>CAWUFW010003397.1:0-402500 GCA_963921515.1 Calotriton arnoldi
GTGGCCATGCGGGCGGTTTTTTGCCGCTACGGTATGTTTTTCCGACCGCCATCGTAATCGACCCCTAGGTTTCTTCAGCAGGGGCAGAATTGATGCATGTTTCCAGTCTCTAGGAAAATATCCTTCCAGATACATTGTATTAATAATGGAAGTCAATTTTCATGACACTGGCTCTGCAGCTAGTTTTACTACAGAAATCGGGCAAGGATCATACGGGGAGCCTGACTTCACTTTGGCAAATAGATTGAAAGTGTCTGATTCCGTTAAAAGGGCAAAACTATCTAATCGTGGGGCATCATTTTTTACTCTCATCTGGTCCGTTGCCAAATCGATCGTTGTTTTGGTTGTGGTGTCCGAAAAAGTTAAGAAAATACCATTAACTTTATCGAAAAAGAATTTGGCAACTTTATTGCACAACTCTTGACTAGCTGGGATGGTGGGAGAGCATGAGTGGGCTAAGGTATTTACTATTTTGAAAAGCTCTTTAGGCGAGTTTTTGGCGGATTTAATTCTATTAGTAAAATACTCTTGTTTCGTACTTTGAAGCAGCTGTTTGTAGTATGCAAGACTTAATGTATATTTCTTTTTCCTTGTATTCCTTCCTCCAGTTTCTTTCCAGGTGCTTACAGGCCAATTTTTGGTTCCTAAGTTCCTGAGAATACCAGGGGGAGGAAGGCTGCTGCCTGGTGTGGCGAAGGAGTTTTTTGGGTGCTAACTTATTCCCTGCTGCTTCTAACCACTTAGTATATGACCTAGTTGCCTCGTCCAGATCTCTAGGTGTTGAGGTAGAAGTCGAGGTTAACAGTTGGCGTAACTCATTGGCTTCAATCTTGTTCCATGCTCTTTTTTCTGAATATTTTGTTGATAGTTTCGGAACCGTACGGTTCGGCATGGTAAGCTCAAACAATACTGCCGAGTGATCTGACCATACTAGGGGAAGAATGCTCGTAAATGACAACTGCAAATTATTTGAAAAAATGCCGTCTAGAGTGTGACCAGCCTGGTGAGTTGCACCTGTCACCCGTTGCTCTAAGTTTCCGCCCTTCATCAGATCCAGCAGGCTGATGGTATCTGGATCAGAGGGTGACTCGAGATGAAAGTTAAAATCTCCTAAAATAGTATAGGAGTTGGTGCTGATCCCCTTTTCAAGTATGCTACCTACTTGTGTTAAAAATCGTCCTCTCGGGCCCGGCGGCCTGTAGATGAGAGAGCCTCTAAAAGTGTAGTGGTGTGAAAGATAAAGACAAAACTCTAGCGCTTCACATTCATCATTGACTATAGGATTGAAAGACGCTGTGATAGAGTTGTGGTAAATGACCGCTAGTCCCCCCCCCCTTTCCTCTGTAGCCTGTTTAGCGTGTAACAGAGATAATCGGGAGGTGTGGCTTTAACTAAGTCTCTTCATACCAACATTTGTACGCCTGTTTCTAACAGAAATAGAAAGTGAGGTAAAAAGAGATGAAGTAATTTCTCCAGGATCACACAAAGCACAAATTTATGCTTAGGTGTAAAGTGAAGTTCTGGATTCTACCTTCCAATTTAGGAATTCTGGGGATGATGGTCATTAACGATGTTTGTGAGTATTTTTGCACTGTTTTCACTTCTGTTTCTCCATCAGATGGTGGTTGGTGGTAGCAAGGAGTAAAAATCCTGGATGAGAGTGCACTGTTCATGCCAGACTTGAGATTTTGATGTGATCTTTATTTCTTTAATTTGTTGAACTGTGAAAGACAGAGCTGATTAGTCATTCTCGCTCACGTTCATGGCTTCATATTTGGGCCAGTCTATTTGAACGCAGTTCAGATATGTTTGCAAGCCACTTAGAGCTCTGCGTGGTGAATTATTTACTCTTCCTTTAGAGGAATCCTCAACTCTACAGCATAGCATGGCTGTACCAGCTCGAGAACATGACTTCAGTGTATACACACTCTGGGGCATATTTATCATGCAGTTGCATCGCCCTTGCCCCACGCAATGGGGCGCAAGGGCGACACAACTACTAAGTCAGATTTATCAGGCAACGCAAGGCCCCTTGGGTGGCGCTGCGTGGCTTGATAAATTTAGGGAAACCCTATGCAGCTCAAATTTCTGCTTTGCATTACCCTGCCCCAGGGAAGTGTGCCATGGATGGATCATGGGTTTTACCACGCATCTATCCATGGATTTTGGTGCATTCCCAGATTTACCATTACTGGCAGACCTGGGAATGTGTCAAAATGCTATGCCTCCCCAGGTGAGGTACAAGGAGGAGAAATATCTTTATTTCTCCTAATTTGTTCCTCTTTCTATGTGTGCTACATTCTGCAGCACACGTTGAAAGAGGAAAATGTCTCAGAAGAACGTTTTTGTGCAGGAAGGTGTTCCTTCCTGTACAAAAGCAATATCGCTTACAACGCAGGTACCCTTGCACCACGGTGCAAGGGTGCCTGAGTTGGCGCTAGGCAGCACATTGTGCTCGAGCGCAAGCAAACAACAGGAATGTACCGTACGATGTTAAATTAGGTACATGCCTGCTCTTTTCCTATCGTGCAGTGCAGCACGGTGATTTGCTGCCTGTGCTGCACAATTTCTTGATAATTGTGCCCCTCTGTCTGCAAGTGAATTCATTTTCAAGACATTTCACATGCAGCCAGAGATGACATTGTTGCATTTATGGTTAGGAACTGGCTGCTCACCTTCCTTCAGAACATAAGTGCAGAACAAGATCAATAAAGTGGTCTGTGACACTCCAGATCAACTCAATTAATGGGCCTCAGAATTTTCTTTTTTGGTATACTTGCTTAAAACTCCTATCTCGGCTTTGATGATGACGCCTGGGATGCAATGTTATCAACCAACCGAGTAAAGAGGATCAACTGAAATCTAGTACAGTATAAAAATACCAGTCTGATACCTTTCTTCCCTGAAGAATAATTATTTTCCTGTCACTCGGGCATATAATTTAGTTTCACACACTTTTATAACTGTTAATTAACTCTTATAATTTTTTTAAATCTATCCTTAGTCGATTGCTCCTGTGAACTACTGTTGATTTAATTCATTTATGAAAAGCAGAATTCTCACTAAATAATCCTAATGTTCGAGATAGGTCAGAAGCAGTAAACATGTTATCGGCAGAAATAAAGATATTTTATTATTTTACTTATAAAGTAAGTTCCAGAATGAACGGGCCAGAACCATAAATGCCTTCCCACCTGTCCTATTCTTGCAGGCAGTAATGCGGTATACAGGAGACATGTTTGGAACTTTTATGAAGATGTCTCATTGGGAAACAGTCTTCCATTTTTCCTGCATAAATACCTGGGTTTTTAATCGTGGTCCTTTGTGAATAATAGTGTTTTGATGGCATCCTTTGGGCAAATGGGAGGCAGTGGAAGATGAGGGAACATGACAAGGCCTGCAGACCCCAATTATCAACCAGACTGTAGGTAGGATCTGATCAACAGCTATCAACTAGGATACCCAATTGTTAAGCTTTAAAATAATCTAAGGTATAGGAGGTAAAATAATTAACTACATGTGCTTTTCAAGTTTGAGATACATCAAAGCATTTCCTTTTTTGGAGTTTTAGCAAAATGTATTATGAGTGACAATTTGGTCCTTGAGAGATACAGCCTCACACCAATGCTGTGCTCCATGTTTGAACCATGCCACTGTTACTATGGGCATGGGTTACCTTCCTGCAGATCACACAGGTTTTATTGGCTTTGCCATCAGGAGTTACAGTGTGTGTCGGCTCCTCCATAATGGCAGAGGAGTGACACCACTGGTCAAAGTCAGCATAGAAACATAAATGATAATAAAACAATTTTATTATCATTTTTTTTTCACTGTGAGCGAGTCTGTCGAGTTTGCAGTGGTTAAGGTGGGGCAGGGCCATCCTCAATGGAGAGCAAAAGGGAGGAGGATTGGTGGGCAATGTAAGTGCACATGTAGGTTTGGCCGGCCATCTTAAGAGGACCAAACCGACATGCGCACTTAGATATCTCCAACCCAGCTGTGTTGCACAGCCGGGTGGAAAAAAGGCACAGGCTCCCTGTGCCTGAGCGAGCGTCAGACCAGCCCACTCAGGCCAATCCCGGTGCTTCTCTCATGCTAGGTATAGCATGAGAGCAGCGTCTGGATTGGGTGGGGAGCCTGTGCACAAACCAAGAAGCTGTGAAGGAGCACTGATGCAGTGTCCGGCAGCGGAGGCTGGAGCGGAAGTGGCAGGTAAGTGCTTTTTTTAAATTATCCACTGCGCTGCCCCACCACTCTTTATTGGCAGCAACCGCTGCTGGTTACAGTGCTGTTTTGGATTTTCTTTGGTTGTTGTTGCAGAAAGAATCTCACCGACTCAAGTAGACCTGCTTTCCAAGACGAGCTGAATGTCAAATAAGAACACTAGAGATTTTATTAAATCTAATGATATAGGAGACAACATGACTGAAATCAGCCAGCTCTTAAGCCATCCAGCGGGATTTAATGGCCCCCCCACTACCATCAGTTTTTTTGTAATCAGTGTTCAAAGTTAGTGCCTATATTGTTGTATAGGGATGCAGTCATAATATCGATGTTGAAATATCGATATGCCATAATATCGATGTTTAAATATCGATGTGACAGTATATCGACCTGCAAGAATATCGTCGGCCAGAATATCGACATGCAGGTAAGAAATATCTTTTTGTTAATATCGAAGTTGGTAATATCATTAGTCAAAATATCTTTGTTAATAATATCGAAATATATTTTAGTGTTTTGTATTTTAGTATATGTGTTAAAAGTATAGCTTATTTTTTTAATGTATGTTTGAAATTTTTACAAGTAATTAATTTTATGTTAAGTAATTTTTGCGTGTTTTAGTTTTGTAGCGGGTTGTGGGTTTATAGGGGAATAGGGTGGGAAGTAATTTAATTATAATATATTTATTAATAAATTTTTAGTAATTATTAATTTTTTAAGAAATTAAATATTGCGTTTTAGTTCCGTAGCGTGTTGTGGGTTTATAGGGGAATAGGGTGGGAAGTAATTTAATAAAATTAATTAATTAATCATTTTAATTAATTAATATTTTTGCATTTAATAATTTATATTGTTAATTGTGTTAATTAATGTGTTATTAATTAGTTATTAATTGGTTATTAATTATTAATAATTAATTGGTAAATGTTAATTGTGTCTTTTTTTAGGAGCGGGTTGTGGGTTTATAGAGTAGGGTGGGAAGTAATTTCATTATAATTAATTAATTAATAATTTTTATTAATTAATATTTGTGTATTTAATATTTTATATTATTAATTGCGTTACATAATTTGTTATTTATTAATTATTAATTGGTTATTAATTATTAATAATTAATTGGTAAATATGTAAATTGTGTCAATTTTTTATGAGCGAGTTGTGTATTTAGAGGGCAGTAGTGTGGGAAGTAATTTAAAATTAATATAGTTTTTAATTTTTTCATATAATATTTATTTATTGTTATTTTATAGTCCTAATAGTATGAATTAATTTAATACTGATTGTTTTTAATTATATTGTTTATTGTTATTAGTTAATTAAGTAATTGTTAAGCAATTATGTTAATTGTGTCATGTTTTACAAAAGTGGTGGTGTCATTTATAGGGGTATTTGGTGGGAGGTAAATTATTTTTTATTATTTAAGTATTTGTTAATTAATGTTTATTATTTTGCTGGAGTGGGAATAGTAAATTATTCCCCTCCGCTATCCAACACTTTCCCTACTGTTACAATTGTTAAAGTGGGAATAGTAATTTTATCCCCTCCACTATCCAACACTTTCCCTACTGTTGCACTCCGTGGAGTGGGAATAGTACATTATTCCCCTCCGCTATCCAACATTTTCCCTACTGTTGCACTTGCTGGAGTGGGAATAGTAAATTATTCCCCTCCGCTATCCAACACTTTCCATACTGTTGCACTTGCTGGAGTGGGAGTAGTAAATTATTCCCCTCCGCTATCCAACACTTTCCCTACTGTTGCACTCACTGGAGTGGGAATAGTAATTTTATCCCCTACACTATCCAACACTTTCCCTACTGTTGCACTCTGTGGAGTGGGAATAGTAAATTATTCCCCTCTGCTATCCAACACTTTCCCTACTGTTGCAGTTGCTGGAGTGGGAATAGTAAATGATTCCCCTCCGCTATCCAACACTTTCCCTACTGTTGCACTCCCTGGAGTTGGAATAGTAAATTATTCCCCTCCGCTATCCAACACTTTCCCTACTATTGCACTCTGTGGAGTGGGAATAGTAAATTATTCTCCTCTGCTATCCAACACTTTCCCTACTGTTGCACTTGCTGGAGTGGGAATAGTAAATTATTCCCCTCCGCTATCCAACACTTTCCGTACTGTTGAACTCGCTGGAGTGGGAATAGTCATTTTATCCCCTACGCTATCCAACACTTTCCCTACTGTTGCACTCCGTGGAGTGGGAATAGTAAATTATTCCCCTCCGATATCCAACACTTTCCCTACTGTTGCACTTGCTGGAGTGGGAATAGTAAATTATTCCTCTTTGATATCCAACATTTTCCCTACTGTTGCACTTGCTGGAGTGGGAATAGTAAATTATTCCCCTCCGCTATCAAACACTTTCCCTACTGTTGCACTTGCTGGAGTGGGAATAGTAAATTATTCCCCTCCGCTATCCAACACTTTCCCTACTGATGCACTCGCTGGAGTGGGAATAGTAATTTTATCTCCTCTGCTATCCAACACTTCCACTACTGTTGCACTCCATGGAGTGGGAATAGTAAATTATTCCCCTCCGCTATACAACACTTTCCCTACTGTTGCACTTGCTGGAGTGGGAATAGTAAATTATTCCTCTCCGCTATCCAACACTTTCCCCACTGTTGCACTCCCTGGAGTGGGAATAGTAATTTTATCCCCTACGCTATCCAACATTTTCCCTACTGTTTCAGTTAATGTAGTGTAAAATGTTGTTTTAAAGATAAATATTTATTTTAATATTTTATTTTATTATATATATAATTTATTTTTATATTTATATTACAGGTTTATGTATATATATATATATATATATATATATATGTATTTATAATTTTTAATATGTTTCTAACGTTTTATAATTCAACAAATAATTATTTATTATTATTATTAAGTAGATATATATATAAAAATTATATATGTATGTTTAATTTATTTTTATATTATAATTATTATTTATAATTATTAACATTTTTAAATAATTCTAACTAGGTTTTTATTAATTATATTTATTATTTAATTTATTTTATATTATTTTCAAGACATTTTAAAAAAACGATATTTTGAACAACGAGATTTTAAACAATGATATTTTGGTTTCGATATTTTTGTACTTACCTTTGTAGAGATAGGATGTCGATATGGTAGGTCGATATTGTTGTCATCGATATTATGTCAGTAATCCGTTGTATTTTGCCAATAGACAACTCTGAAAACGCTTGTTATCCTCAGACATACGAGTATGCCTAATCTGCTAATCAGGTGAATAGCTTCCATACAAGCACAATGCAGGAAGACAGCGGCATTCTCGGATATCTTATATATTTTTCCACTTATCACATACAAATTCTCACTGAATCAAAGATGCTTTAGCTCTGCCGTTTTTATTCTTATGTACATGTATTGCCAAAGTGAAGATAGTCTTCATTGACTTATTATTCTTCTAGCCGAATTCTTATGCCACAAATGTACGTTGTCTCTAAAGTAGCAATATTTTTGTTTAGCAGGTGGTCAAATTGTGTCACCACAGTCCGCCCCAGCCTTCATGGAAACGAAAACGGATGTCAGCAGGGAAAACAGTACAGTGGACATAGGCAAGGTAAGACCTGCAGTGGAAGTTTTGAACTGACTTTTTTTTTATGTGTCAGAACATGTAGCCCTAACACGTCAGTTCCTTATGAAAAGCTGACAGATCTTGAGATGTTATTTAGATGATTAATACGTTTTGTCCAGCATTGCTTGAAGAACGCAGGGCCAGTTTACAAAGACAATGGAACATACTGGATGTTCGTACCTGCTGGCAGGCTATCATTGCCTCTTTGAACCATGACAACAAGGTGCTGAATATCTCATTGACCAGGTTTGTCACCATTGCAGCCAATAAGTTCAGCCGGGGGGGAAGAGGGGGATTTAAACTGCTGTTTCCTGTAACCCTGGCCTAGCAAAACTAGTTGTCTCACACTATTTGCACTTTCTTGACATCTTATGCTGTTATAACTAAAAACCACCTTGCCACTTTCACCCACAAGGCATGGGGTGTAAAAAGCTGGTTCATATAACCCTGGCCTAGGATACTTTTAGTTTGAGTTTAAGAGCCGACTACCTCTAAAAACGAGTTGTTTTATAGTATTATGCCCCTACAACTGAAGATCACCCCGCTGCTTTCACCTACAATTGAATGACGTGATAGACTAGGCTACACCATAGCACCTGCACTTTATTGAAACCTTACGCGGACCTTCTCTCAGTCTGTTGTTTTTACAGTGGACTACCTGTACAAACTAGCCCTTTTATAGTATCTGCACCTTAACAAACTCATATGCTGCTATAATTCAGGATCTCCCTGCTGTTTTTATTTATAACTGAATATTGTGATAAACTAGGCAACACTATAGTAATTTACACTTTACTGAAATTGCATGCTGTTATCACTTAGTACCTCCTTGCTGTTTACTTGAATTGAATAGCATGAAAGACTAGACTGCCATTATATTTCACTCACATCTGTATCTTTCTCCTGCGTCCTCAAGCGCGTTTTTAGATCTCTTTATATAACTGTAATTAACAAAAGCCGTCGTTTTAAGAATTTAGTATTTTATCCGTGCTGCTGGAACCAAGGAATAACCAGTTGCTCCTACCTATTACAGGCTAAACAACCTCGATCAAGTGTAATTACAAATTAATTGCCCTAACGCACTTGCACTGAACAGAAAACTTGTGATACTGTTTTTACCAATAATTGAACATGTTTGCATTTTATTTTGTGTCACTTGTAGGAATTTGGTTATGCTTATTTCTAACTGTTGTTCTAATATTGTAAAGGTTAGTGAATGCCCTATTACTTACAGGTAATCTTCATTACTCCTGGTCCCGTTGTCCTCGTCCCATTCCTATACAAAGTGGAGATGACCATCTCTGCGACAGAAAAAAAGGAACAGGAGCATGCTGGGATACCTAACCCACCCCCTCCCACTGGGAGTACATAAGTGGTACCAGCCGAGCATGCAGCCTGAAAAACCAAGCCAACAACCGGAAGGCCGGCCGCACGGGAGGGAGGGAGGGGCGTAAGGAATGGGACGAGGACAACAGGACCAGGAGTAATGAAGATTACCGATAAGTAATAGGGCATTACCCCCCGGTCCCTCCTGTCCTCGTCCCATTCCTATACAAAGTGGAGAATACCAAAGCAAACAACCCGGCCTTCCAGAGTCCCACCAATGCCAGGGGCACCACACCAAAAGCGGCACCCAACAGAAGCAAAAGGGAGCCCACAAGAAAGAGGAAAACGCAGGCAGGAGCACACAACCAGCCACGCCCCCAACCAAGCCAACAGAGCCGAAACCCCAAAACAAGTAGGGGATGACCAGGAAAAGACTGCAAAAGAGCACAAGAACCCCCGGGCAAGCCAGAAGGAAGCCCGGCACCCAGAGCCAAGCCCCAAGGGAACACCCAGAGGGGCCGAAACAAACGTCTCCCCCCGAACGACCAGGGGAAGGGGGCCCAGGAGAAGCGGAAGCTCCCCTACGGCGCAAACAAGCCAGGAAGGGCAACTGACCAGGGAAAAAACCACCAAGGGCGAAGCCCACAGCACCAGGCACCACTAGGCAGCCGCCCAACCAGGGACAAACCAAGCCAACCCGGCCGAACGTCGGAGAGCAGACGAGAGCAGGGAGGCATGGCCGAAGGCCCAGAAACACCACCAGCCAACAGGAACACAGCAGGGGCAAAGACAGAGAACGAACCCCCCAGAACAGGGAAGAAGGCGACCCACAGCCGCACGAACCCACAAAAGACCACCCCAAAAGACGAGGGGAAGGAAGATGAGACCAAAGAGGCACGCCCAAGCAAGAGACCAAGGAAAAACATGACCAACCACAGGACCAACCCCAACACACCAGGGGAAGCCACCAGCAGAGCCGCAAAGACCGAAGAGGACGGAACCCGACAAGAACGCAGGCACCGACCCAGAGGAACAACCAGGAAGAAAAGGGGGCAGCAAACACAAGCAAGGCCCCCCCCACAGCTGAAAACACCAGCAACAAAGAACCCAGAGGCACAGAAACCCCACAGGAGGCCCAGGCCACAGGGCAGGAACGTCCAGCGGCCAACCCCAGCGGAGACACCGGAGAGCCGCAGAAAGGCCGCCACACCCGGAGAAGAACCCAGGGCACAGGGACCGGCCAACCGGCCAGGCCCAAGGCACACACCCCGAAAGCAGGAGACAAGGGGACACGAACCCAGCAACCCACCCAACAGAGGCCAGGGAGAGCCCCGAAGCGCAACGCGCAGCAGACCCCGCACAAGACCAGGGGACAACCAAGAGAGACAACAACAGAGGGCCGAACACGGAACCGGTGAAGACCAAACCCCAGAACCAGGAAGGAGGAACCCCCACCAACCAAGAGCCGACCCACCGGCCAGGACGACAAAGGAGGACACCAAGGAACCACCCAAGGCGAACCCCAACAGAAGCCGCAGAAGGGCAAAACAGGAGAGACAAACAGGAAGGCCAACAGCCCAACCCCGCAGGCATCCCCACAAACACCCAAGAAGCCAGCAGGCCAAACCGACAGGCCAGCCAGCCAGGAGGCCCCCAACACGGCACCCCCAGGGGCCGGAAGGAGAGGCAAAGGGCCAACCGACCCAACCCCAAAAACCCCCAACCAAGAAGGGGCACAGGGAAAGGCACAGGAGCCAGCCACAGCCAGGCCACCCAGAGAGGAGAAGCAGCAGGAAGACAGGGAGGGAGCCCGGCAGCCCACACCAGCCAACCCACACAAGGGACCCAGCCCAACTGTCAGGCGCAAAGGAGCGGCACAGAAAAGGACAGAAGACCAGCCCTAGACCCAGGAACACCAAGCCCAGAACCACCGGCCACCAAGAGGCCGAAAAGAGCCCCACCGAACAAGGTGCCATGGCAGCAGAGAAAGAACGGCCAGGAAAGGATCCAGGCAGGGACCCAAAGGAGACCCGGAAGCAACCAAGGGCCCCACAGCCAAAAGCCGGACACACCCAAGCAGAGAAGGCACCAGCAACCCAACTGCACAGGCAAACGAGCGGCCAAAACACAGGGACAGCAAGGCCAAAACCCAACAGAGGCAAAGCCCAGGCCCCAACAGCACACCGGAACACCCCAGGCACCATGAAAACCAAAGGAGAGGCGCCCGGAGAACCCAAAGGCGCACAACCCACCGAGGAGCGCGGGAGCGGAAAGAAAAAGGGAAGACCGAACACCGGCCGACCCAAGCACCGCAGAGCCAACAAAAGAGCAAGGACCACAGACACCACAGGCCGAAAACCAGCCCCGCACAGGAGCGCAAAAAAGGCCCAGGCCCAAAAGACAGGCCCCAAGGGCAAAGTCACAGCTCCAGAGCTGAGGCAAAGCCAGCCGGAACCACAAGGCCGAGAAGGAGGAGCGGGAAAGCAGCAACGCGGCCCACACACCAGGGGAGGCTGACACCAGACCCAAAACCGGCCGCCCCACCAACACACCCACCGGCCACGGGCAAGACCAGGCACGGCGAGGAGGTCACCCAGACAGGCACCGAGAGCAGCGGGGAACCAGAACCGGCAGGGAAAAAGCCGCAGGGCAGACAGAACCGGCAGCCCCACCAGCACATCCACCGGCCACGACCAAGAACAGGCACGGCAAGGAGGACACCCAGAAAGCAGGGAAAGGGCGCAGGGCAGACTGAACCAGCAGACAGGGTGAGGCACAGGAGCCGCACGCCCGAAGATCAAGGAGCCACCCAAGGCAGAAGCCAAGGAAGACCCACGACACCCAGCCACCACAGGCGGCAAAGGGAGCGGCAGGCGAGAGGCAAATGACCCCAAAAACGCACCAAGCCACAAAAAGAAACACAAGAGGGGAGAAGGAAACCTCAATCGAAAACCGAACCCCAACAGACAACCAAAGGGCAACACAAACCGGCAGCAGGCGAAAAGCAAACACCAACGCCAGCCAGATAGCCCACCAGGGGCACCGCCCCGGAGCCAACAGCCCACCAAGGCCAAGGGCCCGCCAGGACAGAGGGAGGGCACAACAGCCCCCCCCCCCCAGGAAAACAAGGGAACCCAAGAACAGGGAGGCCCAACAGCCACAGCGAACCCGCGGAAGGGGCCAAGAGGAAGCAAGGCACCCCCGAGCAAGGGCCACGCAAACAGCCCCGGAAGGCACCAAGGAGCGCACAGCAACCGGAAGCTCCAGGTGGGCACCCAGACAGGCACGAACCAGGCCTGAACCCGCAAGACAAGGGTAGGAACCAACAGGGCGGAAAGGCAACAGGCCACCAAAGGGAGCCCAGAAAACAGCACGCCCCCAGGACAGGAACCAAGGGAGCGCAATCCAAGGCCCCCAAGGAGAGACCGCACCCCAGCGCGCCACCATGGCCCAGCCAAGCCGACGGAAACAAGGGCCCCGCCACAGCAAGCAACGGCACAAACCACAGAAGCCCAGAGCAGCAGCGCAGCCCCGGCAGACCCCCAGACAGGAACCAACCAGGCCCGACCCCACCGAACACAAGAAAGACCGCAGGGGGGAACAGGGAGCCAAGGCCGCAGGCCAGCACAGCAGCACAGCACCGGCAGCACAGCACAAAAAAGAATCCGCCAAGGCGGTACTCACCAGGGGGACAGTCAAACACCACCACATAGAGACTGACCCCCAGCCCAGACGCCATCCACCAACAAGCGCCGAGCAAGCGGAAAGTCAGGAGGCACGGGAACGCACAACCTGTGGAGGAAACCCCCGAAGGATCCTCCCCACGCAGTGCCGCCAAACAAGGCAGCGACACAGGCCCCGCAGAAAGCCACCCAACGCACTCAACACAGCACGCAGGAACAGCGAGTGCCACGAGCCCGAAGGAGCCACAGAGAAAAACAGCCCATAGCAACCCCCGGAACACCCAGGCGGTATCCATCCAGGCCCAACCTCTGCCCAACACCCGAGAACAGACAAGATCAGGTGCACACAGGGTGGAATGGCGACAGGCAAGCAGGAACCGCTACGCGGTACTCACCACAGTGGCAGGGAAAGCCACAAAGGCACCGCCAACATCCGCCAGCCCAGGCGCCCCCCAGCAACCAGCGCAGGGAGGAAGAAGACTGCAGCAACCTGCATTGAGGCCACAACCAGGCCCGCCCCTGCATCACCACGGAGAACAGCAGGGGCGGCATGGACGAAAGGAGACCAGCAGGCCCCCAACAGCCAGCCAGGGAGACCAGGAGCACCACCAAGCACAGCCCCTGGACCCACCAAACAGCCGCAGCAGCGCGTCCTCCAGACGGGCCAAGCCACAGGAAGACGCGCCCAGGAACCCGGTAGAGACCGGTAGGAACGGCGCCCAGCCGCAAAGGGCCGGCCGCCAATTAACGCGGCTCCTGGCAAGCCCAGCAGGCCAGGAGAACGCGGAACAGGATGTCGAGGACAGCCCAGCAGCCCGCCGAGACATCCATCGAAGAATCCATCAGGTAAGAACCAGCAAAACATGTCCCATTCTGTCGGAAGACAGAAAAAAAGAACAGGCTGCATGCTGGGCTGGTTCCACTTATGTATTCCCAGTGGGAGGGGGTGGGTTAGGTATCCCAGCCTGCTCCTGTTCTTTTTTCTGTCGCGGAGATGGTCATCTCCACTTTGTATAGGAATGGGACGAGGACAGGAGGGACCGGGGGGTAATAACCATAAAGTATTATTAAAGATTAGTCCGTTTTATTTCCATTTTTACCAGTTTATTCATTGATGTGTTTATTTATTGATTACTGCGTTTGGTTGTAATTCTTTTAATTCTGTTAAGTTGGTGTTAATTTTTATTATATCATAATAATGTGCGGTCTATATTATTTTGGTATGCTAGTTTCATGATTGTCCTTGGGAACTGAAATAACAGTATTTTTTTTTCTTTTCTTTTTTTATTCAATCCATGATGATTTAATTACATATATAAAACCACAGTAATTAAAAGTTTATAAAACATGATCCTAAATATAGAGAGAAAAAATGAAAACATACAATCAATAATTGACACATTAAATTCCACAAAATACATATTTCATATTATTACCAAGATTTCATAAGTGCTAATTTTAACAATTTAAAAATATACAATACACATTTCAAATACCACCATGTCTATATCCTGAGAATATATCAAAGTGCTAGTGCTTGAACATAGTCAAAATGTAAGTGCTTAAATAAAAATACATAAATATTCAGTCCTCAATATATGCCAACAGGGGACCCCATATCTCCATCCCCAACTTCTCTTACGAGAGCCCTTTTGAGAGTATAAGCCATGTTCTAAATTAAACATCGTGAAAAATCTAGCCTTCCATAACTCAAAGGTCGGGGCATCTTTCTGTAACCACATTGATGCAATGCAAAGTCTAGCCATGGCCGTAGCTAAAAAAATCAAATATCGAAATTTATAGCCCATCTGATCCCGACCTTCGCTCTCTGCTACCCCCAACAACATATGAGAGGCAGATAATATTATGGCTTCCCCCGTTATTTCAGCTAAAAAGCACTCTATATACATTAAAAAGTTATTTAGGTGCCCGCAAGAGAAAAAAATATGTACAATGTCAGTTTCTTCGGTACCACATCGGAAACACCTCCCATCATTAACACCTCCCCATTTTAACATCCTAGCTGGAGTATAATATAAATTAAATATAGTCTTATAATGCTGTGCCCGAAGATTCGCCGTGATCAAAAGCTTCCCAGCCATCTCAATAGAATCTTCCACACGAGCATCCTGACACCCAAGCCTATCATTCCACTTAGTCTTATGTTTATCTAAGTCATCAACCTGGGTGTCCAATAATATATTATAGAGCGTGCCGATCCGTGCCTTTTTCCTAATAGCTTCTACAAGGGGGTTCACCTCAATCCTCCATTGACTCTTACTTAAATAATCACGAATTTGTAAAAATTTAAAAAATTCAACTCTGGGTAAGTTATATTTCTCAGCTAACATCTCGAAGGACATCAAAGTCCCATTCTCATACAAGTCACCAACAAATAAGATGCCTTTCATCTTCCAGTTGTCTACTATCCTATCCCAAAATATAGGTGGTAATAACCCTGTTGCTGACATAGACGTATAATAAGACACCCTAGTGAATTTATAGGATTTACGAATAATCTTCCAAATGTTATAGGCAGCATTTAAAACCTTAAACCTGGTTTTTTTTATAGTAACTAGGCTCAAGCATTACAAACAGCCGATTCTTAACATCATCACCCAGTAGCATCTGATAAATGGACGGAAAATTTGATCTGGAATGGACCTCTTCCCCGTCATTAAGATGCCCATATTTTGAAGCATGCACACATAATAATAAAGGGTAAAGTCAGGAACAGCCCAACCGCCTTTCTCCTTCGGGAGGACCATAAACGCATAGCTCTTCGAGTCTTCCCCTGAGCCCATAAAAACCTAGCACAGATTGACTGAAGTACGGATAACTGGGCACGGGAAATTTCTAACGGAACAGATCGAAAGAAGTATAAAACCCTGGGTAGTACCAACATTTTCAAAACGTTACATCGCCCCACTAGTGTCAAATGTAGGCATTCACAGCGATCTAATTGATTATGAACGGATCTCAAAATAGTCTGCCAGTTTACTTCTACTAATGTGTCCAAACAGGTCCTCAGTTTAACACCCAGATATGTTACTTCACTCATTACGCGATGATCACTATAATTTCCCTGATTCAGAGAGAGAATTTGTGTTTTAGACACATTAAGTTTATAACCAGAAACAGCTCCAAACTCAAGGGCCAACTGTTCTATCTTCGGCATCGCAGAAGTTAAATTTGTTGTGACCACTGCAATGTCGTCCGCATACGCGAACACCCGATAGTACTCCTGCCTCCAAAATATTGGCTCTATCCCTGAGTTCTTTTCTAACATCATTAAAAAGGGATTAATAAATAAAGAAAACAACAAAGGGGAACACGGACAACCCTGCCTTGTACCCTGTGTAATACATACCGAATGCGATTCAAGACCCATTAAACAAATTTTGGCAATCGGGCGTCGATATAGGGCCTGAATAGCTGTGATAAAACCATGTTGAAAGCCAAGCTGTCGTAAAACTGCCCATAAAAATTCCCATGCGACCCGATCGAATGCCTTTTCGGCATCTAATAAAATCAAGCCGAATTTACTCTCCATAACTTTAGCTATATCTAGTAAGGTTACCACCCTGTTAATATGATTGGTTGTATCCTCTTGGGTATAAACCCGTGTTGTCGAATCATAACCAATGGAGTAACAACATCAGCCAATCGGGTCGCAAGGATTTTAGCGTAAATCTTACCATCAACATTCAATAATGATATAGGGCGGTAAGAACCTGGCATCTCTGGTGGCTTGCCTTTTTTTAAAAAAACAATTATACTGGCCTCGTCCCAGGTCAGAGGGGCATTTCCTAATTGTGCTTGTTGGAAAATAGCCAACATATCAGCTTTCAGCTCTCCCAAAAAAGTTTTATAAACCTCCAGAGGAAGTTTATCAGGTCCTGATGCTTTACCACTCGCTAAGTTATTAATCGCTGCCTCTAGCTCTTCAAGCGTTATAGGTGCCTCCAACATTTCTATATCTTGGGAACTCAGCTTCCCACAATTAAGGCTCTGCAAAAGTGTCTCACTTGCCTGTCCATCATATATCTCTCCGGTGTACAAGGCCTCATAAAAATCATGGAATACTTTAAGAATCCCGACAGGAGTATCTACTGAATCGCCCAGAATATTGACTACGGATCCAATCCTTTGGGCCGCCTCCTTGACCGAAGTCTTTGGGCCAAACAACGCCCAGCTGCCTCACCATACTCATAACTTTGTTGCTTACTAAGCGCGTATTTCATAGCTATTTCTTTGCTCCACTGTGAATTTATTTTAGCCTTACAGCGAGCAACTTCTGCCTGTAATAACGCTACATCCATTGTATCACTTTTTGCATGTATCCCCCGCATAAGATTGACTTCAGCATTTGTCAAGTTTTTACACAATTCCACAGCTGTTGCTTGCAGTTTCCTCTGCTTATATAACCCAAAGCGGAGGGTCTCCCCCCTAAATCCGGCCTTTAAAGCATCCCAAACAAAGCCGGGCCCAGTAGAATTGCGGTTTATGGTAAAAAATTGATTAATCCACCCCTTCATATGTCCCACATACACCTCATCAAATAATAATTTCCTGTCAAAGGTAAACGATCTGGGCCTACCGCCTATCCTGAGAGCCCGCAGACTCAGAACCAGTGGTCCATGATCTGAAGTGATCCGTGGGTGCACTTCAATATCAGCTTGTGACAATATTGTATTTGACACAAAAAAATAATCTAATCGTACAAGCTTCTGGTGCGGGTGTGAATAAAATGTATATCCATGCTCGGACCCTCGTAAATTGGCCCATGCATCAACCAAGCCATGGTCCGCCAAAAGATGTTGTAATACTTTAAACACTTTAGGTTTCCTTCCCTTATACTGGCTAGCCGGGAATTGCAGGCCCTGTGGTTCTATATGGATGTTAAAGTCTCCACACAAAATTAATGGCGTGGGCCACGATGCTAATTCCAAATTCAGGGTCTCTAATACTAACCCCTCATCCAGATTCGAGCCATATACAGAACAAATCGTACATTTAATATTGCCAATTATACATTCGGCTATAGCCCACCTCCCCTGTTTATCAGCCGAAACTCTTGCCGTTCCCTGAATGGTATTTTTTGCTAAGATAGCCACACCACGTGTTGTTGTTGACTGTTAGGTACAAACCAATACTGATAGACCTAGCTCCGTCAATAATTTTCTTTTACCCCATGCAATGTGCGTTTCTTGGATGCAAACTAAATCTGGCTGCAGCATCCGCAACTCTGCTGCCACCCTCTGTCTCTTCCCATAGTTATTTAACCCAGAAACATTTAGGGTACATATCCGTAAACCCGT
Source organism: Calotriton arnoldi (assembly GCA_963921515.1). NCBI lineage: Eukaryota > Metazoa > Chordata > Amphibia > Caudata > Salamandridae > Calotriton > Calotriton arnoldi. The sequence continues at coordinate 18,183 of CAWUFW010003397.1, forward strand.
TCTGACATTCTTATCACCCATCGATTCTAAACATATCTTTACACATTAGGATCCTGTACCTTATATACATGTAGTTCGTATTTTGTATTACTATATCATCATCATGGATTGTTTTACCTTGTACACCCCCCCACACCCCCTTGTAACCCCAGACCCTGCAGGGCCTCAGACGCGGCCCTGCCCCTCCCCCACCCCCACCAAAACACGAGGCTGAGAGACTCAAGGTCTCCAAGATGGAACAAGCTACTGCCCCCCGGGTTGCTCTTCCCCATTAACCTTATATACCACCTCCCAACCCTTCCCCACCCCCAGCACCTATCAAGATAAAACAAACAAAGTACTAAAGAGGAAGGAATCAGGGGAAAGAGAGAGAAAAAAAACCATCCTATATATCCTGCCAATTATGACTAATTTTACATTCAATTAATTTTACAACCCTCCCTCCTAACGGGGATTTATTATTTTTCCTCTTCTTGCTATTTTTTTTTTCTTTACTTTTGGGTTTTATTTCCCCTGTCCCACTTGCCTTCACAAAATTACAGGGATTGCAAATATTCTTTAGCAGCCAGTTCAGCAGTAAAAACCGAACATGCTCCTTATGAATGACCTTCAGCTTAGCTGGGTTTAATAGATAAGCTTGAGCTCCTTTATCCTGAAACGGCGTAATGAGCTGTCTTAACTGCCATCTCTTTTCAACTGTTAGGGGACAATAATCTGGGCGCACAAAAAATTCTATCCCTTTCCCCTTCTTTTTCCGATCAGGGCGAGCCAAATCATAAACTGCTTCGCGAGCCAAAAAATTATTTAATGATATTAAAATTGCTCTTGGTCGAGAGGTGGCCTGTCCTGGTCTGGTACGCTGTATAAAGGGAAATCTATGTGCCCGCTGGATCTCCCTACTCCAGTCCCACTGAGTTAGCCCCGGAAAAGCCTCTGAAAAAAGCTCAATAATAAATTTCCGAGCATCTTGCCCTTTGGCCCCCTCAGGAATATCCAAAACCCGCAACTTATTGCGTCGTAGGCGATTTTCCATATCTGTAAGTTTCCAAAGGGTATCGTCTTTGGCAGTGCGCATAGCTTCCGTTGCTGCTTTTTGTATAACTAACTCATCTTCCAGATTTGAAATGCGTGTTTCAGCCACATTAAACCTCTCAACAAATTCGGAGCATGATTTAGCAATCCTTTTTACAGAGTTCTGCAATTTCCGACAAGCTCCCTGTGTACGTTGGCTTTCAATATGCGTTTCTTCTCTGTGAGCCATTATACTTTTATATATAACAGCAAGTGAAATGTCCTCTTGTTTCTCCAGGGCCAATGCATTTGATTGCGGTTCCTTAACCTCTCCAGGTATCCCAGACTCGCCTAGAAAGGAATAATCCCATTGTAGGGGTTCTATATTTTCAGTGGTCTGGAGCCCCATGCGAGGCTCATCTCGCTTGCGTACAGTTTTAGGGCTATTCTCAGGCGTACCTAGTAGATCGGTCCCAGGGTCGCTCAGCTGTAGCTTACTTAACCCCCTAAGCCCCCTGTTGAAGGAACCAGCTTTTTGCTTAGCCGATACTTTTGCATCACATTCATCCTCTGAAGTATTGGAGGGATCAAACAGAGAAAAAAAATAATCTGCTGAGTCAACAACATTGTCTTTATCATTGAGAGCCTCAGGGTTGCCAAGTACAAATTCCTGATCCTTCATCAAACTAGTTGACAAATTTGAGGCTATTGCATTGTATGGGGGTCTTATTGAATCAGCCGCTTCGGGGGCTGTTTCGGCAGTTTGATGTATGTCCTCCAAAATGTCCCCATCACTCTCTTTCTCGCCCATTAGAGTGTCATCCTTTGAGCCAGCTTGATTAAGTAGACTATGTAACGGTGAATTGTCTCCCCCTTTATTGTTCTTGCCACTCTGGACCTTTCCCGGACTTGCCTGCACTGGGAGGGGTGTTTCTTTGTTTTGTTTGTAAAAACAAAGATGGAACATTCTTCTTACCGCTGCTCTCTACACGGGGCCGTCCTTCTTGACCGATGCCGGATCACTCTTCTTCTCCCCGTCCCGTGATCCAACAGTGCCAGAGTTCTCCATCGTCCTGCGGACCTTAACGCGGCCGGGTTTAGGGGGCATCGTATCAAACCGCCGCAAACAACCTCCTCCGGACCGCTGCCAATCTTCCGTACGTGACCTCCGCATTCCACAGGTGTGCGTCTCTCCGGAAATCCGCCAGAACAGCCCCAGCCGCCGCAAGAGAGACACCCGAGATAGCACCACCGTAAACCAAAGACTCGAGAGCATGCCCGTAAGTTTTTTTTAATCCTTTAACATGCCGTCGGTATCGGGAAACATTTTAGGTTCGGTTAATTCTTTCAATGCTGCCAGGATAGGATCATAGAACCTATGGGAAAGAGCAAACGCCGGGAGCTCGAGCTCACACGGCCGCGCTCACGGCCGCCATCTTGCCTCCGAAATAACAGTATTTGAACGTTGAATTGATTGTGTTGTAAATGTGAAGGTTCATTTGGGTTTTTAGGGCGAACAATGTATCGGCACTCCGACTTTGACAGAAATTCCTGTATTCTAAGTACAGGGAAATTTGAGCATCTTGTTCCAGTTTGAAGTTACACTTAAGCCTATCCATAATTCGCAAATGTTTTCACACATTTCCTTTGGGTTTGTGTGCAAGTTTATTTAAAGACACAAGGCCAAAAGAGGGAATTAGCAACAGCAAAACAGGAAATTAGCATCTGGTCAGGAAAAAGTAGAAACATGTTCTTCTCTTGCACTTATAATTTGCATTTTTTCAGAAGTGAAGGGATATCAGACCTCTCACACGACCACTCCCTAAATATTTCTAAAAGTCATTTTGTACTATGTACATTTCAGTCTGCTGTGTGCTTTATATAACCAACCCACATGCTGCATCTTCACAAAAACATTACACATACACGTAGTATAACACCCATATGAAATCCATTGCGGACCGAAATGTATGGGATTCAAGGATGTGTTCTGTCCACCTTCCAACTGAATTGCATTAGATAATGGTAAATTAGGCAGGACGGATTAAAAAAAGGTTGGTCCAGTTGACGAACCTTGGAACATTTCATCATCATGTGATAGCAAGAGCGTTTGCATTTTATTGCATATAAGCATGCCCAAGACGACTAGGACAATTTCCTGTTCCTGGATGCCCTCAGTGGGACATCCTGCTACAGGATACAGAATATAGTACAACCAGGATGCCATCCTGATGCAGGATATGGAACAATAATTGGTCCATGCTCTCCCTGGGACATAAGCAGCTGTTTGGGAGGTATGTTACATTTCATTACACAGCATCCTTTACCTGAGGAGTCTTTTTATCACAGCTAGGTTTTCAGTCTTTTACTTTGCAGGTCTTTTATTATTTAGGCAAAATAATTTCATTTAAAACAATCACATTTAAATGTAATTTTTAACTTAATTAAAAATGAATAATTTAATTTTTATGTGTGTGTTTTTAATATATAATTCAATAAATGGATATATGGTTTTACGTTTTATACATTTTTAAGGGTTACTAAGGGTTTTTAGGATTCAGCAATTGGTAGTGTATAAGAGTATTAAGTATTTTTAGAGTTCAGGGATTGATAATCTTTAGGGTAATAAGGAGCTTTTAGGATTAAGGGCTGTGCAGTGTTTAGAGTAGACCTGTGCGGAACTTCAATTACGTTGTAGATATCAGAGTAATTTTGGTAATTCCGAGTTACTATTTGAAGTGGAATTACCGATAATTACGCAAGTACTCCTCCTTGCATAGCTTAATTATGCGGGGAAAAATCCTAAGGGGGGGACACATTTGGCGAGCACCCGCTCGCGTACACTATTTATGTCCTTCTGCATTTAGCACTGTTTCTTAGCACAAAATGCATCCTCACGTCCATTTTGGACACAAGAGTGCATTTTGCGGTGAGAAAATAGCACTAAATGTCTGGAGTAATATGGGTCAAAATTCTACCCCGAGAGCGCATTTAGCGTGTGAAAGCGGCTGCTTGCGCTCGCTATTTGTGTTCCATTGCATTTAGTGCTATTTCTTTGCACAAAGTGCATCCCCGCATCCATTTTGGACAGGAGGAGGTATTCTTATGCTAAGAAATAGTGCTTAACGCAAAATTACTCTTTTCTCGGAATTGTGCATATTCTTGTGGAATTCCTGTGTATTTGCGCACAATTACACTACACGGAATTCCGCAAGTTATGCCCACCCCTAGTTTAGTGGTAGTAGAGATATTTTGGGGTTCAGAGATGCATAGGGGCCGATTCCGATCTCGGCCGGTAGGGCACCGAATCGGATTCGGCTTTACCAGATCCGATTCGGAGGCCATGTTTCCGACCGATTCGTACAGTCGTCCGCGCGAGCAAGTACGATGCGAGCGTACGCAAAATCGCCGACCGACTCGTTCCCGGGTCCGAACCGCTCCGACCGACTCGTACGAACACGACTCGCACCACGCAATGGAGACGTTACCCGACCGAGCAAGTACGATGCGCGCTTCGAACAGCCTGACCGACTCGTGCCGTCCGGCACCAAAGAGCAGTCGGAGCCGGACTTCGGGGGTCCGTGTCGGACCCCCCTTCACCCGTAGCCGTGCGAGTCGCACGCAGGGGGGACCCATGGGTCCCCCCTACACATGCATGTGCGGTGCGGGTTGCACCAACGCGTACCCGCTGTAGGGGGCCCCCCTGTTCGCGACGTGCCCATTCAGTCAATGGGAGCCCGTGTGCGCGTTGTACGACCGGCTCCCATTGACTTCAATGGGAGTCCGACCGAATCGAGTCCGACAGCATACGGCCGCATCGTACTCGTTCGGTCGGACTGCAGGAGTCCGGTTCGGTCGGAAATCTCTCTGGGTCCGGCTCGGTCGGAGAGATTTCCGGCCTGAATTGGAATCGGCCCCATAGTGTTTAGAGATAGAAATACGTTTTTGGGGTTCAGCGAAGGGAGTGTGTAGTGGTAGTGAGGAGTTTTGAAGATTCAGGGATGAGTACTGCATAGGGATAGTAAAGAGTTTTAGGGTTCAGAAATGGGTAGTGTGTGTAGTAGAAGTAAGACGATTCTAGGGTTCAGGGATGTAGTGTATGGGCTAGTTAGGAATGTTTAGGTTCAGGGATCAATAATCTATAAGTGGTTTATTGGTTTCAGGGATGGGTTATATAAAATTAATTTATATTAAATAAAATAATTTAAAATTAAGAATGAAAATTCAATTAAATTGAATTAAAATGTAATTTGAGTTAATTTAAATTGCATACATTTAAGTAGTGTTATTATGTTATTTTAAACATGTAATGATGTAATAAATTTAAATAATTCGTTTTTTTTCCCATTGTAGCATCTATGTATGTATTTATATACATAGCTGTGGGAGGGGGCATAGAAATATCACTTACATAATACTTACAAACATACCCGCAAAGTAAAGGCACTCCTTATGTAACTTACTTTGATGTAAAGATATTCCCAGTGTACTAACCGCAAAGTAATGGCTCCCTGTGTAACAGCATGTGAAGTGATATTTATTTAGGATGGGAGCAGGGAGAGTGCAGAGGATTGGGGTTCCTAAAGGGGGCAGGGTAGGGGTGAGTAGCTCAATCAATCAATCAATCAATTGAACCGGATTTGTAGAGCGTGGCTAATCACCAGCGAGAGTATCGAGGCACTGAGAGCGTAGCTCCACAGATCAGTCGAACAGACAGGTCTTGAATCATTTCCTGAATTCCAGAAAAAAGGAGAAGGTCTGCAGGTAAAGGGGGAGGTTGTTCCAGGATTTTGCCGTGACTTAGGAGAAGGATCATCCTCCACTGTTGCTCTGGTGGAAACGGGGGTGCGCGGGGGAGAGGGAGGCAGAGTGCAGGTATCTCAGGAGTTGGTGGAACTTCAAGCAGTGCTTGGTGTATGCTGGCCCTTCATTGTGAAGGACTTTGTAGCTATGGATCAGCATATTGAATCGGCATCACTTCTGAAAGGGAAGCCAGTGGAGCTTTCTGAGGTGGTGGGTGATGAGGGTCCATTTAGGGAGGTCGAGGATGAGTCTGGCCGCTGAGTTCTGTATGGTCTGCAGTCTCTTCAGGAGGTGTGTGGCGACTCCTACGTAAAGTGTATTGCCTAGTCCAGGCTGCTTGTGACCAGAGCCTGAGTGATGCTTTGTCTGCTGTTGCTAGGGAGCCATTTGAAGATCTTGCGGAGCATGCAAAGTGTTAGGAAGCAGGCAGAGGAGACAGGGTTGATCTGGTTTTTCATGGTGAGTTCTGTGGGGTTGGGTGCTGGTCCAAGTTCTGTAGGCCACCAGAAGTTGTTCAATGGGGAGGTATTGTTCCCGAAGATCAGCACTTCCTTCTTGTGTGTATTGAGTTTTAAGGCAGTTGTTTTTCATCCAGTTGGCAGAACCCATCATGCACCTGTGGAAGATGACCTTCGTGGTGGCAGGGTCTTCAGATAGTGATAGGATCAGATGGGTGTCGTCTACGTAGGATATGATGTTCATTCCATGGGATCTGTCGATGTTGGCCAAAGAGGTCATGTAGAGGTTGAACAGTGTGGGGCTGAGGGACGAGCCTTGAGGGATGTCGCAAATGATGTCCTTGTGTTCTGAGGTGAAAGGAGGTATGTGGGTTCTTTAGGTTTTTTCTGCGAGGAAGGAGTCGATCCATTTGAGGGTGTTTCCTTAGATTCTGATGTGATTCAGCCTCACGATAAGGGTGTGGCCGAATGCTGCTGAGAGTATCAGGGCAGCTGATTCTCCCCGATCAAGGAGGGTTCTGATGTCATCAGTGGCAGCAATCAGGTCGGTCTCGGTGCTGTGGTTTGTGCGGAATCTGGATTGGGAGGAGTCCAGAGGGTTGTTCATCTTCAGGTGTTGCGTGAGTTGGCGGTTGATGGCCTTTTCGAGTACCTTGTTGGGAAAGCGGAGCACAGAGATGGAGCAGAAGTTCTTGAGTTTGTTGGGGTCAGCTGAAGGTTTCTTGGGGGGGTTTAACTTCTGCGTGTTTCCATAATTCAGGAAAGGAGGCGTTGGTTATAGATGAGTTGAAAATGGTGGTGAACTCAATGCAGATCATCTTGATACCGAGGTTGAAGATGTGGTGGGGACAGGAGTCTGTGGGTGCTCCCTGAGTGGACAGAGTTCATGACGGCTGTGGTGTTCTATGTGGTGAACTGGACCCAGGCACTGAGCAGGTGATCAGAGACCTCTTTGGGGATGGCATCTGTGGGAGCGAGGAGGCTTAGGGTGACAGCAGTGGTGGGCTGGGGTTTGAAGTTTTTGTAGATGTTAGAGGTCTTGTCATGAGAGACGTCCGCCTGGGGGTCACAGAGTTCCTGAAAAGGGGTTATCGTGCTTTCAGTAACTGAGGGGTTGGAGGACTCTCTGATGATGTTGAAGAGTTCCTTGCTGTAGTTGGAGCTGTTTTCGATGCGGTCAGCTAGGGTGTTCCTTTTTGTTATTTTCACAAGTAGGAGGTACTGGTTGAGGGAAGACTTAAAGGTGGCTAGGTCTATGGGCTCCTTGCTGGTGCATCATTTCTCGTCTAGTTGTTTGAAGTTGTGTGTCATGATTCTCTGTTCTGAGGTGTAAGTCTTGAGTTTGGTGTGCTTGATTGGGGCAACTCTGTTGGTACAGTCCGTGATCTAGGCAGAGAAATTCTTGATAGCCTGTTCAAGGTAGGGTGCGGTGTTAGGGTAGGAGGTGCTGAGGTCGTCGGTCTACTGACTTTCAGATACTTTGTTCCAGCTGTGGTGTGAAGTGCTGGGCAGCTTGGAGGTGGTGTCGGGGGATCCTGTGATGGTGAACTGGATGATGGCATGGTCTGTCCAGGTGAGCTCGGTGACATGGCCGTATTTGACTCTGTTGCTGGCCATGAAGACAGGGTCGATCGTGTGTCCTGCATGGTGTGTGGAGTCAGTGACTAGTTGGGTAAGGCAGATGTTGTTCATGCTTTCAAGGAGGTTGGCAGTGTTGGTGTCGCTGAGGTCATCAAAGTGAATATTCAGGTTGCTGTGGAAGATGTAGTGTTTGGAGTCGAGGGCAAGTGGGGCGATGAATTCAGGGATGGCGCCACAGAAACTGGGGTTTGGACCTGGAGGTCTGTAGGTGAGGGTGCCTCTGATTGTGATCTTGCTGTCGATTTGGAGCTGGAAGTTGAGGTGATCCATGATTGGGGTGGTGTAGTCTGCAATGGTGGTGCAGTGGATGGTTTCTTTATGGATGATGGCGATTCCACCTCTGTTTTTGTTGATGCAGTCCTGGCGTATTATCTTGTAGCTGGCTGGTGTTGCTGAGGGGGAATCTCGGGGTGGCTGTGGGGTTGATGCAAGTTTTGGTGAGGAAGATGACGTCGGGGTGAGGGAAGTGATGGTGTCCCAGATCTCGGTGGTGTGCTTCCAGACTGATCGTGCATTGAGCAGGAGGCAGTAAAGTTGTTCCTAAGCTGTAGTGGTCAGCGTGATGATGGTCATGTGTGCTGGTGCTTCGGTGTTGCAGGAAAATAGCCCTACCGTTGAACGTGGAGTGGTGCTGTAGCAGTTGTTGCTGTGGAGTCTGGGATCCAGTGCTCGGATCTTGGTGGCAGAGTATTTGCGGATGGTGGGAGAGCTAGGGCATAACAAGGTAACGTGAATTAGCAAGGCACCCCCCTAGAAAATTAACTAAACAGGTCAGGGAGCAGGGGGAAGAAAACACCAAATACAAACTACCAAAGTAGTATTCCCTCAAGACCTAAATTTCTTTGAATAGCGGCTTCTCAGAGCTCAAACATGGGGCATAAGAAACATTCTTCTCCACACAAAGTAATTACTTGTTATTACATCTTTTATTTCATTTTTTCTTTTTTTTTTAAATAAATATTTTCGTATTTCATATCTTAAAACAATATTTTCAGTATGTGTATATATTTATCAATTACAACATCGTGCATTGAGCAGGAGGCAGTAAAGTTGTTCCTAAGCTGTAGTGGTCAGCGTGATGATGGTCGTGTGTGCTGGTGCTTCGGTGTTGCAGGAAAATAGTCCTACCGTTGAACGTAGAGTGGTGCTGCAGCAGTTGTTGCTGTGGAGTCTGGGATCCAGTGCCCGGAGCTTGGTGGCAGAGTATTTGTGGATGGTGGGAGAGCTAGGGCATAACAAGGTAACGGACAGACTACGGTGTGCAAGAGGGAAATATGCACTGAGTTGGCACAGCCTTTAAGTGGGCATAAACAGTCTGTGGGTAGGTTTGGTCAAGTGAGTGGGAGGCCATAAAAATTAGGTAAGAGTCACAGGTATAACCAAGGACGTGCTTGGTGGTTGTCTAGTGTAGCATTGTAGTGAGCTGCTCTTTACTTTTTAAAAACTACAAATATACCATTGTTTTAGAAAAAAGTTAGGCAGATTTATAAGACATGAGCCTTCATAACTTCACCATTCATTGATAATCTGCTGCTTTTCATCTTGTGTTTTAGAAAATCGTGTCGGTTTTCATGTTCGCTCACATCACTTGTCCATTCTCATTTTCTGGATGCCCTTAAAAGGAACATTGAAGCATTGTGACGCAGTTGCCTATATCCTTTTTTCCTTTTCTGTACGGCAAATAACATATCTCTGTACTAATTGCACGACTGTGCTTCCAGCTGAATGACTCACAGCTTGCCAAAGATGCTGAGCAAATGTTTATGTGGCAGGACCAACATGTCGACAAATTTCCTTCAAGATTAAATTGTTGACAGCTTTCAAATTGCAGCATTTTTATTAATTTGAAAAGTCAGTTGTAGCAATTAATTAAAACGTCGCACTTTTGAATCTTAAAAACACAGCCAGTTTAGAGAGCTACGGATTTCCGGGTTCATGCAGCACTGTATTATTCTAAAACAGTAAACACAAACATCCAAAATAAGTTTAGAGTGCTGTTAATTCCCCCATATTGCCTTCTTTAGTAATGACTGAACACAAACTGCTGTGTGTTTCCAGCTAGCACAACAGTGCTGCAGGAGTTGATGCTGCAAAATGGCCATGTAATTAATGCATGGGAGTCATCTTCTCCAATTCCAGGGCCCGTTAGGAAGGGAGTGAAAGATGGTTTCTTGCATCACCTTCAGAAAGGAAAAAAAGGAGTTAAACTTGACTTCAGTGGATTCAAACAAATGCAATGGAAAGGTGCGGTACAGACTATAAGTCTAGCATAGAGGACAGTATGGGAAAAGACAAGGACAAAGGGTATGAGAAACCTTCCCTTATTCACTGATGGGAATACTGAAGGATTGGCGAATTTGCAAGTTAAAAGATGTTGGATTACAGTTAAATCCCAAGGGTGTCAATCGGATTTTGGCAGAGCGGGAGCCCTGCGATACTCGAGGTTCGCTTGTTTCATTTAAAGGTTTTGGAAGGTGCCAGTGGGACAACAGGGGCTGTATTGTGAATACAGTGCGCTTTCCCTGTTTGCGCCAAGGCGCACATTTCAAAAGGTGCGCCAGGCACAAACAAGGACACTGTACCATATTAGAAATAATCTTGTTGTCAGTTAGTTTTAATAAACATCACCAACAAGGTCGGTTGGTAAACTAAACTAGAGGTTGTGCTCTGTAACTAATAACTTGTTAAGTGTATGGGGAAAGTTCTTTCCATACAAGATAACACTGGGTGAGTGGCACAGTGTTGTACATTGAGCACGCCTATATACAGATATCTACAATATACTTTTGGAAAACAATGCGGAGGTGCTGACCTGTGTTTTTTCTACCACTGCCATTTGCATTGTAATTGTTATATTAGAAATAATGTACTGCCCCCAGGGCAGCAGCAAACTCGGGGTGAAACACGGAGCAGCTGTTTAAAAGCTGCTCTGTCTTTCACAGTGCAGGTGGCAACCCGCCTGCACTTTCAAGTGGGGTGAGAGATGCCCTTGCAGGCAGGTGCAGTGAGTGACTGCACCTGCCTTTAGGGGGATGTTTGAGGGGGTCCATGGAACCCTGTTTCTCCCCTCCAGAGGGCTGTCTTTAGGAGGCGTACTGAAAGTGTGCCTCCTAAAGGCCTGTTTGCCTCTGCACCCGAGTCCATAATCCGTTGTGGGCACAGAGGCAAAGTTATTCCCTCATTTGCATGAGTCCACACATCCATGCCAATGAGGGAACACCCTCTTATGATAGCACTGGTTCAACATGTGCGCCAGTGCTATAAGTATTGCACAGTTTATATTAAGACCCCAGGTCACAATAATGGTCATGCGTCCTGATTTAGGGTGGGTCAAACATCACTAGACTTTCCTACACGCACCAGTTTGCAAGATGGTCTCATGCGAGAGAAATCCATCACTGGTCTGCAGGTGCAAAGAGAAAACTTCTTGCATGCGAAGTCCATTGATTGTTTGTTTTACACAATACAACTCCCACTATGGGAGTGTGTGTTAGACTGAAATCCCCAGTGAGGCACAAATATTATGGCGTCCACTACATATTTCACTGAGCCTCTAGTGGAGCTTCTGATGCAGAGGTTATATTGTAGCCCAGGCCTCAGCTGAATTTACGGGCCTACCTTCCAAATGTCATATATAGAAGAATGGATGAATAAAGTGTCTGTGGCTGACAATTGATATCACATGATCCTGTTCATACCATATTATGTTTTCTGATGTGAACTTTTTGCATACACCGCTTAGGAAAAACTAGAAATGTTTTGTGAAAAAAATAAAGATAACACACATTCAAGGCTCAGTTGTTATTTCTCTACTAATGCAATCATTTGTCCTTAAAGAAAAAAATCTAACCAAGATGTATTGAATCTAAAATGAAACACTCAAACAAAAATATTTCAGCTTGTTGGCACCAGGTCATAGCTATTGTGTAACATTAACATGAAATGGTCATACATGGTCATACATCAAACTCATTTTACCAGCCTTAGCTGAAACTCAAGTTGCCAAGTAACAACTGTTTTGACCGACTCAAGGTTAGGAGAAATAAATGTAATTTATATTCTGGCATTTTAAATTGGTTCACGTTATATAACCAACATTAAAATAATTTAGAGCTTGTGCAAATAACTCGTTAAAAAAGTTGCATTTTCAATAGATCAAGCATAGACGTTATTCGTAGCGTTCTACCTTTGTCATTCTGTGACACTGACATGCAGTAACACACATTCCACAGTCCCTATTTATGTAATGGAATACTTTCCTAAAGCTGTTGATCATCTTCATCAAGGTGATCAATTTTAATATACTGTCAATCGTGCTGCTAAATGTAATTAAGTTAAATTGAATAAAAAATTAAATTCAATTCAATTAAATGTCGTCCCATCCCTTGAGTAGTAAAATATATGCACAACTACATGAATGTTCAAAAAAGTAGTTTTACTTAGCTTTGATTTACAGGAGGCAAGCACATACCAACAACAACAGCAAAAAGATCATCATCTCATTTCTGGCATGACTCCAACCAGGATGATTCCTTTGATTAAGTCACAAGCTCTCCCCACCTTCTCCAACAACTCCGTTTTATGTTCTAACATTCAATTTGCCACATAGCCTTCTCCCTGTCTCCTTGGTTAAAGTTTAACATGTCCCTGTCACATCCACAGTCTTACACAATCACCTGTCATACTAATATGTTTTTTTTTTATTTATTTATGCTTTTGTCATACAGAAACAGTAGCGGACAACATACAGTCATGTATGTTACTTAGCATGTAAGCAACTTGTGCTTGCCACGTCCATAGTCCCCTTTGTCCACATTCACCTGCCCCGCTAATACGTTACTTCAGTTATAGTGTAAGTAACATGTCAACATGTTCTTGCTACACACACAAACCTCCCCAACTTGCACACAATTCTCCCCTTCTTGTCCAAACCGACTATTCAATAGGGTTTATTTACTCAGCTGAGACTTTGTCTGCATAACCTTGTGCGTTTGTAAATTTAATGAATTCACTCCACTTGTCGACCAAGGATATGGATATGGATTTGCCCTTAGTACAGCTATTTTTGCTAATACAACACTTTTGGTCAGCATTTTAATACACATAATCGTTACACATAATGATAAACATATCTGAACAATTAAAACACCTCCTATGAATATCATCCATCCCCATTGCTTTATCCAGTTTAAAATTCTCAATTCAGAATATAATCTGAGACATTTTTGGACTTCTATTTTGCCCAAATCATCCACTATACCCACATAATTATCTTTGATATACACACAACACTTTTACCCCACAAGTACACTAACTCTGCCTTTTGCGGCTACAATATGATCTAAACTAAATGATTTTGTAAGGCTACCATATGAATTTGAATTTGTTTTTCTAGTTATTTCTCAATAGCATCTGTATGCTATTTTAGGCTGCATCAAAAAGCAATGATAACTGCTTTATAGCTTTTAGAGCCCTATATATCCCTAAAAGAGGTATTACTAATTTAAGATATGTTTCCTTTCAGCATAACTTCCCCAGCACATTACGTATTTTCCCTTTGGGCAGGGTTTCCTCCTGTCGAACTCCAGAAATCACACTGCCCAAAAGACAAGTTCTTCTCCACTTTGGGGATAACCATCTGTGTGCTTGATTGCCACACAAATATTATATTCCCCTAGGCAATAATCATCCTGTTTCAATTAATTACTGAAGCTGATTTTGAATAGTGAGATGACAGCGTCAAACATGCCTCCATTGTCCTGTTCTGTTTTTCAGCCCTGGATGACCGTCCCATTTGTAGTACTGTTGAAAATCAATAATAAACCTATGATATTGTGACAATTAGATTGTCCTACAAAAGTTCCTCCTACTGCTCAAATACAAAATATTCCTTTTGGTTGTGAATGCATTAAAGTAAGTGGACTAAACTCAGTAATATTGGTGTTGGACCACAAATTTCCTTTCATCCAAGTGATAAATTCTTCTCCTTGTGTTGTTTATGTTGTGTCATGGTATTTCTACACTTCCCCTTGACTCATAGCAATATGGCTGCACACCTAGCAATAAGTGTCATTCTGCTACTGTCCATACTCATGTAGCATCTATAGAAAAGTATTACCAGATGATAATGCTTGAATTCAGCAGGCGCAATTGTATAAAGAGGAAAATACACAGGATTAGATTTGCCATGAGGAAACACTGTGCTATTTTCCACTGGTTCTAGTGCTAGAATTTCCCCCTTCTGATGGTCTTTCTCACTCCGCAGGGGCAGAACATGCACCTTCTATCCCAGTTTTGTGGGTACATAATGCAATAATGGTCTGAACCTGGCTTAGGTGTACTTCACCTACCAGTGTCCCACGATCTAATGTGGCTTCCCGTCATATTAGCTTTAGCATGAGTATGAGTATGGACCATACTCCTGTGTGTGTTTCCACACCTAAGTCACCATGGTCTCCCTGTTTTATCATTCACCTGTGCTGTTGAAGGTTTTCAGTTAAACTGATATTGGCTTTCAGTCTCTTTGGGATTATACCACAAATTCCTACTTTATCCTTCCCACCTACTGACATAATGCTAGTTTCATTGAACTGGGAGAGACCCCCTTTTCTGGGTATGAACCACCGCACATAAACTCCAATATTGATCGTGTAAGTACATTCTGATCACTTACTGTCACTTGATGAATGGGCATGTGCCAGTGAGCAGTTGTTTGGCAGCATAAGAAACTTTCCAACACTCACTCGCATCCGTGTAAACCTCCTCCTGCATCAAATTCCTTCTGCCTGTGGGTGAGAAGGAATATGTTATGTCCATTTTTACTCCTGTTTATATTGCCCAGGTTTGCACTTCATCTGCAGGGAAATGTGTGCCATGGTCTCTTTTGATTTCTTCTGGTACACCATATCTCGGCAATAAATATTTCAATATCTTCATGGGTGCTGCATGGCTCGCTCGTTGAGATGGACTAGCTTGAGCAGTTTGGAATCCCAACCTAACATAAAACGTCTGCACCTAAAAGATAAAGTTTATCTCAGATGAGAATGTGGGCTTTTTAGAAAAGCATGGGTCTTATAGAACTTGAAATTCTGATCCCTTATTCGCCCTGGTATTCTTATATGGCAAGTGTTCGAAGATTATCCTAAACTTGGCAATATTTTGTACAAAACAAAATATCGTATTGCTATGGATCTCCCTTGAAAATGCAAAATGCAATCTAATAGACATCTCTATGTGCTAGATATTCAAGTCTTCTCAGGCTAATCTTACTCATATGCAGCTAACCTGTCTGATAGCAAAAAACTAGTAGCATTTCTTGTGATGCTTTACTGGTCATAAACTGAGGAATTATTTTATTATCTTAAGCAAATATGTGTAATGATCTCTCCATCTTGTTACATTTTACACCATCCCAAAAGAACCAGCTTTATGAAAAGATCTAAAGATTGTGTAACACAAACTACATGAAAACTGAACGTCTTTATCATTAAGTCTTTCTAAAATTGGGTCTGATAGAATTGTTGTCCCTCATTCTTCTGCATGAAATACACCATAACATTTTGGAAACAGATCAGTGTTTGAGACCTTTATGTAAAGATCTGTGCTTTGTTCATATTTGCACCTTTTTCTTTAAAAGTGTTCCTATTTATTTCGAATAATTATAAAATAGATGAAAATGTAAAAACCTGCATTTGATATATGCCCAGATGTCATTGTTCTACTTGGGAACAAATATTATGGAATTTGTTTTGTTATACTATAAATGTACACTTCAAAAAAGCATATATGTGCATTTAGGCACAGCACTTTTAGATACTGATAATGTTTTGGGTCATTGATTTCAGGGTTTTGTGTAAATCTTGGAGTAGTCCTGCTTTGCTGTGAATGTTTCCTCACCCCGTATTCTGCACCCAGCTGGACCTGCTTATCTTTTCACACATCTCCTTAGGTCCCCTGTTTAGACCTGTAGTTCCACCCATGACATTGTGTTATTTTGCCGCATGCCATCCACACACCCTCTCCTTTTTCATGTGTAATTGTTAATCTGCTCTTGAATAATCCTGCGAATACCCAGTCAATCGCTGATCTTAAATCCTATGAATAGTGTCACATATCCCTTTGCTAGGAATTCACTGATAAACCAGTCTTTATAGTACAAAACTCAACCCAGAGGCCACATCCTACTCACCACCCCTTCATCTCTCTACACTCTCCGATACTGACACTAATCACTTCTATTCACTACATCTCCTGCGACCCACTCTACGTACTGGACACCTCCATTGAAGATACATCATTGCTGACGCTGGTAATGTGAACTCCTATAATACACGTGTAAGAAAATACTGCTTTTTTTCATGATCCCTTCATTTTTTGGACTGATGCTGCTTGTTTTTTGACTCTGTGCACTAGCACTCTGCTAACCAGTCTCCAGTGCATGTGCTCTGACCTCTAGGCTGTACTTCTAATTGGCAAAGTTACCTTACCTATACATCCCTCATATATGGTACAAAGTGTACCTAAGGCCAATAAGTTAAATGTCTCTATTGGACTGCAGCACATATTGTGCCATCAAGAAAGTTACAATGCAAAACATGGCTACAGGCCTGCCACCAGTAAACTGTCTGTGAAGATTTAAACTGCAAATTAGATAGGCAAAAAAATATCTTTTGACAGGCCTACCCTCTTTACACATATTAATAAGTAACCCATAAGTAAGCCTTAAATGCCCACAGGGAAGGGTGCAGGATATTAAAAGCCGGACTTGTAAAAGCTAATGGTTAAACATGTCCTACAGTGACAATGCCCTAAAAGCTATTTTCACTGTAGCAGGGTTGGCTGTTCCCTTGGACAGCATTGAGATACATTTTTGAAGGTAAATAATGTTATATCCGCCTGGTGACCTGAACAAAATTTCTTTCTTGGACTTTTTAACATATATATTACACTTCTAACTGTACCAATGAATTAGATCTGTTTTAAATATTTTACAAAAGGTACTTTTAAAAAGTCACCTTTAACCTGCCTAAAGCCTCTAGAAGCCCACTTGCTTCCAAATGTCACCTAGGAGCTAAATAACTTCTTGATGAGGTCTAAATTGTCTCCCAGAGCGTGGGAGGAATTTTGTTCCCTTTACAGGATGACCATCTGGGCTGTTCCCAGGGACTTAATTACCTTCAAAGGATGCCAACCTTGTACCTGGCAGATCTAGCTCACACCTGGGCCTGCCTTCCTTCAGTTGTCCTAGCCAGCCAGGCCCTAATCCGAGCAAGAGAGGAGCTGCCCCTAGAACCAGTTTTGTGTGACCACAGAGGAGAGGTTGCTTATTTTCCTGGCTGCACGTTTAGAGTGGACACAGGAGCTCTGCACAAGGGAAGAAAGGTTCTGCTGTGTTGGATATAGGTAGAGAGGGGCACTCTGAGATTGCTTGCAGTAGGGCACACAGACTCTGCTGCAAAAGTAGGAAGGTTATCCCTGGGAACTGTTTCCCAATTGGTTAAGGAGGGGTCATGAGTCATCCCCAATCACAAGCTAGTGCCAAGATTAAATGTTCCACCCCTGGGTATCTTCTTCAGAACACAACTGGACCTATGGAAGACAGTAAAGGACTGCAACTGCTGTTGAGACATGTGAGGAGAACTCTAAGGGCTGGACCAACCTGCTCCCATTTGTACCCAGGACAAATAAGTGGACTCCCAGAGTCAGTTGGCTGAACTCCTAATAAGCTACAGGGACAAAAAAGCTGCACGAAGCCCACCTTCCTTAAAAGAGCCAAGCTGGCCAGCTTCAGCTGGACCTGCCCTGAACCATTCTGGTGGCTTCTGTTGGAGAGAGCCCTGACCTCCAAATGCTTTTCTTGAGGACCTGGAACCCTTGGCTTATGACAGAGAGTACTCCTTCTGTCTAACCTCAAAACATTTCTACAAACATTTTGCCAAGAGGACCATCGAGGGAGTGTGACCAACCTAGCAGCCAGTCTACCAAAGGTGCATTGCCAGGAACCCATCAAACCAAGCCCACTTCAACTACATACCTTTGCTCTCTTGACTCTGCCATTAACAAGGAACTTATTGATGCCTACAGGATGCAGGAAATAGAACTTCTCCTGCCAGATCTTTTTCCACCTAAGCCAGTGGTTTCGCTGAGGCTCCATTCTGATGCTGGGTTCTGTCGATGCCAAACCCCCTTCTCTCAGTGCCAGCTCACTGCCTGCATTCTTAGAGGCTGTTGATGACCGAGACGAAACTGGTCCTTATATCCAACTCGTGCTCCTCTGCGGTCAGTCTAAGAACCTACCCTTGTTCGGTTGTAATGCAATCAGTTGCCCATGGTTGTCTCTTTGCTCTTTTTAGAACAATTTTTATTTAAGAATTGAAAAATCACATCTATAGTTTCCTTCTTGGATTTTTGGCATTTTAGTGCCATTTTGTTCATTAAAATATTCTCTATTTTTTAAATTGAAGTAGGATTTTTATTGTGTTGGATGTTTGACTTTTTAACTGTTTTTGTTATTTCTAAATGCTTTACACGTTTTCTTAGGTAAGTCTGTATGCTCTGAGGCATTGAGCTCAGGTTTAAATTACCAAAACCTTAACTGGACCTAGCAAGACTAGGAATATCATTACTTCTGGAGGACTACTGTCCACCCCAAATAATAATTCATTTTCTCACAACATGGCGACAACTTCCCTAAAGATGCTTAGAACTCCTTGGGGATCGCTCATTGCCCAGCCCACTCTTATACACCATTGCTCCTTGTTGAGTCTAGGTTTTCATAGGCACGGTGATTCGTTTCTGGGGTCACAGACATAGCAGTAAAGAACTGTTCTGCTACTCTGTCTTCTTTAAGTTAGCCTCTAGAGTGGTAACAAAATAAAAACTCAGATCAACTTCTCCTCTTCTCTGAAGTGCCTACATTTTTCACTGATATCAGATGATTAGTACAGATGCTATGACCTTGCTGCCTAAGGGCCAATTTGGCAAATCGATACATACTTACAGATTTGGAAACAGAAAAAACAAATTGGGACAAACTTCACATCTAAAATTAACTATAGAAACAGAAAGGCAAGGGTGGCATGGTGCCAAAGGATGCAAAAATTTTGTTTTCTACGTTACACTTTCTGTTTTTATTTAACCTATGTATTACATGGAGAAATGGCTCCTAAGTTTTTCTCAAATGTAGAATTAACATGTAAAACCTACTGCAGTTTAAGCAACAATATCTCAGTTAAACAAAAAAGTCTACTTATTAATTTTGCCTCTCACATTCTTGTCAATTATATTTTTCTTACGTTTCATCATCAGATATAACCAATATAAATTCAATTGGCAAACCAATGTTTAATATGTTAATTGTTGGACTTGGCCTCTCTGCAGGGCTAACCCCAAACGTTTTGCCATTACCCTCAACTTTTTGCTGAAATTCGTTTTCTGTTGTCTCCAGGACTCTATACGCTTTACCAGTGCCAACCAGCTCTAAAGTGCTTGTTCTCTCTCCTTTAAACATGGTCAAAATGGCTTACCACCTGATTGGCACATTTAATTGACTCATAAATCCCTTGTAGAGTGGTATACCATATACCCAGGACCTGTAAATTAAATGCTAGTAGTCGGCCTGCACAACCTATTGTGCTACCCACAGTAGCTTCTTAAAACATGTCCCAGGCCTACCATTGCAGCCTGAATGCAGTTTTAAACTGCCAATTCCACTTGGTAACATAACCCCCTATCTAAGCCTTAAGCTCCCCTTTTATTGCTTATAGTCATCCTTAAGGTAGGCCCTAGAAAGCCCATAGGGCAGGGTACATTGTATTCAAAAGACTGGACATGTACCTTTATGTTTTACATGTCCTGGTAGTAAAAAACTCCTACATTCATTTTTTATTCCTCTGAAGCCTACCTCTCCCATAGTATAACATTGAGTTGCCACATTACATTTAATAAGTGCTAACTTTTAATTGGGAACAGGTGAGCATTTCTTGTTTGGAGTCTGAGAAATTGCAATAAAAAATCCTCTATAATGGTAAAGTCATATTTAAGTTAAAATTTTGAAAATGCCACTTTTAGAAAGTTGGCCTTTTCCTACCCTGACTATTTGGTGTCTGCAGCCTGTTCCTGGGTCACATTACTGGGTGTAGTTGGAAGTTAGACTTTGTTTATTCCTCCCAGACAGCCACTCAATAGAGGGATTAGGTGTAGATGGATGGGCCATCAATTGGCAGGATGGGGGGCAGAGCTGGGCACAGCCAAACTTGCAACTGAATAGGCTGTGCTCTGCCTTCGCACAAAGGACTTGTCAGCTCTGCATTGTTCATGCAGCTGGCTTGGAGCCAGGGTATGGGAGTCAGGAAACTTCAAGCACTACAAAAGGTATCCTCTGGAAATTTCTACTTCAAATAAGGCACCAGGTATAAAAATAGAACCCTCAGACCCACTCTTCAGTTCACTTTCTGGACCTGCGGAAAGTGTCTCAGAGTACTGCCGGCTGCTGTGGCTGATGTGTACACCACAAGACTACTTTGCTGCATCTGGAAGCCCTGCTGTTCTGTCTAGAGCCTGCATCAAACCATCAAAGTCCAGCTTTGCTGCTTGAGCCCTATTTTACTGCTGAACCATGGACTACCAGAGTGACTCCAACGGCTAGTTGGCTGGCATTCTTATCAGAGCTTCAGGGACAGAAATGGCTTTAACCATCTTGAACCGGCACCTGGAGCTAGTCTGAGTGAGTGCTAATCCCCCAAGAGGTGCCCCTACAGCCCTGGGCCCTTGGTGGCAGTGCTAAACTATTGCCCAGGTACCCAGATAGCCAAAATACAAAACCTGGGACTTAGACATTTTTTGGCTAAAAACAGTTGTGAGAACTGAGAGAAGACCGGGACCAACCTGCTTGTCTATCCGCCCAAGGTGCATTGCCGGTCAGCCTGACTTCTCAGCAGCTCCTGTGGTGTTCTTCTCCACAGCAGCAAATCCTGTTCAGTGGTCCTTTACCAAAGGAGTATCCAGGCTCGTGGAACTCTCGTTGGCTACATCCTCCAGGTTCATCCCAGTGGAGATTTTCAACTTTTAAAAAAGAGACTAAGGGCCTGATTTAGAGTTCGGCGGACGGGTTACTCCATCACAAATGTGACGGATATCCTGCCCATGGTATTGCAAGTGCCATTGGATACAATGCCCTTGTAATACAATGGATGGGATATCTGTCACATTTGTGACGGAATAACCCGTCCACTGAACTCTAAATCAGGCCCAAAGTCTGAAAGTAGAAATCTTCACTGCAACTTCGTCCAGCGGCTCCCCGATGATGACGCTCCCTCCTGCAGCTGAACTTCACCTTCTCAGAACAATTTTCTTCTAAATTTCTTCTAAGTTCGAAGGTAAGCGCCGATCGGGCCCAATCTACATTTTGTATCCCACTCGCGCTCCATCGCGGTAGGCCATATTTTTTGACTTTGAGTCGATCTCTCGTGACTAGATGACCACAATTGGCACATTGATCTTTTGAGGCCTATGTGGGACCGACACCAATGGCATGTCGGTGTTGGACCACTGAAATCTGAAGCAGCGGTCGGACCGCCGCATCACTATGCAGTTGGTCAGGCTGCATGGGTTGAGGGACCGACAGCTACGGTACCAATGGGCTCAAGGAGCCTGTCGGCCCAGCGCTCGGAATGTAATCCCCACAATAAGGTGGTGCATGCTCAGGCACCACCGTAGGGATTACAGTAGCCCTTTCCCTCTGCCTTTCTATGGCGGTCCGATCGCAATAGAAAGGTAGACAGAAAGGGACTTTGGGGGCCCTAGCAAGGCCCCGTCCCTCCGCGGCCTCTGCTATGAGGACTGGGGGGCACCTTTGTTGCCCCCACAAACATCAATGCCCCATGTGGCAGGCTCCATGAGTTGCCTGGCACATGGTGCAGGGATATTTAAAAACATGCTTTTTGGCATTGAGGCTTCTGCTGCAGCCCTTTTCCGTGCAGCAGCACAAGCCTCAATAAAGAGGCATCCTAATTTGGCGGCCGGGACCTCCGACTACCTGTCAGCCAGTCCCTTTTCCGCAATGATGCCGGTTAGTCCGACCAGCATCGTAATCAGACCCTAGTTTTTACCTTAGATTTTTAAAATTCATAACTCTGCTTCTCTTGATTGGATCTTTGTCATTTTGGTGTCAAATAATGTATTATCTTCTCTATTTATCGAAATAGGTGTGGGAGTTTTCTTCTGTTATGTTTTTACTTTATTTCTGTTTGTGTGCTGCATAAATATCATACATATTGCCTCTCAGTTAAGCCTAACTGCTATTGTGCCAAGCTACCAAAGAGTTAAGCACAGGTTAATTTAGTGACTTATTTAGTTCAAATACCCTGCCCGTATATGTTTAAAAATGTTTCAGTAACATATCGAACAACACCAGGAAACCAGTCATATTTTGAGTATTACAGCAGTTCTAATATCCAATAAAGTCATGCATTGTACTGAGGTTTACATATTCAGATATTTTGTCCTGTTGTTTACATATGATTCAATAATTCAGTTGATATTTTTGGTGTTAAATGTCTTGTGATTAACAAACGTATAGATCACAATCTCAAAACTTAAGGTATGTAAATTGATCATTAGAACTTGACGTCAGTACAGAATTTTATCTTTCAAAAGACAAATACACACGTTAGAATATATTTCACATATCCTTCAAGGAGTTTTATTAGTGCGTTCTCATGTATCACAGTCCCAAAAAAGTATCTAATATCTAATCCATTAGCAAAAGTAAAAGAAAAAAATTGTATGGCAAGTTCCCCAAATTAACTCCCTTTCTATAAATAAAAGCACGATTCAAAGGGCAAATTCTCATCAGGCTTTTAATATTGGAAAAAATAGACTGAAGTACCAACTTGAGAAATTTTGCATATCAACAGTTTCTATTGAAAAGGAAAATATATACCATACCAAACTCCCTCTCAACCATCACAATCATAGAGGTGCTAGACAAGTTCTGTATTCAGATCCGTTATGACTAATATTAGAAACTATGGGCCTCATTTTGATGTTGGTGGGACTGCCACTGACCGTTGGTGGTGGTCCCACAGATATCCAAGCCATCCATTCGACTGCCGCATTGCGATGCAGACGGTCAGACCACAGAGGTCTGGGGGGCAGACTTCCACCTCCAACAGGCTCAAGGAGCCCATCAGGGCGGTGGTCGGACAGTAATCCCTACAATGGAGTCGGTGCCTGCGCAGACACTGCCATAGGAATTGGCATGTCCATTTCCCACAGCCTTTTCATGGCGGTCCCACCGCCATGAAAAGGCTGTCGGAAAGGGACTTTGGGGGCCCCAAGCAGCAATGCTCCACATGGTGCCTGGAACACGGTGCATGGATGTTTGAAAAATGCCTGTTTGTACTGCAGCTTGTTCTGCAGCCTGTTTCCTGGGCCGCAGCGCAAGCAGCTCAAAAAAAACTAATTCCGACCACCCTGCTGGCTTTCCTACCATAATCGGGCAGGTGGGACCGCCGACTCATTGCACGGCGCAATGGCAGTTTGACACTCGTCCGACCACCATCGTAGTGAGGGCCTATATTATGAAAAGCGCAAGTGCCAATGCAAGGCAGACAGATGGCATTATGTGTGACTGTTTGACATTATTTTTTAATGTCATCATCTCACAGACTTTTTATTGATGTACAATGTACAATATTACAATAAATAGAGATGTGATATTTGTACCTACACTTAAAGAATACACTCTCATTTTCTAAACCAATTATTGTCTCTAACGTGCATGACACTGCTCTATGTTTAACCAGTGGTATTCTATATGCATTTTGGGGACAAGAGGCTTTGGGGGAAATATTAAGAAAGAAAGAATTATATCAATCAATGGAATGGATGTGATAAAAGGGTTGCGTTTCATAGAGGACGGAAATTCATGAACATACAACATGGAACTAACAAACTTAAAGTAAAACTGACTTTTTTTAAATCTTTCACTTTAGGTGGATCTACATTTTATGAAAAAGATTCCTCCGGGGGCAGAAGCTTCAAATATCTTGGTTGGTGAACTTGAATTCCTCGATCGTGCTGTTGTTGCTTTTGTTAGATTATCCCCTGCAGTGCTGCTTTCAGGACTCACTGAAGTTCCTCTTCCAACAAGGTAAGTGTTAATACTACGGGTTATGGGTCCAATTGTGTTCTTGAATGATACGTCAGCATTAAATTGTGAATAGACAAAGGTAATAGGCGTTTTGTGTGGAAATCATGAGTGGATCACCAATGGAAGCATCCCAAGGACCAACAGAGTTCTGTCACTTTCTGTTTCAAAAGAATAACACTTTAGAACAGAGGTTTTTAGACTGTGGGGAGCACCCCCTGGGGGTCCGTGGCTGTGTTTCCATGGGGGGGCTCAAATGCTTCAGTTAGTATTTGTTAAGAGGACCTAGAAGCACAACTTTATTTGTCTCGTTTACAGGCTATCTTCATTTGCATGCAGCATTGGAATTGTAAATAAAAGTATGGCAAATGTGACCCTGAGTGCTGTAGTGGTGGGTTCAGAAAGGTCGCTAAAAAGAACAAAATATTCTACAAGTATTCTGTTGTTTTTTTCACCTCTAGACAACTGCATATACCTAATGCACACATCTTAAATGAACAGAAATGCAAATTAAACTAATTGGTGTGAGATTCACTCTCCTACGTTATGAAACCTCAATTCTTTAATGCAATCTCTCCAGACGTGTGTGAGATCAGAGAGAGTCACAGAGTTGAATCTTGGTTCAGAATAGTGACGTGCATTTATAGTGCTATGATGCTCCAGCCTCTAACACAAAGCACTGTGAAAGTATACCATTATTTTAAAATTGTATTACACACAGCATGAGCAGGGCCACTGGAATTATGTACCAGTGGAGGACCAAATTATGTAGTAGTGTTGACTAAATTATGCAACAAGAAAAGGCAAATTATGCAGCATAATGCACCACCTTTGGTGATAGTATTACTTAATTTTTTGACATTGTTATACATAGTATCATGGCCTGGACTAAAAACTTCACCTAATGTGTACCAGTTAGGCACCCAAACACACCAATAAGCAATTGATAGATGACTAGTAATCCTTTGCAAAGGGCCATGTTTTTAGTAAAGTTTGATGCATTTAAACTAAAAATAATTTTTTTTGTCAAAATCCTCAGTTTTTGCAAATTATGTGGCAAATGTGAAAAATTCAAAATTATGCAAAAAATGCCCCAGCTGCAGAATCACATGTTTCTGTGGCTCTGAATATAATATAGGCTGACAAAAAAGGCCCCTATTATGATGCCGCTCGGTTATGCCTCTGACTGACACCATCTCGGTGTGGGAACCGACCGACCATAGGTCGGCGTTTCCGAACACTGGATTGTGATGCAACCACACATGGTACAGTCGCAAACTCCCATTTCTCTATGGGAGCTTTTGCGGCGGGCGGAAACCGCCCGCAACACAATCTCCCATAGAGAAATGTAAGTTTATATAATTTCCTGCACCATGTGGCAGGCACCTGATGGTGCCTGCCACACGGTGCAGGGTTTTTCAGGGGGGCACCATAGGTGCCCCCCAGGCCCACAACCGTAGGCCGCGGAGGGATGGGAACCCGCTAGTGGCCCCAAAGTCACCTTCTGTCAGCCTTTCCATGTCTGAAAGCCCGACATGGAAAGGCTGTCGGAAACCGACTTTTCAATCCTGACGGCTGAAACAGGGTCTGCAAGGGATTATGATAGGTATTCAACCGCTCGACGGGCCCCTTGAGCCTGTTGGAACCGAGTCGGATTGACCGGCCGGTTTACACTCCGACCGCCGACATTGAAATTCGGAGGTTGGACTGTAAACCAACCATATCGGTGGGTAAGCCTCCGACGAGCAGTCGGAGGCTTACCAACTGACATCGTAAGGAAGCCTAAAATGATTTATTGTTTCGGATTAAACAAGAATACATTTTAGTAATAGGTAATCAGAATGTACCTAGTGCAAAATGTGTTTAAGTCCATTAAGATGACATTTTTTCACTAGTGAATCAGTTGCAGTGGCACTGAGGCTCAGAAGTGTGTGGAAACTCATTTACCTTTCCAGCATGTGGGCTGCGATCACCCTTGCTGCAAAGAGATGGGCAACATGTGGAAGCCCCTATTTTCTGAAAGGGACAAAGAGCCTGTTTCAAGATTTGAGTGATTTTCGGGCTTGGTTAGGGAGGGATCCACCCCCTGTAAGCAGCTTTGTCCTTCCCGCTGCTCCAACTTATGTCATAAAGTTTTGGCCCAATAAAACATTTTGCTTAGGGGGCTCAGTGCAAAAAGGTTTGAAAACCTTTGCTTTAAGAAAATTCTTGATGTATTTATTAAGCTTTACTCTATTTTTCTAAATTGGTATGGGATTTTTCTTGTGTTGTGTTTACACTTAATTTCTGTTTGAAGTGTTGCACAAAAACTTTACAGATTTCCTCTAACTTAAGCCTAACTGCTCTCTGCCAACCTACCAGAAGGTTGAGCACAGGTTAATTTGGGATTTGGTTGTGCCTCACCCTGATGAGGAATGTGGTTCCTGCTTGAGTAGGGTTTCACTCCCCTACCAGTAGCCCAATTCCGTACAGCTTGCACTTATTGTCAGAAACTAAACAAACTATTTTGAGACTGATCTTTCTAAAAACAAATTAGGTGGCACCTCACATGCAAAACATTATAAAGAGACCGATAGTCCCCTATCAAATTAAAAATTAATGTACTCTAGATCATTCCAGCCTTCAAGCTGGTCTCCTACAAAGCAGTCATTTCAAACCTAGCTGATCCAGTCATTCCCATTCCAAAATGCAGTTCCTTCTCCCCCATAACCTCTTCACACTCCAATAGATGATATTGCATCAGACCTATAAAAAATTTAACTTTGATTACAGATGTTTTATGAGTACACTGGTAGAATAAGTAGAAACAAAGGAAGCCTCTTCCTAGCCTGGAGAAAAGCCCTACATTCAAAAGCAAATATCCACTTGTTATCACAATTACTAATTTCCCTGTCCCTAGTCCAGGCAAGGCAACAACCAATATTACAAAATGGTATACCATAAAGAAAGAAAAAGACAAAACGCCTTATCCCACTTGTCCATCCTAGTTGTAGAACAGAAATAGGAGCTCAACTTCATCATTGGCTTTTGTCATTGTGGTTCTGAAATATGCCCTGGCTGATGCAAAGATTGAATCTTTGTTTCTTAATGTTGTTTTAAACCTTTAGTCTGCCAGAGAATCACATTGCAGCAACAGAACCTGCTATCTAACTTGATTTAATGAAGTTGTCAAGTGTCTATCACCTGTGCCCTTGGAAATTTCAGAATTGATCATGTATGAAAACCAATCCTCCTGGATCGATTATATTATTGTGCTTTGCAGAAAACATGTTCTATGATACCTGAACTCGGAAGTGGCCAGCTGTGGACAAATTCTCTATCTGCAACTTGCAAACCTCAGGCTGTAAATCTATCAAATCTTATTCTTCTGTCAATGTGGAAATATGCAGCTGCAGAACTTTCTACATTTTTCCACGTTGAAAGGCTAGCTTTTCATATCGAATATATCTGGTGTGATTGTGCGATGGAGGGTGATTGTCCAGTAGTTGGGCTGCTTCACATTTTTTAGCCTTTCCACCATTGAAAAAGTTTTCAAAGACTGAAAGTAGAACTGTCAGAAGTATTGCACACTTCCTAAAAATAACTCCAGTGTTTACAGCCTTTTGCTTCCGGTGGAGCTTTGCAGTAATAACCCTCAGAAACAGTTTTTAGACTCAATATTACCAAAACCTAGTAATGAACGTTCCCAATATATCAGAATTGCCCAGCAGTAAAGCTTATACTGGTTTGCCATTTTGTACTCAATGTTTTCTATATCAGGCCTAACACTTGATTTGCTACTTCTCCTTCAGGTTACTCACTTTGTTTACTTGAGTATTTAATTCCATTATTTTAGCCAACAGTTCTATCTGCTCCTCAGCCCTAGTTGAATGTGTGGAAAGATCATCATCAACTCTAGAGATTTGCCGTTGATCTAAGGTTCTTCTGATTACTTTCTAAACCACTGCACCCTATTTTACATATTGTTGCCAAGGTGGGATAGCTGTAGCCAAAGGAATAGAAGGAACCAGGAGGAGTAGAGTGGAGCAGGACAAAGAGTGCTGATTAGCTTAAACCATGTGGAGCTTCATAGCCACTCCTCTCTGATCTGTCCGTTCCACTATAACATTTTTCCTTTGGTATGAATGTTTTGGGTGCTCCAGTAAATACCATTGGCTTGATTTTATTTTGGAGGTCCTTTGTTCTGAACCCAGCCTTGTATTTCATGACTCTACTTACCTTGAATTAAGTATACAGACCACCAACATGTTTCAGTCCTGTTACACTTGAAAATTCCCAGTGAGTCAAAACCCTCATGATAAAATTGAAGTTAAATGGTGGCAGAGATCCAATAAGTATCATGCCATGAATCAATGCACATATGGAGAAATGCTCCAAAGAAAACACCACTGCTTGATTTTGGAGGCATACAAAGTGAACTTGCATCTAAATTGAGAACAAATTGCTCTAACCTCAAGTGTGCAGCTCCTACCATTTTGGTGTTCATGCTGCAAATGCTTGGAGTGAAGAATGTGCTTGTCTGCTGAATGAAAATTTTGAATACTGAGAGATCTCCTCAGGCCCACTCATGAGGCTCAGACAATGCATGCACTTACTCCATGTATGCTAACAGAGTAATCCTGGCTTCATTGTATATGGGATGTGGGCAACGATGGAAACAAGAGTGATATGCTTGTGTATCAAGGGTGAAATTGCTTCCACACGGTCGTTAAGTTTGAAGTGATGCCAATTTTATATTTAAAGAATATCAAATGTGTTAAAAATATTAAAGCTGTATTCACTTACTGCCTATGCATTGGTAAATGTGAGAAGAACATACTGGGGTGAACCTTGTTTGCATTTAATGTGTATTTCTAAATCTCTATTTGCAGATTTCTGTTTATTCTTCTGGGACCACTTGGGAAAGGTCAACAATATCATGAGATTGGAAGATCCATTGCCACACTAATGACAGATGAGGTACAATAGCAACAATTGCTCTTTTCTATGTGTTATCTGAATTTTTTATCATATTAGTTATCCCTGTTTTCGAGATTATGTTATATAGTCCAGATACTTATCTTATCAATCCCAGAAAACATTTACTTTGTTTATGATGCTGTAATGAAATATATCATATTCAGCTTGAAGGAAGAGAAGATGTCCACATTTCCTGCCTACGGTGCCACCAAGCTCGCATCAAAACAATTTGGTTTTGCCATTAGCTGGTTCCTGTCTCCCACGGCTTGTCCATGAACAGTGCTGACCTTCAGGGCTTGAGGGGAAGAGGTGTTAGGGGTGACCTCTTGCTTAGCTGGGAGAATCCAGTACATATATGACAAAGTCTCCCCAAAATTCAAAACAGTGCATTTCTTTATAATGCAAGTTGTTTGCTTTTGTGCAACATGCACCCTGAACTGATGTGTTGGTGCTCTCATGTGATGGTGAAGGAAAAGGAGGCGGCACTCTGAAAAAAGTAATTACCTAGGATCACACAATGTGGAAGCTGGGATTGAAGCAAGACTTCCCGGTTTCACATTGTACAATTAAGCCACTACATGGTTTACTCTTTCTCCCATTTTAGACCTATGTGTCATCCTTTGTGTTTAATTATTTGAGGCACAAAATCAGTGCACTGTATTAAATACATCCAGGCTATGCATGTTTTACAACAATCAATTATAGTAGTGTATGGGGAAGTTGATGTTTTAATTCAGAAGCTAAAAAGGAAGCCAGAGCACCCAAGCTTGGTATGGCTGGTAAAAGCTCTTTATTCATTGTCGTTCATTCTTTAAATAATCCTTCTACCCACTATACAACCATCCAACAATTCTTTTCCATTTTTGCAAGGTGAAAGAATTATGTGGTATGGAATAGGTGCCTTACCATGTAATACTAGCACAATACACAAAGATGGACCCCGGGTACTCTCTCAGTACACCTTCTCTCAGTCCTGGTAGAGTGGCAAAGAGCAGACAGGATACTTAGAGGAACATGTGTTAAGCATTTCACATCAGCAACATGGACGATAAGTATTTGACACGACTTCAACATCAATCTATAAAAATAGCTCTGATTTTTATCTATTTTAGACCACAAAATGAAATCAATACATACAGCATAACCGGAGTTATCAATTTTAAAGCATTAAATAAATCAGTACTTTGCAATGTGAAAACATTAACTTTGCGGTCAATGGGAAAAACACATATATGTAATCGGTTACTTAGAGGGTGAGTTCAATGGAACCCACTTAGAGTTAAGGTCTCGTGAGTCCCTAGACCAGTTCACAACAGCTAGCTCAGGGTAGCGGGGTACAAAGGAGCACTTTAGCTGTCAAATAGAGCTGTCAATCAGGTTTGCGGTATTAGAATAGTTACGTTACTAAAAAGGTACTTGTGGGGTGAGTTGAGCAAAACCCTGGACCAGAAGTCTCCAGGCAGATCGATCTACCTAGCTCAGCTGACACGTGTGCCGAGGTGCTCTTGGCTATCCGTGGTGCTGAATTGGATCCGCAGCAACTGGTGCTGGAAGACGACCAAGAGAAGGTGAAAACAAATGCTGGATCATTACAATGGAGCCACTGGGGTGTTTGATTGCATTGGCAGTGTGATCTCTCCTCTCGAAATGTCAAATAAAGCAAGTAGTAGTCTGAGTGACCACCATCAAGCCATGGCACCGGCAAACGCAGCCATAGAGACTTGGGAAATTGTCTTATAGAGGGCCTGGGGAGCAACGTAGACAATTGAGGCCTTGCTGAGGGTCAAAGTCACAGCTCCTTGAAGATGGCTTACCACTTTTCTTTGGGCAGATTCACTTCAGAGCCCAGCAGAAAGTCCTTCAGTGGTTGTATAAATGTGGTTTGGGCCTGCTGACTGCAGGGGACTAGTACGTCTAGTCCTAGAGAGTTCGAGGGAAGTCTTTAGGTTGCAGAGAGGTTCAACTTCCTTTTGGAAGCAGTGTCTGGTCCTGGGCAAGTCTTAGTACAGCGGGTGCAGGGCAGCTGTCATAGGTGCAGTACTTCACATCTTTTCTTTTGTGCAGTCCGACTCTTGTGCAGACACAAGTCTCTTCTTGTTTCACATCAAATGCAAGGTTCTGGTGTCTGGGTTTAGGGGGTGTTAGTTGGTGTGAGGACTAGTAGCCAATGGGCATCTAGTCCTGCGGCTAATCTGCCCCAGTAGTGACCACATCCTGTGGGTGTATGTCACTTAAACAAGTCAAAACCTGATTAAAAGCCTAAAATCAAGATGACCAAAACCATCCTTGACTGTACACCTCAGCTGCAGCACCCTAGAGGTGTGGTCAGCCTTGTGGAGGTGCACGCCTCCTGTATAACTAATTTCCTGCCTGCCTGCAAAAAACAATTCCTGGGAGGGGAAGTTCCTTTGTCCAGTAGCGCCAGTGAAGCCTTTGAGGCTCACCTCCGCACCGATCTAATCACTAGCTATCCTGTGTAGGCCGAGGTGGCACCTCCTGCTAACACAGGTCATTGTCTCTGATTTCTTGGAGCAGCACACACTCCCCGCATGAGATCAGACTTCTGTCTTGGTGACAAACCTTTGAAAAAGCCCACCACAGCATGAGAACACTGGGCTAACTTGGTGGACAGTGACTAAAGGGCCAACTAGGTACAGGCTGGTTAAAGCTTGACACCACCATTATGTTGGGGGATAAAAAGCACGGTGTTTGACGCCAAACACGAAAGAAATTGGCCGGGCCATTATGGAACTGGACATATAGGTAATACCCACATGCCAACCCATATTATCCTATGAACCGCTGGTCACTTGCAATAGAATTATGTTTAGAATGCTACGGCAGGGCAATATATGCTTGCACATATATTCCCACACACATAATATAATAAACCCTGCCTCCTGGGATAAAGGCAGCCTGCCTTAGGGGTGACTGACATATATTAAATGAGGTAAGGTGAACCTGTCACACATGGTGTGTGCAGGGTCGAACTCAAGCAGGCAAGCTGCTCATGCTGGGCTGACATGGCAGACCTGCAGACTTCGGGTTTACTCAGTTCACTCAGGATGGCATAATAATTGCTGCAGGCCTGCTTCCCCTTTTACATCCCTGCCCTGGGTACCACTGGTACAATATACTAGGGTTTTACAGGGGTGTAAAAGCAGTTGCCAATTGGGTATACCAATTTACATTTACAGTTTAAAGGAAAGAGCACTGCTGCTGGGCCTGCTTAGCAGGACCCAGCACACACTTAGATCAATTATCACTGTACCTAGCAGTTCGAAATGGGGCAAAAAGTGGGTGTGGCATCTGCAAGCCGCCAAGTTTACCACAGCCATGCAGCCATGTCCTCATTGCCCTCCACCCATTCAATGATTTGACGAGGTTTGATAAAGAAAAATATGTTGTAAAATGCACCAAATTTGTTTTCAATACCTTCTTGTGGGGAGACAATCCCCAAGGCCCAATTGCAATGGTCAGACTCGCTTTCTGCTCTGTCTGTTGCTACGTGCATTATGAGGGCTTGTCTGACAAAATCGGTTCTATGACAAAATATTGTGCTAAAATATATTGAGGCTAAAAAATATTGTGTCAAAAATATTGTTTCCATTAACATCTTCTTCTCATACTTATAATAGGAATGACAAAAATATTGTGACAAAAATATTAAGGAAAAGAATATCATCCAAAACGGTGAGAATTAGAGCAAGGTGATATTTTAATTATGACAGAGTCATCAAAGTAGCCTCGGTAATTTAACATTACTCTTGTGCCACGAATTTACAGAGAATTACACGATTACTCCTGTTTGCGTAATTTGGAATAATTTAGGGCAAAAATGCCTACTCAAGAGCACAGGAACAGAGCACAGGCAGCTGCTTGCAGCTGCTGTTCCTGTTCTGTTGCCTTTACTGCTATTTTCTAGGTGCAAAATGCACCCTCAGGTTCATTTTGGAACAAGAGTGAATTTTACCCTATGAATATAGCGCTAAATGCAGGGCTATGCTTCTCGTGTATTTCTGCATAATCTCAACAATTTTGCTGTAATTTCACGTAATTGCCCTAAAGCAAACCACGCACGTTACGCCTACCCAGTTTATCAGTTGCCAAGTAATTCACTTTTGTTATGCTGCACCCATTCCTGAGCGTTAGTTTGCTGTTTTATATTTGAATCGCTGGTGTGCTCCTCCAGCATCCATGCTCCAGATGGTTCCTTCGAGAGCTTTGTGCAATGATATATATATAACTATAAAAATATATATAACAAATAATTCAACTAATATAATACATTTAAAAAATATAAACATACAATATTAAATATCAGTTAAAAATACTTTAAATACAGGTTAACACACATTACATAAGTTTTTAACTTACAAATTATCATTTTACTATTCCCACACCATCCTATAAAAGAGTAACATAAGTGTTGGACATCAGGGGGGTATAAGAAATTGGGTTATAGATTGAGGAGGTGAAACACAAAAGTCACTAAAATTACCATTGTTTAAGTCTCTGGTAGCTTGGCGTCAAAGCAGTCAGGCTTAACTTAAACGCACTGTGTTAAACATTTATGCAGCACTCAAATAGTAATTAAGTGGAAACTCAACACAAGGAAAATCCCACACCAATTTAGAAAAATAGAGAACATTTTAATAAATAAAATGACACAGGAATGAATTAAATCCAATTAGTAGAACTGAAGTTTCGATTTTTTGAGGTTTTTGTGAAAAATAAAATCTAAAAGATTAAAGCATCAACCACGGGTATCTGGCCGCGCGAGACAGGGGAAAAGTCAAAAGTTAAGGCCGACTGCGATGGAGCGCAGTTTACATACATGATGTGGATCTGGCCTGGTTTCAAATTACCTATGGACTTAGAGAGAATTTTGTAGAAAAGTCCAGGAGAAGGTAGAGTTCAGCGGGGCAAGACAGCAGGCTATGTTCAAGCAGATGTTGTTGTTGCGGGTGAGCACTGGACGAGGTCTTGGTGAAGCCATTGATGATGGTGGGAGAAATCTCCAAGAGGGAGAAGTAGGATTTCCAGGCTGAAGACGTTGTTGTCATTGATGGGGATCCGGTCACTGTGGAGGCCAGTAAAGATGTTTACCTTTGGACTTAGACAACTTTTTCAAAGTTGAAAACCTCCAGTGGGATAAAGCTACAAACCTTAGCCAAAGAGGGCTCCACTTGGCTGGATATTGTTGCTTGGAGGTCCAGCTGAACAGGATTTGCTGCTGTGCAAAAGAACGTAGAGAGCTTCCCCGAAGTCAGGTTGCCGGGCGATGCATCTTGGGTGGATCAGCTGGCAAGTAGGTCCCAGTTTTCTGTCTGTTGCTCTTGCACTTTTTGATGAAAACTTTTCTCTGTCTCAACTTTTAGTGTTAGGCAGGAGCAGCACCTCTAACACCACTTCCATAGGTCCAGGACTTGGGAGACACCTCTTGGGGGTTTAGCCAGCAGCAGTGGCCAGGTGCATGAATCAAGGTCTCTGTAGATTATGTCTGCGTAGTGCACACAGGAGGCCAACCAACTAACCCTTGGAGTCACTCTGGTACCCCTGGATTCAATGTAAATGGCCCTCTCTCTTTCTATCAGCAAGACAGGCCTCAAGCAGCAGGGCAGTCCTCTGAAGAATAAGGCAGGCCACAAGCAGCAGTTCAGTCCTCTGGTAGAAGCAGGGCAGTCCTCTGAGGTACAAGGCAGGCCTCAAGAAGCAGAACAGTCCTCTGGAGTACAAGGCAGTTCTTTTGAAGTCTTCCACAGGTCCAGGAATTTACTGAAGAGGAGGTCCAATATTTATATCTGGTGCCAGCCTTAGAAGGGGGGTGACATCCTGGCTACTCCTACATCTGGTTCTGGAAAGTTCTTCCCTTCACCTCCCACAGCTCCAAGAAGTCTGGGGTAACAAAAGACTTGTGTCAGGTTCCTTTGTGTGTAGGCTGGAAGCAGCCCTTCGTAATGTAAGTGGCAGCATTAGTTCCCCTTTGTCTCACTGTCTGGGAGGAATATACAGACAAAGGCCAACTGCTAAGAGATTCACAGCCATGTTACCCAGGATATAGGCAACATGCACAAAATGGTTAGGGCAGGAAAATGACAACTTTCTAAAAGTGGCCTTTTCAGAATTGTGACTTAAAATCCGACTGTACCATTAAAGAGGATTTGAAATTACAATTCATTTTATACCAGTTACCAATCAAATGTTAGCACTTATTAAATGTAAAAGGTAACCCAATGTTATTCTTTGGGAGAGGTATGCCTTACAGTAGTGAAAATGCGCTTTTCACTACCGTAACATGGAAAACTTAAAAATATATGTCATACTTTTGAAATACAATACAGCCTGCTCTAGGTTCCTACCCTAGGGATGACTTCTATGTTTTAAAAAGGAAATTCAGCTTTAAAACTACACTACAGGCTTCAATGGCAGGCCTGAGACATGTTTTAAAGTTCTTCATAAGTGGCTTGTACAATGAGTGCTGCAGGCCCACTGGTAGCATTTAATGTACATGCCATGGGAACATGTAGTAGAATATGCTAGGGACTTAGAACTAACTTTTAATATGCCAATCGGGTGTAAGCCAATAGTAGCATGTTTTAAGAAGAGAGCACAAGCATCTTAGCATTGTTTGCAGTAGTAAAAAGGACTGCCGACAAAAACAAAATCCAGAAAACAGGAGGGTGGCAGGCAACATGTTTGGGGAAATACAACCACAAAGATGAAAGGTCTAACAGAGAGGTTATATTTACTATTCCCACTCTAGTCTAAACAACAGTAGGGACAGTGTTGGAAAAGTGTTGGACTTTGTAGGGGTTAGATTCACTAATCCCACTTCAGTCTAAGCAACAATAGGGAAAGTGTTGGACCCATGAGAGGTTAGAATTGCTGTTGTCACTCCAGTGTAAGCAATGGTAGGGAAAGTGTTGGTGTCTGGAGGGGTGAGATTTACTGTTCTCACACAAGTCTATGCAACACTGGGAAACGTGTTGGACCCCGGAAGGGTTAGATTTACTATTCCCACTTCAATTCAAGCAACAGTACAGAAAGTATTGGACTGCGGAGAGGTTTGACTTAAGCCCCGATTACAAATTTGGCAGTCCATAGGACCACCAATCCTGCGGTGGAGGTGCAGAGGCGGTCTGGGCCCGCGCACCAGCGGTCCGACCACCGTATTACAACTACTACGGTTGGACAGCCATGGGACCACCGCAACCACCAGGGATCACTTTTCATGGTGGTGAGCACGCCATGAAAAGTGTGGCACTGAGGAAACAAAGGGAGCCCTACAAGACCCCTGTTACCTCAGGGCCATGGGAGGCATGCAGGGTGGCACTTTGGCACTCCCATTGTGGTGCCTTTTTAATAGGTACCACTGTGGGAACGCCAAAGGATCGCTCGCTAGACCACGAAATAACTCATAATCTGGCGGGCGGCGAGGTTTGACGGTGTGGGAGCTGGGTGGTAGTGTGGTGGCCAGCTTCCACACTGCCAAACTCAAAATCAGGCCCCTGGTATTCTCACTCCAGCCTAAGCAACCTTAGGGAAAGTGTTGGACTGTGGAGGGGTCAGGTTTACTATTCACACTTCAGTTTAAATATCAATTGGAAAAGTGTTGGAATCTGGAGGGGTTAGATTTACTAATGCCACTCCAGTCCAAGCAACAGTACAGAAAATAAAATGTAGGACTTTGTGGGGACACTAAATAACATTGCTCTTCTCAATCCTTGTACAAAGCATGTATATAAGTCAAAACAATTATATTGTAAATAAAAATACATATTATCTGATACTAAAAATGAATAAAAAAAATATAGAATAAAACAATTAATACAATTTACTGCCCTACCCTGGAAAATTAAACAGCAAAAAAAATCACTTACATAATAAATACAAAATGTATTTAAAAATGATAATTTAACAAAAGAAATAAATAAAAAAGACTTTCTACAAACATTATTATTGAAAACACAACACTAAATTATTAAGTAATACACATAATGTATGTAATATTTCCACCATTAAAAAAGATACACAAATATCAGCAATAAATCAATTAAATAATAACAATTAATTAAAAAATAATATAATTTCAATGCCTTACCGCCCTATTCCCATAGAAAACCAACAACCTGCTACTAATATATTCATTACTAAGAAAAATGTATACCTTTAAACATACTGGAAATTTAAAAAATACATTAACAGAACAATTACAAAATAAAACAATTTACATAATTAATCGTACATTACATATTTAATTAGTAATAAAAAAGTGATTAGCACAACAATAACATTATTTGCACTTTAATTAGCTTTCAACCATATTCCCCTACAAAACCAACAACCCACTATTAAAATATTAATGACCAACAAAAAGAAAACATTAAATACACAGGTCAACTTTAAAAATAAAAAAGAATTCAACAATTGGAAAATAAAACAATTTAAATAATGAATAACAAAAAAAAATTCACAATTCATTAACATCAATATGAAATTATTAGTAATTTTAAAAACTTCCCACCCTATTCCTCAGCAAAAACCAACTACCTTAGTCAAAATGTAAATATTCAAATACATATTACAAATAAATGAAACTTAATATTTAAAATAATTATTAAACAAATAAACAACAAATAATTATTAGTCAGGGCGTGGTTAAGATGGCGGCCAAGTAGGACGTGCCTGCTCGCCGCTCCGGTCCTTTGCCTAGGCCCCGGCCTTATAGCTTCGTATTGCTGACCCCAGACGGAGCAACGAATTGCCAACTCTGCCGGTGACTGTTTCTGAGGCAGCCTGGCGCCGGGAGAGGAGCCGCCACGCAGCGGAAGTGCCGGAGATCGGCGTTCGCGGTTCCTGCTTCCCAGAGCCTGAGGCCCGCTCGGCAGACGACGAGCGGGCGTGGCCTATCCAGTGCACCCAGCTTCGGAGTGCTTCCCCCGAGAGCGGCGGATTGAGGAGCGTTCGGGGGCTGACGCCCTAGCTTTTTTGGCTGCGGAGCGTTCCCCCTCTTGAGAGCAGACCAGACCGGAGGTGGAACAGCCTATCAAAGCAGGCCGGCGAGTCGGAGCACTACGACCCGCAGAGCGAGAGGTGCACAGCCTATGCCCAGCCATTGCCAGCAGTCGCTAAGACGGCCAGGAGTGAGAGCGGCTTGAGAAGGTGAGCCCAGCCTTGGGGACGATCGGGCCTCACCCCCCCCTTTGGGATCTGGCCTCCTACCTGAATGAGCCGGGCGATGATGCATCCCCCCCTCAGGC
This sequence comes from Calotriton arnoldi, assembly GCA_963921515.1. NCBI lineage: Eukaryota > Metazoa > Chordata > Amphibia > Caudata > Salamandridae > Calotriton > Calotriton arnoldi. Next base: position 56,468 of record CAWUFW010003397.1, read on the forward strand.
GTTGCTGCGTTGTACAGCTGTGAGCCTTGGGACTCTGCGGGGGAAAGGAGCAAGGCCCGGATATAAGTACTCAGCGGAAGGCTGTGAGTGAGCACAGTCTGATCAAAAGACCTTAGCTGCGGGGGCATCTGGGAAATATCTCCTAGTAGACCCAACCCCCTGTCTGTACAGCTGAGGAGTCCGGCCGAGATCGCTGGGGGTGCGGGCAGCGTAGGATCAGTCACTCGGAGTAGGCAGCCCAGGCGGTTAGCGGGAGGCCGAACGGAGGCCTGGTCGCTGATTCCCACCACTCTGTTACTTTGCGAAGGAGTGACGCGGCGCTGCAGCTCAAAAGTCTTCCCCGCATGGTGAGGCCGGGAGGGCCGGGAGGGCCCGGAGAGCGGATTGTCGGCCTCGGAGGTGTGCACTACCCGACATTCCCACACTTGATGCTGAGGGGGACCTCCGCTATGCCTGAGGGGTGCCTGGGCAGAAAGAGCCCATACTGAGTGCTGTCACGCGGAGGAGTGTGCCGGGGTAGCCGGCCCGGGGGTGACTGGCGGCGGGGCCCGTAGGCTCGCAGAGGTGGGTTGCTTTCTCCTGGCGCTTGCTGATTTTGCACTCTCTGCCATTACCTACGCCCCCCCAATATCTGCTTGCAAACGGGGCGGCGATTTCGATGAGCAATGGTGGCCAACAAATCCAGGAAGGAGAGATCAGTCAAGGACCTTCTCCTCAAAACTAGCGCTGGAGGGGCTGAGGCGGCACTGTCACCAGGGGGGCACCCAGCAGACTGCGAACAGAGCGAGGCAGATGGGCCGGTCACTCGCAATATCCTTGAGTCCCTCTTCGCCACACTGATGGGGGAGTTCCATGCGATGAAGAAAGAAATATCCTTGGAACTTCGTGAGGTGCGCAGGGATATAGATTCGGTGGGCGAAAGAGTAGACACTCTGGAGACACAAGCATCGGCGAGGGACGAGGAGATCACCCAGCTTCACCAGGCGGTCCTCTGCCTTCAAGATCAGCAAATCGAACTCCAGGCCCATGCGGAGGACCTCGAGAACAATTCCCGACGGAACAACATCAGGATTCGGGTGGTTCCCCAGAGACTTAGGGGTCAGGACTAGAAGCTTTTGTCATGGAGCTCTTCCGCCACATACTGGCTGCCCCCCCGGAACAGCAGATTAAGCTGGATCGGACTCATCGAGTCGGGCCCCAGAGACCAGCGACTGCCCCTCCCCCAGACATCTTAACGTGCGTCCACGATTTTCAACTCAAGGAATGGATCCTCCGGGAAGCACGGGCCAACCACCCTATAGACTTTCGTTCTTCCAGACCTCTCCTATTCCAGGACTTAGCTGCCTCCACTCTGCAGAAAAGGAGGGAGTTCAGGTCGGTCACAGCATTTCTGCGTTCGAAGGATATCTCCTATTCTTGGGGCCACCCCTTCAGAATTATCTTCAGGTGGCAGGGCAAGCTCCGTCAAATACGCTCTTTACGGGAGGCCCAATTGCTACTTAACCTGCCCGAGGATGACAAGGACACCTCGGCGCGCAAGGATTCCGGAGGACGTCGTGGTGGGGCAGACAGATGGCGACGGGTAGGAAAGACTCCTCTGCGCCTTCGCCCCGATCCAGAGACCATGGCCAAAGAACGCAAAGCAGTTATTGCAACATTGGCAGAGGACTCGGCTGCTGCAGATTGAAGCGTGCATAGATTTGATACCACTGGGGCAAGTTGTTAGAGGGGTCTGTTTGGGATTTAGGGGCTGGGTCATGGGCGGGACGGGGCGGCGGGAGGCTCCTGCTGTACATCTTACGCTTCACCATGGGGCTACTAGCCCAGGACATTTATGGACTTTATACGTTGCAGTCAAGTTTTGTTTGTATTGTTTTAAGGGTAATGGGGTCCTCTCCTCCTCCGTTTAGATATGGTCGATCACTGCGATTTGCATGTAGTGCTGCTTACAGGGAATTCCTGCCAGGCGAGATTAGTGGGCGTCCCAGGGTAGGGGCGGGTCCGGTTCTATTGGCCCTTAGCGAGCATCCTGACACCCTATCATGACTCCTGATGTTAAAATACTGTCGCTCAACGTAAAAGGCCTTAATAACCCCGCAAAACGCGTGCTGTCCTGTCTTTTCTGGATAACTCAGACGCCCACATTTGTCTTCTCCAGGAGACACATCTCCTGACCCGAGACTCTCATAGGCTATGGTCTAGGGCGTTCCCTCACCAGCTTTTCTCGTCCCGGGCCTCAAAGACAGCGGGGGTGGCTATATTGGTCTCGGCTAGGTTCCAGGGTCAGATAGGTCATAAACAGGCCGAGATTAAGGGTAGGCTCCTCGCTTATACGTTCACATTGGGACAGCATATCTTCACGGTAGCTACAGTCTACGTCCCCAACGACGGTCAGGAGGGGTTCCTCCGGGATGCGATCCACGAGCTGTCTTGCCTCCCTGGTAGATCGCTGCTTCTGGGGAGGGACTTCAATTTGGCCTTTGATAATGAGATGGACAGGTCTGCACAGCGTTCAGTGCAGACTGGGGCTCTCTCTGGTAAAGGGAAGCGCTTGTTCACAGAGGCTGGGCTCACAGATGTCTGGCGCTTACACCACCCGACATCCAGAGAATACACATTCTACTCGCACCCTCACAAAACGTACGCTAGAATTGACTATATATTGACGTCTGACACACTGACACAACAGACACAGGAGGTAGAGATTCTTCCCTGTCCGACCACTCAGCGGTGCTGCAATCCCTGTCCCTACCTTACCAGCGACCCCCCGACGTCTGTGGCGTCTCCGAGAGACTATGTTGCAGCTCCCTTCGGTAGTCCAGCAGGTCACCAAATCCATAACTGATTATTTAGCCACCAACAACACCCCGGACATTTCCATAGCCACTTTGTGGGACGCTTTGAAAGCGGTAGTCAGGGGGGAGTTTATAGGGATAGCCGCAGCTGACAACAAGACTAGGAGGGAGAAAAGGGAGCGACTCTCCGAAGCGGTCATTGAACTAGAGCGCATTCATCAGAGAACAGGCGCGCCTAGGGTCTGGAAGCAACTCAAGACAGCAAGGGCCCAGTTGGCTGGCTTGGACATAGACCGAGCCGAATATGCGGCCCTCCGACTTAAGCACGCCTTTTTTGTTGGGGGAGATAGAAGTGGGAGACTGTTAGCTCATAGACTGCGGGCGCAGCGACAGATTTCCCGCATCTCCATGGTAGTGGACCAGTTGGGTGGGGAACAGACTACTGACCAAGGGGTTGCCGAAACATTTCGGCAATTCTATGCGACCTTATACAAGGCCCAGCAATTATCCGAGGAGGGCCCGGCCCAATACTTGTGAGGGGTGCCCACGGCTAAGTTAGTACTGAGTCAGGCGGAGGAGCTTGAAGCTCCTATCAGGTTAGAAGAGGTCATCTCAGCAATATCCAAATTAAAACCTCATAAATCCCTGGGCCCGGATGATTCTCTTCTGCCTTTTTCAAAACCTTTTGTACTATACTGGCTCCGCTGTTGGTTAGGGTCTACAACTTAATTGGGACTTCCAACCCTATTCCGCCATCGATGTAGGAAGCACTGGTCACGGTGATCCCCAAACCAGGCAAGGACACACGACAATGTGCATCCTTCTGCCCTATTTCCCTCCTTAACGTGGACTTAAAAATCTTCACGGGGATATTGGCACCCCTCATCTACCCGGGTTGATTGATCCGGATCAGTCCGGATTCGTCTCTGGGCGTCAATGCTCTGATAATAGGAAACGCCTCCTTCACCCAGTGGATAAATCTGAACGCTTTCCGGCTGAACATATGATATTCTCTGTTGACGCCGAGAAAGCGTTCGACAGGGTGCATTGGCCATACCTCAAGGCGACCCTAGCCCACTTTGGCCTGCCGCAACGCTTCATTGATTGGGTGCTCAGCAGCTATACGGGGCCCACTGCTTCAGTGAGGGTGAAGGGGCTTATCTCGAGCGCTTTCCCCATTCAACGGGGAACAAGACAGGGGTGCCCATTGTCACCGCTTTTATTCGCTCTGTACATGGAGCCCATGGCTCGACAGGTTCGGGATGATCCTTCTAACGCCGGAGTGCTCTTCAGCGGTACAAATCAGCCTTTATGCTGATGACGTGGTGGCCACACTGGAGAAGCCCCGGGAGTCTCTTCCTGCCCTGTTGGCGGAGCTGGACAGGTTCGCCCTAGCATCTGGTTTCAAGATTAATGTGCACAAGTCACAAGCACTCAATCTCTCTCTGGGCCCTGATACGTTGGGTGTGTTGCAGCGGTCTTATCGTATCCATTGGGCACAAGCTACACTCCCCTATCTGGGCCTGCAACTTTCAGCTAGTATCCAGATTACAAATTCAACGAACTATACGACGCTGCTGCGGCATGTGCAGGACTATCTTCGCAAATGGAGGCCTTACTCGCTGTCGTGGCTAGGTCGTATAGCGGCCATAAAAATGACTATACTCCCTAAGATAATTTACTTGTTCCAGATGCTACCATTGGTTCCCCCGCCGGGTGTCATACTTTCACTGCAAAGGGACATAGAGCGTTTTATCTGGCGGGACCAGAGGCCCCGGTTGCGCAGGGAATTAATGTACAGGGACCCTGCCGAGGGTGGATTGGGAGTTCCTAACTTACAGGCCTACTGGTAGGCGGTTCAGTTGAGAGCTCTGGTTGAATGGTCTCGCCCAGAGTCCGAGAAACACTGGTTGTTTATGGACAGGTCCCTTTCTAGGCAGCCTCTGTGGGGGATTCCCTTCCTTACCAAAGCAGCCAGACCTCGGAACTTATGCCTCTCTAAAGTGACTCATCCCGTTCTCTTGGCGTGGGACAGGGTGGCTGCCTCTCGGGGGCTTACAACCTTTCCGTCCCCGATTACACCCATAGTGAACAACCCGGACTTCACCCCGGGATGGACTCGGTGGGGTTCACGCTCTGGACCAAGGAAGGACAGCGCTCTATAGGGCACTTCTTCGACACCACAGGACCTCTCACTTTTTCTGATTTTCGCAGGGACCGAGATATGCCGGAAACAAAACGGTACCGCTATTTACAGATCCGACACTGGGTGTTGCATCCCGGAGTGCGGGAGGGGGCTGAGCGGCACCTCACTTCTTTTGAGAAGTGGCTACTTACGAGGCATACTGATGCTCACTTGACGTCAGACTTGTATAAATTCACCAGGCACGTCCCCAGCGATGGGAAATCTCCCGGTCAGTTGCAATGGGAGGGGGAACTTGGCTTAGAATTGACGCAGAAGGAATGGTCAGATGTATACTATAGAGCCTGCCACACAGCACAAAACGTAGCATCTACTGAAACAGCCATAAAAATTGTTACCTATTGGTACCTGACCCCTCCGCGGCTCCATAAGGGCAACCCGTCTCAAAGCTCCCACTGCTGGAGGGCATGTGGCTCGCTTGGTACTCTTACCCACTTGTTATGGGACTGCCCTTCGTTGACGGGCTACTGGTGGCAGATCTTAGATGACATCGACTCCCATTTTGACACCCAAATCCCACGCCTACCACTGTACGTTCTCCTGGGCCTTCCCAACCCCATCACCTTCCCACTTAAGGCACAAAGGGGCAGGCAAATGGCGCTAGCTTTAGGGGCAGCCTTACAAAATATACTCTCCCACTGGGGTACTACGACTGTTCCAACCTGTCTGGGATGTCTCCATAGACTGTGGGGTATTCTCGGGATGGAGAAAATTTCATTGTCCCTTATGAAACCAGGGGCCTCCTTTCATGACCTGTGGGAACCCTTCCTCAAACTGTTGACATCTGAATTCACAGAGCTTACCTGCCCCAAATATCTGCGACTGTTGCGCTTAGCGGATCCACCCATGCATACAGACTCCGGCACTCACACACACCATTAGGGCCTCTTTACTAAGGGCACCCGACTGCGGACGTTCTGGACGCTCACAGCACTGGTTTCCACTACTTGAAGGCCGGAGGGGGGAGGAGGGGTGGATGGAGGGGGGGTCCTTGTCCTTGCTTTCGTTCTTGTTCATTGTGTAACTTTGCTAATGTGACAGTCCCGCCGATGGACTGCATTTTGATATCCACGGCACATGTTGGTTTTGTATGTCGTTTTCTTGTTATGAAAACCAATAAAAGAAATCTAAATCAAAAATATCCAATCTGCCTCCAGGGGTGCAGAAAAGCCTTCCTAGAATCCCTTGCCCCCTTTGGATTCACAGAATGGAGGTAAAACCCCCATTTTGTACCCCAAGGAGGGATGGGGGGTAGAAAGACTCTGTTTGGATTAAGGAAGTGGGGATGACCTGATGGGTCAGCCCCTGCACCCATTATTTTTTTGTATTCTTTCCCTGGTGCTTAGTGGGCTTTCACACCCCTCCTGCCCCCACCATGGCCAAGTTGGTTGTTGGATAAACCCCCCAGTCTGCCCTCCCATGTTGGGAGAAAGAGTGTGTGTGCACAGGAATAAAGGGGAGAGCATAGGACCAAGCCAGGGACACCTATGATACCATCCATGGTGGTTTAATGGTCTGGAATTCTGCTCAGGAATCACCCTCCTGTGGTGATCCTTGAGAAGGAATACAGCAAGGAGAGGTACCATTAGAAATATGAGGATGTTCCTCTTCAAGGGTAGCACTCCATACAAATCAGTGGAGGTTTCAGCATAGCTCACTGATCATAATTTAAAACTATAAAGCCTTAGATTTCAAGGGAAGGTCCTGATTTGCAGTCAGAGGTGGGGGCCAGAATCAGAATACCCAGAGGATTGCCAGTGATAGGTGATTACATGTGACCTTCTTGTCCACAGATTGTGCTGTAGATAGAGAGGTAATATCCATAACACACATGAGATTAAACCACTTCTTTAAATCTTACATACCTCACCCAACACCTTTCCTACAGACCAAACTATATTCAACATCCTATCAATCATGGACACTGAATGGGCTCCAGGAATCCAACGGAAAATTGGAAAATTGCATGGAAGTGGTACGAAGCGGTATATAAATGTTACAAACAATACAACACATCAATATCCATATATTGTCGGGAGCTGTAGGTATATTTTTGTGTAATATATTTAGGTGAGTGTGTTTGTGAATATGTCATTGTGCCATCGATTCCAGTACTATGTTATTTGAGGTCTTTAGTTCATCATCATCATCATCAAATAATCTTTATTCGGTCAGAAGACCATAAAAGCACAAGGTAAAAAACTGTTTACAAATAGATAACACACGATAAAATCACAAAGATAAAATACTAAGTTGCATATCATCATTGCCTTTCCATGACATCATAACTTAGTCACACTGCATACTTTTTCCTTAAGCTCCTTGCCTGAGTCATAAAGTTCAATACTGCATAACAGTTTTTTGGAGACACATAGCGTTGTAAAAACAGTATACATTCTTGATGTGTTTTAAAACGTTTCCCCTGCTAAAATTGGGTGTAAAAACCATATTCTAAAAGCTGAATATAAAGTGCAGAATAACATAGTGCTCAGTGGACGTTATAGACACTGTATCACATGGGCAGCGGGTCAGTGAAGCAAACCACGTCCCAGTTAAGGGAAAAGCTACCAGAAAATGAATCATATTTATTCTAAGGTGGGTTAAATAAAATGTATGTTCTTGTGCCTTTATCCATAAAAGATAAGGCTCCATACCTTCACAAGTTGACAGAGGGATATACGCATGGACGGTTACCATGTCCAGAGCTTTCTCACGTCTCATCTCATCTTTGTGGGCATGGTATGTGTCCTTTACCAAAGCATTTGTGTGTGGGCCAATCCCACTAGTATTCTCAAAAACACTAGTTGATCCCAAGTTATGAAGAGTATTTTTTATGTACTTGATCCATAGGATGTCTAACACATTAGTCTGTTTCAGACAATTCTCTGCTATTTCCCGAGTGAAGCTTAGCTCCGGAGTGGACCAAATTTTAACCCACAACAAGATAGGTGCCAAGCCCACCTTATCTTCTATAAAATCAAGGCCCATTTCTTTATGAGTAATAAAACTTGATGAGGATCTGGTAAATTCCTAAGAGCCTTGCAAAAAATGTATTTTCTGCTACTTGGAGGGTCTTTACAGGTGTATGTCCCCAGACACCCATGCCATATGTACCCACCGACAGACATTTACTTCTGTATAACATTATCAGTTCTTTGGGGGATTGTGTCCGATTTTTTTTGCATATCTAAACAGAGATTCACAGGCCGCCTCCATCGACTGGGATTTTTGGAGAATCAGATGGTTCCATTTTAAATGAGCGCTAAATAGAATGCACAGGTAACTAAAATCCATTGTTTTCTTTATCAGTGTATGACCGCAAAAAAATATCTTTGAGCGGGTGGTATTTTGCCTGCATGTTAAAATGTAGGATTTTCATTATTTACCTTAAGGTTTAACCCCTGCATAAAACTATAAAACCCATCTAAAAGAGCCTAGAGACCATTTGCAGTTAAGGCCAGGAGGACAGCATCATCCGTGTATAATAAAACCGGGACTAGGCGCGAGCACACTTTTGAGACGTCAGGGGTACAGTCTGTTAAAAAGGAGTCAATGGCAATAATATAAAAAAAGAAATAAAAAGGGCTCATTTTCTCACCCCATGGGTAACTTGGACAATGGTAGTCTGGTCACCTAACTGGGAGTTTAGTACTCTCATATTTGTATCTTGGTGAAGACTTGTTAGCACATGCAATAAGGATGAATCTACTCCTGCAAGTCCCATGATGTCCCACATTTTATTTCTGTCCACTAAATCAAAGGCACATGAGAGGTCCAGGTGTATGGCCCCTCCCCGCCTGGCCTTGACATGTTTGCCCAGGATTAGGGAGAGATTTAGGGCTTTCTCTGTGGTGCCCATTCCAGGCTGAAACCCAATTTGCACTTTGGTAAAAAAAAGAGTTTACACTCACCCTAGCTTCCAACTTCCCTAAAATGACCCTACCAAAGATTTTTCCCAAAGAGTCAAGCAGTGCAATGGGACGGTAGTTGGATGGAACATTCTTATCCCCTTTTTTATATACAGGAACTGTGACTGACTGCCTCCTTGACTCAATTGACCCCCCGACTATTTTAGACCTAAAAACATTTGTAAGTAGTGGGGCCTTGAGATCTAAATTGTGTTTAAAAAAACTCTACTGGTACCCCGTCTGGACCTGCTGCCTTTTGTGATGCTGAGTGAAGTATGTCTGTGCGTGCTTCCCCCACAGAAATGGATTTTCTCTAAAATCAACTAGTGCTGCGCTGGTTGCAACGGGCTTAGCAGGGAACATTGGATTTTTTCCAGGCATTTCTGGGTTAAATTTGTTTGCAAAATAAGCAACCAATTTGTGCTTCATTATATGGCAGTCAATACCTGACTCTGGTGTTTTGGTGAAGAAGAGCTTATTCACTATTTCCCAAAAGGCTCAGCCTGTCTTTCAGGAATGCTGCCTGTTCCAGGTCATCCCAGACCTTGGTTCTTATTTCAGCCTATCTTTTTTTGATAGGTTTTGTGTAATTCCGTCTGGCCTCCCTCACCTCCACTGCATCCAGCGGGATTTTGTGGGTTGCATTTTCTAATGCTCTATAGGCGTTTGTACATTCTGAATTAAAATATGTGCAAACAGGACGCACAGACTGTGTGTTCTTAATCAGTAGTGAATCAGAAATTGAAATACAAATCCTCGTGAAGTTTTCACACACAGTAGCTGACTCGCAGTTTTCTCCCAAGCAATTCAAAATTTCCAAATGGTTTTTGCTTACCACTTCTACGAGGCTTTTACTAGAATCAATGTGTTGCCATTTTCTGTGCACCCCTTTATTTTTGCTATATTACATAGGTTGTGCTTTGCCAGGCATAGGGGAAATTAAGGGTGTGCAGGCAAGCATTACGGTGATCGTATAATGATCGCTAAAAGGGGAGGGACAGACCTTGCAGATTATTATCAGCAGAGCCAAAGTATCTGACACTAGACTATGGTCAATGGTAGATCCTTTGCCTCTTCCCACAAAGGTTGGAATATCTATCAGGTTTTTCCCCATTAAATCCATTACAAATGTCAGGTTATTAACTAATATTAGCCTTGATAACTGCCTGTATGCCTGGTACTTAAAGTGACCAGCAGGCTGGCCCAGCCCATTATAAATTCCACACACATGGTTTCCGCTGTAGAGACATTTTGTTATATCAAAATCACCCACCCATAATAGAGACACATCCTTCAATTCTTTATCTATTTTATCCTGGAGAATATGCTCCAATTCCTCTATAATCCCCACCGGTTGAGCTCCGAAGTAATTATAATAAAAATTAATTAGGATTATTTCAAACTCTTTAGGATACAGAATCTTCACCAGTTGGAAGTGAGGATTAAAAAACAACTCCTTCACTTGAACATTCCCCACTCTGGTTGATACAAAGATTAGGAGACCACCCTCCCCCCTGTCAGCAGATGAAGGGACAACAGGTGAACAAAATTACCTTAACCTGTTTATTGTAATATGTTCATAGGTCCGTTTCCTGACAACATATGATGTCAAAGGCTTCGAAAAATGTAACCAATTATTGTTGGAAATCATTTGGTGGATCGCTGTCACATTCCAGGAGAGAGTATGCAAACCCCTTATGCACTGTGTGGGAGGGCTATCTTCAGTTGGAGTGGTGACCATCGGGATCGGGAGGGGTTCGTTTGGAGATATCATCAATGCCAAGGGCACCTTGACGTTCCCTTTACCCAACAAGCCTTCATGTAATGACCCTGCCCTGTCCTCAGTGACATGGCAACTAGCTCTCTTGGGTGAGAGCACTATGGTTGGCTCGGGTCTGGCATAGTCTTTTGTCTAGGGGCATAGTTCCTTTAAATGGGAAGCATAAGGATCTAGTCAATCATTTGTATCCAACTCCGAAAGTATCTGGAAGCTGTTGTACGTGGGCATCCCATGAGCTCTTGGAAAGTCTACACTTAAGCGAGATCTTTAGATGTAATACAGATGAACATACTGAGCTATATGTTCAATTGATTAAAACAAGTCTTTTAACCTCTGGCAAATAGTTGGGCACATTTTCTTTGTAATTTTTGTATGGCCGCTGACACTGTTACCCAGCATTGTTGAAATGTGTCAGTATCTCCAAACTGCAAAGAAAATGAAGAAATAGTTGTAGCAGTAGCAGGTGCATCTTAAACAGAGTTATACTATTTGATTTGCACTATTGTGAAAAGGCAATGGTTTTATAAATGCATTAATATGTATTATGTCCATGATTGTAATAAATTAATTGAGAATGAATGAAGTGATAATTCAAATGATTAGCAGATAGCTAATGAAATATCTATGTAAAAATCACTGTTCCAACAATCTTCAATTTGAGGAGAACCTGTATTTTTTATGTGTTTATGATATGGACTGACTGTGACTAGTTATTTGGAGTTCACTCTCTTTTCGATGTACCTCACTAACATTTCTATAACTTTGATCTGTTCCCACAGGTTTTCCATGATGTTGCATATAAATCAAAAGACCGCAATGACATTGTTTCAGGAATAGATGAATTTCTTGATCAGGTTACTGTTCTACCTCCTGGTGAATGGGATCCATCAATCAGAATAGAGCCTCCCAAAAATGTGCCATCTCAGGTACTGTAGATTCAATTGGGAATGTGGTGCAATGTGGACATAAATATGAACCAAACAATCACAAAGCTTTTTTTCTTACCATGACAATTTTACATATTACCACTTGATGCTTCTACTAATATCTGGTGGGATTCTGGCAATTATTACAGATGTTATAACAATTTTTGTATTTTTTGCATATTAGCAATGCAATTTTGCTTAATTTTCTCAAGAGAGAATTTTTTTTTGTTATGGTTCGTTGTTCTGGAAATGTGTTAATGCTGTTAACCTGTGTAGGACATTGTATTTATAGTGTGACACCAGAAATACAAGACTCTTACATTTCATGGCACTTGACACAAACATAATAAAACATAAAGAAAATGTGCTGATAGGAATTTAAATGCTGATATTAACATTAATCACACTCCACAAGTGTTAACCTGGTGACTGGGCCATACAGCATTAGCCACACTAAATTTGTGGGGTCTGAATCTTTAGTATCGATGTCAGAACATCGATGGTACTTAATATCAAAGTTATAATAGTGTGAGTACCATACCAAGTTTTTTTGAAGTATAATGCTTTTCATTTTTTAATAATAATATTGAAATATTAAATATCTATTACTTTAATGTTGATTTTTATGTCCATTTTATATTTCTTGTTAATATGTGATATGTGATATTTATTTAATATGTGATATATCTCTTAATATTGTTTAACTTTTTAGATTTTTGATTTTAAATAGGTTTGTAACTGTAATGATTTTTGAGTTGTTGGGTTTTATAGGGGAGTTGGGAGGATAGTGTATTAAAATAATGTTTTCAATTATTTTAGTTAAATGTAAGTAAGTCTGTTTTTATATAGCGCAGCTACTCACCCTTACGGGTCTCAAGGCGCTGGGGGCCGGAGTGGAAATTAAGTGAGCTATTGCCCAGAGTCACATGGTGCTGAGCTGAGCTGCCGCAGCCGGGGATCGAACCGTGAACCCTGTGCTCCAAAGTCAGCTGCCCTGGCCGCTGCACCACACCTCTCCATATATTTAGTAATGTTTTATATTTGTAATAACATTTAAAAAAATATTTATTGATGAAGGGTGTTACCCAGAAACCGGTCCCAGGATGCTTGTTTCCGGTCCAGGGAAGACATGGCTTGGCAGTTCGGGCTGGACTGTTCCCATGAGACACAGGGTCAAGACTGATTTGCATATAGCTGTGTCTGAACTGGGGTGGCAAAGTGAGCTAAAGAATGATGATGGATTCAACCCAGATCTGTGACTGGGGGTGAGTGTCTGAAAAGTTTCAGCGCTCCGTCCATCATTTCCTTGTGTTTGCTTTGTAAAATATTTGAAACAGCTATATACAGAGGGATTGAGGCAATACATTACCGCACTTAACGACCAAATAAGTAGGGTAAAATGTTTATCTATGTGTGGTGCTCAGACCCAGGAGTACAACCCCTCTCTACTCCAATTTGAAAGAACCTTTCAAAACAACATTTATCACTAGTGGTCCAGCACTCACAAACGTGTAACCAATATGTCCGGTTAGTGAGAGTTCGGCATGTGTTCACCAATGATTTGTACTGAAGGCACATATAAATTATTTGATATACGATGTAAATCACTGCATCTGACGAAAGTGTCTCAGATCAATTATTCTTTATTCATGTTATTAATTTAAAAAATGCCATTGCATAGTAGATATAGTAGCCAACGCGTTTCATCCTACACGGACTTCTTCAGGGCTCCAAAATGTGTACAAAAGTATTTTGTTACAATTTGGAAATATACTCTGTGATTTTGCAGTATTCAATCCTTCTGTGTGGTATGTTAATTTGAGTTTGTGTGCTCAAATTGCAAGAAACGTCTCTGGGGTGGTTGGTGGTATATATTTTTCATTTAATTTGTATTAATCTATTTAATATTTACATATATATTAAATTAATACATAATATATGATATGGTTTATGTCTTGGGTTTTTATAGGGGTTTTGTGTGGGCAGCATTTTGATTTTTTTTAATAAATATTTGTATAGTTATATTTTTTGGTTAATTGTTTCTAATAAACATGTTTGTGAATTAAATTATTGTGCTAATGTTAAATTAGATGTCAGATATTAATGTATTTATTGAATTCTTTCATATCTATAATAAATACAAGATTCATTTAGCAAATAATGTTATTTTGTCAATTTTTCAACTTTAATTAATAATACATTTCTTTTTATTTTATGTTTATTTAAGAAAATTTTTTCTTTTTTTCCTTTAACGTTAATAAGTTTGGAGTGGGAATAGTAAATCTAATCACCATAATGTTGAGTGTTTTCCACGGTGTAGCTCAGTTTGGAGTGGGAACAGTAAATATGACACCTTCTTAGTCCAACACTTTCCTCAATTTTGTTTAATTTGGAGTGGAAACATTAAATATGACCACTTTATTGTCAAACATTTTCTCCAATTTTTATTAGTTTGAAGTGGGAATAGTATATTTGACCAACTCAGATTCCCACTGTCTACCGAGTGTTACTTAGGGCCTGATTTAGAGTTTGGTGCATAGGGTTATTCCATCACAACGTGACAGATATCCCATTCACCGTATTACAAGTCCATGATATCCTATGCCACTTGTAATACAGCGGACGGGACATCCATCACGTTTGTGACAGAGTACCCAGTCTGCCAAACTCTAAATCAGGCCCTAAGTATGGATTGGGAATAGGAAAACTGATGCCACCAGAGTCCCACACATTCCCCAATGTTATTTAATTTGGAGAGAGCATATTATATCAGGCTTTGCCCAGTGTTACTTAGGGGCTGATTACGTACTGCGGTTTTCCACCCGCCAGATTATTATGGTGGGCGGAAACGTGGTGGTCGGAAAGACCGACCGCCACGGTTCCGACAGGCGGTCATTTTCTGACCGCCAGTCGGACCGCCCGCATAGCCCAGAATGGCAGCAGTGCCTGTTAGGCACCACCGGTCAGATTATGATGTCAGTGCCCGCCAGCCTTTCCATGGTGGTTCACCCGCCATGAAAAGGCTGGTGGGATGGACATCGGGGGCCCGTAGTGGGCCCCCTCCTTCACCCTGGGCCCTTTCTTTTGGGGGTAGGGGACCCTATGGTGCCCCCCAACATTTCCCTGCACCATGTGGCAGGCACCAGATGGTGCCTGCCACGTAGTGCAGGGAAATGTAATCAGTGTTGTTTTTACATTGCGGCGGGTGCTGCAGCCAGCAGCACCCGCCGCAATGCAAAGTATGGTAAGTGCGACTGCCACGGTGGCGGCCGTATCCTTATACCCCCTGTGGGACCACCGCCTTGTAGGCGGCTGGTCCCACTCCCCGAGACGATGGCGGATGGACTGGAGTCCATCCGCCTTCGTAATCAGCCCCTTAGTTTGAAGATGGAATAGTAGGCATGACTCACAAGTGTCCAATTCTTTCCCCAGTGTTGCTTAGTTTGGAGGGTGAATAGTAGATGTCCCCTCTTCCTGGCACCCTTTCCCAAGTCCAATGCTTTCCCCAATGTTGCTTAGTTTGGACTGGAACAACTAAATCTGACCCTTCCAGAGTACACAGCTTTAACTAATGTTATTTAGTCTAGAGTGCAACTAGTAAATCTGATGCTTCCCCAAATGTAAATAAATTTTATACACTAAGGGGCCGATTCCGATTCGGGCAGGAAATCTCTCCGACCGAGCCGGACCCGGAGAGATTTCCGACCGAATCGGACCCTAGCAGTCCGACCGAACGAGTACGATGCGTTCGCATGCTATCGGACTTGATTCGGTCGGACTCCCATTGAAGTCAATGGGAGACGGTCGTACAACGCGTACACGGGCTCCCATTGACTCAATGGATGTGAGGCGAACAAGGGCGCCCCCTATAGCGGGTATGCGTCGAAGCGGGTCGCGCAATACACGCACAGGTAGGGGGGACCCATGGGTCCCCCCTGTGTGCGACTCGCACGGCTAGGCGTAGAGGGGATCCGACACGGACCCCCAAAGTGCGGCTCTGACTGCTCTTTCGAGCCGGACGGCGCGAGTTGGTCGGACTGCTCGCGGCGCGCATCGTACTTACCCGGCCGGGGAACGTCTCCATTGCGCGGTGCGAGTCGTGTCCGTGCGAGTCGATCGGAGCGGTTGGGTCCCGCGAACGAGTCGGTCGGCGATTTCGCGTACGTTCGCATCGTACTCGCTCGCCCGGACGCACGTCCGACTCGGTCGGGAATCAGGGCTCCGAATCGGATCCGGTAATGCCGAGTCCGATTCGGAGCCCTACCGGCCGAGATCGGAATCAACCCCTAAATGTGTTTCGTATGTTTTTAGATTTCAGAAATAATTTTATATTTTTAACATTTAAACAAACTTTTTGTGAAGATGATCAATTTCACTTTTATTCTCAGGTAAACTGATTTTTATTAAAAAAAATCATTTTTTAAATTGATTTATATTTTGTAAACAAAATTCTTTTTAATCCAGGCATTATGTTACTTTTAATTACATTTATCTCAAAGGATATTTGCTTCAAGATTATTACAATATTATGTTATTTTAATTGTATAAACTATATTTTTAAGCATTATTGCAATTTTTTACAATTTAAAATACATTTTATTTAAATTCAATTATAATTTTAAAAAGATATTTCATACCTTTTGGTTTTCGGTATTTGTGTCTTTGTTAATGTTCATTTTAAAAGTCAGTATTATTGTAATTTATGTTTTTGATTTAGATATCATTTTTATTTTTAATAATTTTCTAGAACAATATTTTGGACTCAATATTTCTGTTGCTTTAAATATAAGTATAGGGGTATCCATTTCATACTGTTTAGGTTTTGACATCAATATTAATGTAGGTTGATATTTTTGTTGTCAGTATTGAGTAGTACAATCAGTTGCTAAACTTGCAGGGCTACTTAGTCAAGAAGTACTTTCCAGAAATGTTGATCTACATGACCTACAAAACTGCTCTGCAGAAATTGTTGCAATTAGTGCATAGAAAGAACTATTGAAGAAGCATGCAGAACTGTACTACCCTTTACAGAAATAAACTTAAATACGTAGTTCCTTTGGAAGTATTTTGAAAAAGGAAACTGGATTGCTAAATGACTCAAGAATCTAAATCGATTTATGAACTGAAACAGCTACATACAATAAAACCTTGGTTTGGACTATGCCTTCATCTAAATATATTATGGTCGCCTTTCTAAAATGATCTAATTAAAAATGTAATTAAAACATTCTCTGGGAGAAATGGAAGACTGAACAGGTCGTTATAGCAGCTTGCTGCCTAATCTAATTCTTTGACGACCTCTAGCATCACCTCTTGTCACAGCAAGTTACTTCTTGTCCCTCTACTTTCATTCTTCTCTCGCCCTTCCATCTATTCTCTTCTCCCAATGCAGGATTTCTCGTTGTCTGTCCAGGGATACCAGTGTGAGTTTCCAATCTTTCAATAATAAGTGTGCTGATTCGGACTGTAGCCAAAAGGTGAATATTTCCAAATCTCAAAAAAATGCTATATGCAACACTACTAATAATAAATAATTATACAGTGAGATAATTATTGCAGCTTACAAATTTGTAAATGAATGCCATTATTACGGAAAAATGTGTTTTTATCTTCTTTTACTTTAACAGCCTCACCAATATAACCAATATCAGTATAATCTTTTTTGTTTGCACACAAATGTTGTCAGACAAACCTCCTACAAAGATGAACTCCTAGGGTGTTAAAGTAATGCATACGACCTCATTTAGGGATTGGTGGGGACTGAAATCCTACAATTTCTGTAGGAAACTCTAAATATGGAATGACATCTATTGGCTGAATAACCTACACAATAACATCATGTGAAGTAAATTCATCCAGTGGATTATACTCCTTATTTAGAGTTTGCTCCAGAAACTGTAGAAATTTCACTTCCCTCCAAACTCTAAATGAGGCCCATCATAAGTAAGTAATTTATTTTGTACAATTAATTAAAATAATTGCAAAAATCACATTGACACAATACTATTTGATAGATTAAGAAGAAACCATGATAAGTAGTTAGAAAGCCTGTTCCACATTGCTTCCAGAATTACCCTAAAGAAGTAAAAAAATTCCTCTGTGAACATTGCTAAGGTGCCCTATACATATATTACTGTGCCTACAGATTTAAAGAGTACAGTCATCAGTGAAAAGGTATTTTCTTAGCGGGTCAAATTATATTTTAGTTAATATGCATAGGCAAAACACTCTAAAATCACACCATAAGCGAGGTTAAAATAATTGATGCAAGCAACATTACAAACAGCACTAATGAAGTCATCAATTAAAAGGAATTTTCTAAATAGAGCAAACTACAATTTAGTTCAAATGCATTAAGCAAGACATGCTAAAATCACACTAAAAACATGATTACAGGGATTCCTAGCATAAATCTCATGCACAGAATTAGGCATAGATATATACAACAAGTTGGTTAATATAAAATATTAATGTTACATCTTTCCATTAGTGAACCATAATCAGGTCTCAATCCCTGCACCTCCATCCAAAAACTACTATAGGCTCAGATGAATTCAAGAAGTCCATGCATCACATTTTTATCTTCCTCAGTGAGATTTCCTAACTGCAAAGGTGTGCCCATATGTGGATACCTTGCTCTCTATGCCATTGAACTCAAACTGCATGTTACTGAGAAGGCCCAAATAGACAGAAACCTATCTGTTGTTGCATTTGTTCCCGTTCAGAGAGAACATGGCCTGAACAGTTCAGCCTGGTCTGTACCTATTGGAGCAGAACCAAGGCTGACTTGCATATGGCTGACTCCTATCTGAGGTAGTCTGATGGGCAAAAAAAAAAAAGACTGGAATGCGGACCGAGTAGTTACCGGTAGCTCTGATTAATTCAAGCATTTCATCCATATTTTAGTTTTTCTCAATACAAAGCGCTAAGCACAAAGGGTGTGCCTAGACATAGGTCACTTGATTACTGTGCCAAAAGACTCAAGATGCAGGCTACTGACAAGACTCAGGTACTCTGAAACCACTCTGGGCTTGCTTGGGTTTACATTCAGAGATGACAGGGCCTAGCAGTTCAACATAGACTGTTGCTATTGAAGAAGGACGAATGCCAATTTGCATTGAGCTGGTTCCTGTTTGAGGTGCCAAAGTGGACTGGAATGTGGGTTGGAGTAATTTAAATGTGGTTAAGATTAATGTAAGCATTTTTTTATTGTTCAGCAGACAAGCAAGAGGTATGCGCAGAGCAGACTTCTCACCATTATTTTCAAATGGGCTGAGCTGAGGTGTCCCATAGTTTAGTTTAAATCATTTTTATTAGTTTCATTAATAGACCTTAGTGCAATAGTGACAGACATATAATACAGAAAAAAAATGATGTGCACTGCATATACAGTAATTTGCTTTAAAAAGTTACACAGATAATTATAGTACAAATATAGGTTAAAAAAGAGTAATACCCAGATAACTATAATTTACAGATTAAAAGTGATAATCAATACATCTCATATGACATGCATCCACAAGCATTCATATTTACACTTCCACAATGCTAGAAAATGCATTCTCTCATCCAAAAGCTCTCTGATTCACTCTCAAGATCAATCCCACCCAGGTTATCTCAAGGGCCTACATTTACCATCCACCCGGGCCAGATATGGTTTTCACTCTAACATTGGCACCTTTTGAGCCCCTCACATAATATCTGATTCCAAATGTCTTCTGTTAGGAGATCCTATTTTCCATATAGAGGATAAAAATAATAACTATACAACAAATCTTTTAGAATGCTTGCTCACTTTAAGGTTTTTAAAACCTATTACACACCCAATGCACATTACAGCCCTTTCTTTTCTGATGTTGTCTCAAGGTATTTAGCTCACATTCATGTCCTCAATGGCACTCTTGTATTGACCAGCATTTTAACAAATTTAGACATTACAATATGTTTACTTTTGTGAAATGTAAGCAGGAAAAGAATGTTCACTTCTTCAACACAATTCAAAAGATTCAGGGCAAGAGTCAGTGCATGACTAGTCTATGCCTTAAGAGTAGAACAATTGGATATATGTTTTCATTGTATATCTTTTGCGCTATTGCAGCAAAAGGATTCCCCCAAATTAATCCCCTAGATGTTTTGTCTTCGACTTCCCAGTTGTGGTCAGTTATTGTGAGTGAGTCTCACTCACTGTAAATTCTATGGAAATGGATGGCTACTGCCAGTGTCTGTCTTTTAAAATAAGGCCTGTTGTTGCACTGCTAGGGTAAAATGCTGTGGGCTGGTACCAAGAAAACACGCCAGCTCACACGCCTGCATACATGTGGGAGCTGAGTGTGCAACACTACTGTCAGGCTCAGCCATGTAGCTGTGCATAGGTAGCCTGCTGCAGAAGGGATCCTTCAGGGATTGGTGCTGACCTGGTGTATGCCTATAATGATTACTGAAATGTCTGTGTGCTTTACTTATTTACACCTTATGGGTGCAATCGGCACCACAGCAGTTTCACACTTCTTAGGCCTAGAAATAAGGTCACGTCTCTTCACTAGGGTCACTTTTGTGATGTCTGTATTCTTTACAGCACTTTGAGATTTGTCATATTTCATTTTTCATCCCATAATCAGATTCCAGGCATTTGTCCCCCCCACCCCCCTCTCCCCTCGATAGGGCCAGGAAGGAAGATCAAAAGCCTCACCACATAATAGAACCCTTTGAAAGTGCTTGGGCTTGTTCCTGGGAAAGGAATATGTGGGGGCAAAATATGCAAGTGCTAATTAACTCGTCATTCTACACCTGGCTTGAAAAGGTGCACTTCCACAGAAACAAAGGAGGACTGCCAGACCTCCACAGCCAAACATTGAAAGGCCCCATTTGAAGTTTTGATGGGAAGGGATCAAGCAGCTGTGTCAGTCAGCGTCAGGGCTGAGGCTCTTGTGGAAGGTCCTTTCATAGACCACTTCAAGCCGCCATGTTGAAATATCCTAAAATGCTGTGCAGGAGGGTTTGGGCAAGGGTGGAATAATTATGTGGTACCCCAGGATTGGGCAGAGGTACATAGCTTCTAGAACTTCCCACCCATTCTTAAAACCTGCTGCACAGTGGAGAGACTGTAGAGAACTCACAGGACCTGGAAGCAATGCCAGAGGAAAGCCTAGCTGGAAGGAGAAGCCACCTGACTCTACTGCAAGGATCGGCTTTAGGACTTTTGTACTCTGGCAGGCATCCGGTGGACTAGGAGGTTTTCTCGAGGGTCAGTGGCACTGGCTCCCTTTCACTCTCCGAGGGTAACAGTAGCGGGATTGTCCCTTTAGATCTTCTGTGACGTGGTACTGCAGGCTTCCTAACCCCCATCAAAAGGAAGGTCATTGACTCCGCTGATGACACACATGTGCCTTGGACATCATCATGAGACCAGGGGAATGAGGCAGGGAGTGTACTCTGCTGGTGGGCTGTGGAGGGCTTGCAGAGGAAGCCCCTGGGCAAAAGCAGGTGTCAGGAGCCCAGACAGAGGACAGGTCATGCATTATGATAAGCATAGAAACCAGGCTCCAGGAGAAAAATAAAGTTTATAGGCCAGGAGGCCTGACAATAATGCTCCTCATGGTTAGAGCTGGCCACCAACAGCACCAAAATTATAAAATTTCAACCTCCATTAATTATTTTGTTATGGGGAGGGGTGTGTGTGTTGGGCTTGGCAGCATTGAACTAGTGACTGGGGTTACCCATCTACCTGGGGACTAAATAACAAAGCAGGGAGGCTCCTGTGCAGACTGGCGTCCCGGGAGTGAGATGGGTACATCTCCTGCCACACTGTATTCATGTCTGGAGGGGTGCAGGTGCACGCAATCAGCTGTTCCCACTCATGTGAGAGGAAGAAAAAAGAACTGTTCCCTCCCTTGCTGGCCCTATGGAGTCCACCTTTGCTCATGGCTCAACAAAAAGACAGATGTGGGTGCCTCAAGTGGGACCGGTGCACCAGTCACAAAAAAGTAAGTTGTGATGCAAGGCCGGTTAATTGAAAAAAGGGAAAACAAAGGACATTTTGGTGCTCCAAAGTTGCTCATGATATATGTATGCCTCTGGCAAAAGGAGCATCCCAGAATCCTCTGGAGTGCTCAGAAATATGTGTTTTTGCTTCAGTGGTGGCTCTGAGAAGGCTGGGACACCATCAATAATTTTATGGAGTGCTGTTGGGGGTGCTCGGTGTGCCGCAAACCTGCACCAAAGATTCCCCAGTGTCACCCTAAGTCTCTCAGGGGGTTATATTTATGATCCTTGGAGAGGTTGCAGATGGGCTCCGGAATGCAGACACCCCACTTGGTTGGTTCTAATGCTGCAGGGGCAGCATGTTAAAAGGAGAAGAAAGACACATTGAAAATTAATTGATAATGCATAGTATTCAGTAGATTGTGTCTAATAAAGTCCTTTTACTCCCGATAAGAAAAAGCAATGACCGGACAATGATTTATTGAGTTTTGTTTGTTCCATGCCAGCGAGCTGGGGTACCAGCCCATACCACCTTGCCTGAGTAGGCCTTTGACTGTTAGGCTTTGCTAGCGAGAGAAAGTTACGTGCTACAATTGGGTATCTGGCACCCAGTAAAGGGAAGGTTGCAGATTTATTACTTGCGAAGAACACATACCCTTCGTGTTCAAAATTTGGGTTCCTGGATGACTAGGTTATAATGCCTGGTGAAGCAGTAACCACAATCCTAGTTGGGGCATGCCACAAGCATATCCTAAATTAACCTGTGCTCACCCTTTGGTAGATTGGCACAGAGCAGTCAGTCTTAACTTTAGAGGTAATGTGTAAATTAATTGTGCAATACTGCAAACGGTAAAACAGTGAAAGCACCACACAAAAATACCCCTCGCCAGGTTAGAAAAATAGAGCTTGTTTGATTGATTGAATATCTTTATTCGATTATAAATATATAATTGAATATCTTTATTCGATTATAAATATATAATCATAAAAGAGCAGACAGATATAAAAATACAGGGAATACAATATTCATATCATCGATTCATACAGGATAAAAACAAAGATAAAAAAAGACTAG
Source organism: Calotriton arnoldi (assembly GCA_963921515.1). Classification (NCBI taxonomy): domain Eukaryota; kingdom Metazoa; phylum Chordata; class Amphibia; order Caudata; family Salamandridae; genus Calotriton; species Calotriton arnoldi. The sequence continues at coordinate 79,136 of CAWUFW010003397.1, forward strand.
AAAAAATTCAAAATATAAAAAATGTACCCCGTAGCAGTTCCCCATAGAAGCACTCCCTCCTCAATATAAAACATTCAATGTCACAGTACGATCAGTGGCAGACAAATAGCAGCTAACAAGGTACATCCCATGAAGGGCAATCCATTATATCTAAAAAGCAAAAAAATCATAGCAATAAAGAGCATTTTTCAAAAAGGCTACAATGAATGGCAAACATTGTGATTAGGGAGCATTTGAAGAAAATAGAGGGCAGGCCTATATTGATGGAAACACTGTTTTTTAAGGATTAATAATAAACATTTTTACCTAGGTGTTTCATAAAATTTGCAGAAAAATATAGAATGATCCAAAGTCTCGAGAGAGGATTTGTCACAGGGACAGTGCTGCATAGACTTGGGGTCAAATTGGCCAACAGGGAAACTTCTGTTTCCTAATCGAAATTTCGTCAACAGTGCCTCGTCTCTTACATTATTGACATATGTGAGATATGGCTCTACGCCTTTGACCCTTTGCAGACAAATTAATTATCTTGTATTGGGCTTTATGACCTTTCTACCTTCCCTGTTGGACACTTCCCCTTTCAGGATAAAATCTTAAATATTGCTAATATCCCCCTTTAAAATGTCACGTGGCTTGGCAGATAACTCTGTTCTTCCCACGGCAACCAAAGTTTTCCGTGTATAATTCAGCCATGGGATTCTTAAGCCGTACTCAGAAGACAAGCAATCCTCAATTATTTCACGATTGAAGAAAGCTCAGGGTTACTCCATATAGAGGCGCAAAGAAGAAGAGGGGCAAGCCCCACCAAATCTGTCATCCAGTTCTTCATGTATAAAATGCTGAGGACTGCATGGGCCAAGGCCAAGCAGCAGTCTGCAAAAGCAGTTTTCTTCCCTCTAAACGCTACTACAGTCTCTAAACCTCCACATGCCAGCAACGTAGGTGAGAACAGGTAAACATTTTAATCTCCATTTCCAACAGGGGTGTTATTGTTTTGCTTCCCACCTTAATAGACAATTGAAGCATGGACAACGATTGGAAAGACGGCAAAAAACTGTTATTAGCATCAAAGATCAATCCCAAATAGGAAAACTCCCTTACCTTAGTGATGTTACTTCCCTTAATGGCTATAGGTCGAAATTTGCTGTGCTGCAACCAGCATTCCATAATATGTAAATTGGCAATAATTGTGTCTAAATGCAAGTTATCCATAAAGAATGCAAAATTATCAACCAGTGCACGTAGCTCATTAGGTGTGTGGGAGAGCAGAACTGCATCATTAGCATTAAGTAGGGCCAGCACTGGGTTATAATTCATCTTGGGTAAATCATTGCAATTGCTGACGAGAATAGGTCTTAGATCATTAATATACAACAGAAATATAATCGGTGCCAAAACGCACCCTTGACGAACACGTAACATCAAAGGAAAAAGAGAGGTGCATTCTGCATCTATACCGAATCTCACCTTTGCCGTGACTTCACAGTGCAATGCACTTAGGAAGTACACCAGATCCTGTGGTATACTGATCCGTTGAGAATAATCCATAATTTGGATTGGTTGACTCTATTGAATGCAGTGCTCAGGTCTAAAAGGCAAGGTATAACAAACTTTTCTTGGCAATTGTATATTTAGCCACTGTTAAGTCAAGACACTGTTCCTGTATCCCAAAACCTTCCATAAATCCATATTGGGCCCTGTTTAGGATCCCATTCTGCTTAGCCCAATCCTCTATCCTGTGCAGAATCAGCTGGCCTGTAACCTTAACCACAGAGTCTAGAAATGAAATTGTCCTGTAACAGCGGGGATCCTTCTGGTTGCCTTTTTAAAGATTGGTGCTACAATAGACTGCTGCCAGGAATCTGGAATCATGCAAGATGCTACAGCATTCAGTGTGCTGGTAAGGATATGGGCCCACAGGTTGATGTTTTCTTTATACAAATCTATGCGGATCCCATCTGGTCCTGGGGCTTTGTTTGAGGGACTAGAGGAGATTACCTCCTCATGAACTAACTTAATGGTTAAAGGAAATGAAGGGGCTGGCTCATGTGACTCGGGGGAAGGTTTTTCTCAAAGGGGTAAATATTCTTTAAATGGTGAACCCAGCTCTGAGTGTTAATGTTCCAACCCACACCATCACACTTGTTTGTGGACTGCTGCTGGTCATTTACAACAGCCCAGAATGTTTTGGGGTCCTTTTCTGTACAAGAACTTACTTGTGCATTCCAAGCTTCCTCCTTGAGAGCCATCTCATGCTTTTTCATGGTGAGCTTATAATAATATCATGCTTCAATTATACTATCCTTATCCCTGGGCCTGGAATTTATTACATCCCTGAGTTTTTGGTTGGCATCTTTACAATCCTTGTCAAACCAACCTGGGTTGGTGGTATCTATACATTTGTTGTTGTAAGAAGGGATTTAATATACTTATTTAAGTTTTCAAAGAAAATAATTACCTTCAGTGGTGGGTTATCTTCAATTAGCAGGTGATCTGTAATCAAACCAAGGGTTGCTTTTACAACATTAGCTATGATCTAAGTATGAGGCTCTTATCCCTACCGGCCAGAAGGAAAACTCCTTTCAGCCGAGCAGGTTGATGTCTTATTGGTCAGTTAAAAACACTTCTACAGGGTTGTGGTTGCTGTAACCACTGGTACCCCCAGGGCTCCACTAGTGGCTAAATCTCTTGATCAGAAAAAAAAGTCTATAATAGTGCCTTGCCCCCAGCCTGTAAAAGTTGGAATATGTAGTTCTTGGTTTCCCCCTTTGTCAAACAAGTTACAGAGATTCATAGCCAACAGATACTTTCAAAGTAATCATCCTCTATTATCAGCCAAATGACTGGACACAAGTGGGGCTTCTACAATAAAGGGGTCGGATAGAGTATCTCACGGGCCGAGTTTGGCATTAAAATTCCCATGTATTTTCAATAATAACCCATATATTATGCATCCATCTCTAACTTTCAGAATTTCAATGGCATTAAACAGAGCCTTAATTTGGCATCCCACTTCCACCACTAGATCATAAACATTGATCCGAAAGAAATTAAAACAACTGGATTGAACAATCCTCAAAATCTAAATTCCTGAATGGTTACATGCTATGAGAGTAATCACAAATAGCTTGGATTTCTGTACCATGATCGCCAGCCACCCCCTCCCCCCCAAAGTCTTCCACCAAAAAAACAGGTAGCTGGGATGATAAAAGATTCATACCCATCCCAAGTGAACTCCCCCGTTGCCCAAGTTTCCAGAAACATTACTGTTGGACTTGGCCCTTTTTGCAGGGTCATCACAGAACGTTTTGCCTTCCTCCTGGTATTTTTTATGACCTGGTGTTTGTGGTTTGAGGACTCTGGGCACTTTATCACTGCTGTCCAGTGTTAAAGTGCATGTGCTCTCTATGGTAAATGTGGTAAGATTGGTCTACACCTGTTTGGCGTATTTAATTTACCTATCAGTCCCTTGTAAAGTGGTATCTCATATACCCGGGGCCAGTAAATTAAATGCTACTGGTGGGCTTGCAGCGCTGCTTGCACCACCCACCAAAGTAGCCTTTCAAACCTGTCTCAGGCCTCTGCCATTGCAGCGCCTGCGTGCGCAGTTTACTGCCACTGTGACGTGGCACATAAAGTGGTTGCCACGTCTGTGACTCCCCTTTTACTACATATCAGTCACCCCTAAGGTAGGCCCGAGCTATCCCTATGGGCAGGGTGCAATGTAGGTAAAAGGCAGGACATGGGCCTTAACTGTGTGGCATGCCCTGGTAGTGACAAACAGCCTATTTGGTTTCTTACTACTGTGAGGCTGCCCTCTCATAGGAATACATTGGGGATTCCCTGATATGTGTTTCAGTGGTAATTCCTGACATGAGAGGAGTAGCGTGATCAAGTTTGGTATGTTTGGAATAGTGGTGATAAATACTGCGTACTGGTGTTCACAGATTTATTATCACTATTTTAGAAATGCCACTTTTAGAAGTGGGCATTTCTGTGTGCTATGTGTCTTTGTGCCTGCCTGTTGTGTATTGCATGTCTAGCTCTGGATGACAGGGGCTGGGGAGGTGCAGTGGCTCCAGAGGGGCTGGGTGAATTAGCGCTAGGCAGAATAGGCCGATTTGCATTTAGAGTAGTGGGAGGAGTAGCACCTGACCCTGAATAGGACTGTGCCTGACTTACACAATGCTGGCTCCGCCCCCTTGTGGTGTGTCTGGGGCCAGAGCCTACACTAACAATGGGGACTGTTGTGCACTTGTTAAGTGCCCCCCAGAACTGGTTTGGACTAGGTCCAAGGCCCTATGCCAGGGCAGAACAAAGACTGTATGTAGTATGAATATTGGGGCTGTGACCCCATGTAAATGAACTATGTGCTTACTTGGAGCTGAAGGACTGCTTGGTGCAAGGAGGAACTGCCACGAAGAACTCCCCCTCTGCCGGAGGGCTCTGTGAGCTGGCCTGCCTGGGCCCAGCTCTGCCCTTTGTGATTTTGGAGGCTCATCGCGTGGTGAGCGCTAGAGTTCCCCCCTGCTATCTGAAGCGCATGGTGGGCGCTTTTGACTGTGCACTTTCCAGCGTGTGGTGAGCGCGGAGAAGAGCGCAAGGAGTGGGCTGCTCCTACCGGAAAGCGGGGAAGGAGCCCAGGAAACGCTGTCATTTCTCCCCTGTGTCGTGGGGTAAAATGTGGAAGGAGCGCGGGCTGCTCATGGCAGCACCGCCCAATGGAATCCTCTCTTCGTCACTCCTCCTTGCGGCCAGAGAGAGAAAGGGAGGCATGGCCGCCAGGCAGCGGGCCAGCACCGAGACGCCGTGCCATTGCTAGGCACCACCGAGGAGAAGAAAACCACGAACGGCACCCGGAAGTTAGGCAGAGTCGGAAGCCTGACCGTGGGCGGGACCGGCAGGAGGAAGTACAGCTGGAAAGGAAGCCATGCAGGAGCTGTGCCTGGTTGTGGGCGGAGTCCCACGAGAGAGATCGCGTCGGGAGCCTCATGAAGGCTCCGTGCTTGGGGGAAGCAGCGCTCCCCCTCTCCCAGCCCCTAAAAGAAAGGAGAAGCTGCAGGACGACTCGGCTGGCACCGCAGCACTGATGGAGTCAGTGCAGCTCGAGTCAGGTGAGTGAGCATGGAGCCCCTCACCTCTACCGCCCTGGTTGGGCAGCTGCCTTGGGCCATTGGGTTGTTTTCGGTGAAGGGGAGACTGAGTCAGAGTCTCCCCTCCCCCCTGCCTTGAAGGAGCATTTCCTGACTTCCCGTACCAGACGGAAGCCTCCACGGAGTTCTCGGTCCGGTGCAGTCGGTCAGAGTACTGCGGGCAGCATTCTCCAAAGAGGAGACAAGGGTGAGTTGCACCCCCACCCCCCCATTGCTTTGCGGATCTATTGGGGGCATTGTTTGGGCTACATCTACAGCTGGGGGGCTAGTGGAAAGTCTCGTGTCCACGGAAGGGACACGCAGTGTGGAGAAGCCCTTACTTTACACAGGGGCATTGCAGGAAGCTCAGGACGGACTCCGGAGGATGAGACTGCCTAATGTGCACCCCTAGGGTTTGGTGGGACATAATGCAATTAGGTGATGTGTACACCTAATAAGTGTGCATGGTATTACTGTGCCCTGTTGATATTAGGGGGAGATAGGAGACTACTCGTAGCGATACTCCTTATTTACCGGAGTTTCTTACCCATAGGGAGACAGTGATTCTGAGTGATCCATAGAGAAGCCGTGGCACACATTTTGAAGGCTCCCCTCTGTGAGAGAGAGGTGAGTGCCAGTTTTTTTACACTAGAGGCATTGGTTGTTTATTAAGCATTGATATAGTTAGTAATTTGCTACTGTTTGTCTATTTGTGATTCTTTAGGTGGTTTCACCTCATGTTTGGGGCACACTTAGAGGCGCAACAGAACCGGGTCTGTAATAGAAACGATCCGTGACATTTTTTGATGTAAGTGGCCTGGAACATTACTTTATCTTTCACCCCGATATGGGCCCGTATCTCTGTCTTTCCAAGTGCTTTGGGGCTTTAATTCCGAACGACACGTGGATATCTTCACGGACTTCACTCGGTGACTTTCATGGTGCGAGTTTATTTATTGATTATATCCTTATCCTATCGAACCGCTATTTATAGATTATTATCCTGGGGTGTTCTGCTCTTTGCTGTTTGCACTAACTACACATCCGTGGTGGCACTGAGGTAACCGTAACTGCACGGTCATCTGCCCGGATTAGCCAGTATGCTTTAAACAAGTATGAGGTCAGAAATGGATGTGAATTAATTCATATATTCATTTTATTTAGTTTTGTTTGATTGCCCTTGTCCTGAGGAGGCTAAGAAGAACGTCTAAGGCCAAAACGCGCCCACGTTGACATCTATTAAAGGAGGAGTCTTTATAAAATTTATAAGGAGTGGTTTAGTAACTCTTTAGTGACACAATAGAGCTATAAGAAAATAAGTTCCTTTGCGTAAAGTGTTCACTTGGACTACCTCTGAGTGTATCACCCAGAACTAATGGGTGAACACTAGTTTCATTTTTTTCTGGGTATTGGCAACGTACAGTTGAATGTATGGTTTTGTATATATTTTTCACATGCCATTATGTTATTAATTATGTGTTGTTCATTGATTGGTGCCATTGTATACGTGTGTCTTTATCTATTTGATAATATGTGTGTGAAGGACTAAAAACTGAAGAGAGGGTAATTAAATGTGCTCTACTCAAAAATAAAAAACTTTGTATTAATTCCTCCATACCCATTTCTTTTTGTATATGATAGTGTCCCTTACCCAGGTATAGGAGGGTGATTTGGGTATACCCAGAACATATATATGTGCCCTGTTGATAAGGCATAGGCCTAAGGTGGGCCTGATGTGATTATAATGTTTTGCATTATATGTTATGATGTTCACGCCTAGGAGGTGCTCCTAATACGTGTACGCTACAAGTGTTTACTCTGGTGCACAGGAGATGATGTGTTTACATAAGGTTTTATGCTAAGTGCAATGTTACCAGTAGTTATTGGTGGTCTTCACTAATTGTGAGTTCTGATGGTTATGACAGTGGCCTGATTGGCCCTGTAGTGTATATAATCCCTGAAAAGTCATACCAAGTGCCAGGTGGCACAGTGTATATATGTGATTACGTTCTAATGTGTTTTATGACTAATACAAAGGCTATTTTGATATAACCTTGTGTGGAGTTTCTTTTGTGGTATGCCTAGTGTGTCGCTGCTGTGTGAGTGTGTTGCGCAAATGCTTTACACATTGCCTCTGGGATAAGCCTGACTGCTTTGCCAAGGTACCAAGGGGGTGAGCAGGGGTTATCTTCAGTGTGTAATCCCTTGCCCGGACTAGAGTGGTGGTTTCTGCCTGGCTTAGGCGCATGCCCTAGCCAACCAGAAAACCCATTTCTAACAATTACAATGTCATATTTACTAATAAAGCTAAGTTAGCTTCCAGTTTGGCGCTCAGTCCAGCAATGTTCCAGGATATTAGGGATGTCTGAGTGACAGGAAATGGGCCACATCAGTAGACTTTTCCTCTGTGCTGGTAAATCAATGTCAACATTTGCATCACCCCCCACGCCCCAATTCCATATCATCAGACCCCAGTCAATCCAGTTCCTTCATTCTGGATAGGGCATTGAATCTGTTGGAGGTAGGTAGAATTGAAGTCGGGGCTCTGGCCTCAGGAACCTCCTGTTTAGGAGGTAAACCCCTCCCGACAGGCTGAAACCCGGCAAAATTACGATAAAGATAACCTAGTGGTAGAGCAGTTATATGGTTGTTCCTAAGGAGGTCACTCACATGATAAGAGTGCAGCAGAATTAGGCTCTCGGCGAGAGACGGATTCCTGAAGTTAATAACCACACAGTCCCCAGTCAGAAGGACCAAGCAAGCTCACCCTTCTAACAAATAAATATTATTGTATTCCGCATAGCCAAAGTTCATGTTTTTGTTCAACCAATGCAGATTCTTTTTTCAAATTGGGCAAGACAACAACATATGGACTACATTCAGTAGGGAGATTAAGGCAAGTGGCATTGGCAATCTAGGTATATAATCTGTGTGGTGTATTGCTTACATTAAAATCCATATTCTCCCTGCTTTGATTAGTGGCATTTTCTGCAGTTGACTAAACAGACCGGGAGCTTCCATCCCATGCAGACAAGTTAATGGGCTCTCTCAAATCGTGCAGACTAGGGCCCGCTGTGGCTCCCCTTCTCCATGGAAGCAATAGTCGTAACTGCACTATAATTGGCTATTGACTTTACCACGGTGTTACAAGTGGAGGTAGTACTGGAGACTTTTAAGACAGCTGATTCTAGGCTCACAATTTTGTCTGGCTTGGAATAAATCCTTAAATTTATCAAACCATTGGTCCCATATTGCGACCCTGGGATAAGCAGAACTAACACAACAGGCTGACCCAGATGAAACACTGTGGCCCACAATTCCTTTAGCCACTTTTGCTTTAGTTTTTGATTTTTTGTCTGTAGCCCTGCCCTTATGGTTAATGGATGATGCAAACACTTTGGGTGGCCCTCTAGCAGCTTCAGAATAAGAGGCAAAGAGTGCACTGGAAGAAGGATCACCTTGCTCCAGAGATAATCATCTCTCCACCAAGTTAATTTCTTTTGAAATAACTCCTACTGCTCTGGCCAAAAATGAGTCGAGTGTGGTAACAGAATGTGAGTTTGGGGGTGCCATTGTCTTGTCTCCCTCTGGTATTTTCCGCTTCCCCATCTTAACTGGTGCCAAAAAATGATCACTGGCGTGTAAAAACAACGATGCTTCAAAACTTTCTGGTGAATAATAGTGTTTAAGACTCACCAAATAAAGAGAGCCTAGCCTCTAACAGACGATGATGGGCCAAGACAGGCCTGGTCTTTGCTCAATCTTGACCCAGGCATGCACTTGGGAGCGTCCGACGTGAGTCCTGCAGGAGTCCTTCAGAGCTATGTTGCGCAAAAGTCTGCTGGGCCCCTCCTCACAGTCCATGCAGGCTGTGGCAGGGTAATATGGGACTTGCAGTTCCCTCCAGGCGGGTTTTAATTTTATAAATAAAAGAAGACCAAAATGACAAAAAAAGTAGAACCGGAGTTATGATTTTTAAAGACTAAACTGTAAAATATCACTTAGATGCATAAAGCTCCAACAAGAGATATCTGGTCACGCTGGATCAGGTCAAACCCAAAAGTTCAAGTTGACCGTTATGGAGCACAGGTTGGATGCAGTCCCAGATTAGTCCCGCTGAAGTTTTATCTTCTCAGGTTTTGTGCCATGCGCCCTGTTCGCGGAGGAGAAGATTGCCAGGAGCAAGGAGAGCGTCGTTGGTTATGGTCTGTGGGGTGCTAAGAGCATGCCAGGCATTGTGTACGGATGGACTGGCACCTCACTGTGACGATCCACAATGCTTGATGTGCGAAGACACAAACTTGCGGTGGTACGCGCTGATTCACTGTGTGAGCGGCGGGTTCTGGAGCAAATGGGCCCATTCACTTTCGTGAAGAGCCTAAAAGCTTGACTTAAAGAGCTTAAAAACCACTTCTTAGAGCCCAGGACCTGAGTGGTGACCCTTGAGGGTCAGGAGTGCTTAGAAGATGCTTCCAGGAGCTATGGGAGCCTATTATGTCCCTGAGTTTCAGATCAGGAGGCCAGCATACTAGCCCTTTGAGTCCCTCCAGAGTCCTGGGTTTAAGATGGGTTCCAGGTTTAGTTCTTGCTCTCCAGGCAAGTGGGCAGCAGGTCAACACAGCAAGGCAGCAACTCCTTCAGAATAGCAGTCCAGCAGAGTGGCAGTCCTTTCAGCAGCACAGCAGTCCTTCTTCCGGGCAGAGTATCCACAGGTCCAGAGGTGTACTGGAGTGCTGTCTGACGTCCAGTACTTATACCCAGTTGTGCCTTTGAAGTGGGGGAGACTTAAAAGACATGTCTTTGATGTGCACAGAGGTCCACCATTCCTCCCCTAGCTCCAGGCTCACTACAAGGGGATATGCAGCCCTGTGTGTGGGGACAGGACATAGCCTATTCAGGTGTAAATGAGGGTGGCTCCAGCATCTCCCTCCCATCCTTCCAAGCTCCCATTGTGTGTGGCTGTCTAGGGGGAATACACAAAGCCCACCTGCCACCCACCCCAGACATGTGATCAGAGAAAGGCAGCAGCCACCAAATAACTAAAGTAAGAAAATGCCAACTTTCTAAATGTGGCCTTTTCAGAATTGCAATTTAAAATCCGACTTCACAATGAGTCTGGATTTTACATTGTGATTCCAGAGACACCAAACCTGAAAAATATCTCTTCACAACTGGGAATTACACTTTTAAAATGCAATAAGGTAATCCCAATGTTATCCTGTGGGAGAGAAAGGCCTTGCAGTAGTGAAAAAAGAATTTAAGAGTGTTTCACTACCAGGACATGTAAAACTTAAAAGTAAATGCCCTGCTTCTTAAATACATTGCACCCTGCCCTCTGGGCTGTCCAGGGCTTACCCGAGGGGCGACTTGAATATTAAAAAGGAAGGTTTGGGCTTGGCAAAAGGTTTATTTTGCCATGTTGAAATGACAGTGTAAACTGCACACAAAGGCTCTGCAATGGCAGCCCTGAAACATGGCTAGAGGGCTACCTAGGTGGGTGTCACAAGCAGTGCCACAGGTCCAAAAGTAGCATTTAATTTACAGGCCCTGGGCACATGTAGTGCACTTTACTAGGGACTTTTAAGTAAATTAAATATTGCAATCATGTAGGAGCCAATATTACCATGTTTAGAGAAGAAAGCACCTGCACTTTAGCACTCGTTAGAAGTGGTCAGAAAAAGTGGAGTTGGAAGGCAAAATATTTTGGGGTGACCCTGCAGAGAGGGCCTCTTTCCAACACTTCACAACTAATAACCCACTTTTTCACAGCTATTATTACATGCAGAAACCATTTAAACTCCCAACCACACATACCAAATAGGAGAGTCTTTATTTAAACTTACAAATTCAGTGGTAAGCTGCTCCCAAAGTGAGTGAATTAAGCAATGTATTATGCATCCAGGGTTGTAAGAGCTAAAATCAGCAATCCCGAATGTACTAACACCAACCTTGAATTGCACTGAGTGAGCCAGCATGTGCAACTCTATCCAGGGTTTTACAATGATGGGGCATTATTGGGAATATTTATCCGAGTTATGCATGTGCCTATACAAAGATTGTTGGCCATTCCCTGTGGGCATGGGAGGGTTTAAGGCTATATGAGGTAAGGATTTCCCACGCAATCCATCCATGAAGCAGCCACCACCCTACAGTTTTTCTCCTCTATACAGTCCATCAATGCATGTATCAATTTCAAGGATGCAAGAATCCGACTTGGGAAGTTCAGTTTTGTTACCATCTCATATGTCTTACTTTCACACTTCATTGATGAAAAGATATTTGTTTGATAAATGTATCATTTAGATTGCACTTTCTACATTTGTATGTCATTTTCATAAAAATACCTTTTAGGAAAAACGAAAGACTCCAGGAGTGCCAAATGGCACAGCAACTCATGGAGAGTGTGAAGAACATGGAGGCCACAGTGGACCAGAGCTACAGAGAACTGGAAGGTTAGTGTCACTAAGATCCAAATATGTGATAAAGAAGCACAAGTGAATTTAAATCAGTACATCAAACTTTTTCTGTAATACCAATGTCCTCACAAAAGAAAGGTAATTGCAATTCTGAAAAAATGAAGGGTTAGAGAGTCCAATACACAGAGAAATTTACCTTCACAAATTCATGACTAAAGTAGAAGCTTACTTTTCTGTCAGGGTGTGGAAAAATGGTAATAGATAAATTGAGATGCAAAGCATGGACTGCACGGTAGAATCTGCTCGCTCATATTGGATGATGAACAGGGCCCTACAAGTTGAAGGATGTAAGTGTGACCAAAAAGCTACTAGAAGGACGTACAGAGAAAGCAACTGGTCATAAATAATCAAATAAATAACAGCAGTTCAAAATCTGAGAAAACCCTACAGAGTACCCATAGGGCATGCTTTATATGTTCCATTTCACCATTCTATAATCATCAAAAGATCCGCTTACGATTTATTGCTTTTTATCTCAAATTAGCACATATTAAATTGATGTTACTAAATTGACTCTTCTCAGACACATACAATCAATAAGCACTTTTATTAAATGGCACTCAGGGTGGTATTCCAGTCAAAATATGAAGGTATACAATATTTCTAACAATTGTTTGATAAAAGATATAAGGAAGGCAGAAGATAATATCAAATATTCTTGGGTCTGTTAATTAAAGCGAAACATAAGGCTCTCAAATAGGATTCCAAACAGCAAACTCATTTCTTGTCTGCCCGCCAACATGAGACTAACACTAGAGTCAAAACCAAAGTATCCAAAAAAAATACATGATTTTTAAAGTTGAAAGATTTTCCCTTGTATAATTACATGAGAAAGATAACTTGAGAATTTAAATGGATGTAAATCTCCAGTGGTCTGTGAACTAGTGGTTTTGTCAATCTTGTAGGCAAATTGATGTTCTGCTACTCATATTGAAAATTGATGTATTGGCATTGTTTCCTTCTCAGGTTATTTGGAGGACTAGTCATGGATGTGAAAAGAAAAGCCCCATACTTCTGGAGTGATTTTAAAGATGCTTTCAGTTTACAGTGTTTGGCCTCCTTTCTGTTTCTCTACTGTGCTTGCATGTCTCCAGTCATCACATTTGGAGGCTTACTCGGAGAGGCAACTGAAGGTCGTATAGTATGTGTTATAGCTTTACGTACATTTCAAAATATAGATATTTTGTATTTTTCTTTCTGACATAGATACTGGGTTTTACAACATGGTTGAAGACATGAAGGTCCCGAATCACAAGGATAAACTTAGACCTGAAGGTCTTACGTCTAAAGTTAGAATTAAGGTCTAAGTTTACCTTTCTGAATCGGGCCCTAAGATAGTAACATGGTTATCGATTAATGTGCAATAATATGGAAATACTGTAATTGTTAAAATGAAACTAGGTACAGTATGACACGGTCTATCCTAAAGAGAGAAATGAAAACATTTAACCGTTCTTTCCCACCGCAGAGTGCAATAGAATCTCTGTTCGGAGCCTCCATGACGGGAATCGCCTACTGTCTGTTTGGAGGACAACCGTTAACCATCCTGGGCAGCACGGGACCAGTGCTGGTGTTTGAAAAGATTTTATTCAAATTTTGCAAGTAAGTTAAAATGCTTTCTGTACTTAGATTGTAAATGGTTAGAATCTGGCCAAAAAAAAAGAACGGATGTGATGGTACATGTTTTAAGGTAGAAAGGCAGTTTTATTTATTGCGTTTTTTATTATGCAGAATGAATTGCAGCACAACTTCAGAGCAGGTCCAATGTTTCATTTTTTTTATACATATAGGTGCTCCACAAGTGCTATTAATTCTGGCTTACTGCATTACAGATCGTGTAATTGGGATGCTTAAAGCAAACCAATGTGTGCTAATCAGTTTCAAAGAAGGCTGCTAAAGCAATTGTCCTGCGGTAAATTATATCAAACAGTGACATGGAGACATTCCCTGCGTGACTATGCATTAACAATTCATAATCTTGAGGTTCATTGTTTGATTGTAGTGCTGAAACAAATACTAAGGGGTCAGAAAAAATTATATATAGTCAATGAATTTGTATTCCATGCTTGCCTAAGATGTTTTTCAAATACATATGCATCTGGAGATTAGGAACAATTCATTTATTTGAGTTTTACATTCATCCCTGGTAAAGTGGAAATCAGGTACTAAAAGGCAATGTTTACCAGCATCAGGGCTTACTTCTGCCTTCAACTTTTCAATACAATATATCTTTGCCTTGTTTCAAAATAAAGCAATGCATCATGTAAATTATTGTCACAATCAATAATCCTTTTACTCAATAACAAGAGTTGGTAAATGGTTAAAGGGTTTTATTAATCAAATCTTTTTAGTAGATCATCTTTATTGCAAATCAGTAGTTAATTCAGTATAATCTGAATAGTCAATAAATGACAGAAATATAAAATCAATATTGGTTAATCAATACATATAATAAATACATTAAAAAGGGTGTTCCATAAAGTAAAGAATCACCATTCTGAGAACCTGGGAAAATGGAGTTAGTCAAAACCCATAAAGAATTCTAGTCCGAGGGAGTGAGAAAAAGCATAAAGCTGCAACATTTAAATCAGCTCAATAGATTAAAAATATTGAAGTAAAGAACTTCCCATGAAGAGAGGTTCAAGAAACTTAGTAGTGTCTCAAAGCAATGTGACATAAAATCTATGTCAGAGAATAATGAAAAAGTGTGGAAAGAGTGGGTATATCCTAGTCTAGGAACACACACTATTATAGACTACACATTTCGTGAAGCTTTGCAACGTGTTGCTCTTCTCATCTCACGTCAGCCATCAGCGTCTGATGCTCTCCTGGGAACAGATTCACTCCTCATCTTCTCACACGAATACAATAGTTTTCAGACGACAACGCTTTATTTGCAATTATTTTATAACAACTATGGATTTAGGTGTGGTTTGCCTTGCTTGCTTTCCCACATATACTCTATATCTTTAACCTTTTAATATCAACTCTTTAGACAAAAGTCCATGTAGAAGTCGAAACATCTATATCAATGAAAAAGGAAAAGTTTTGCAATATCATCATTGAAATGGAAAAAAACTGGTAGGTTAGAAAGTCCACATTTTAAGTTCTGTGTTTCAATGAATGAACCCTTCATTATAATATTAAATAACAAAAGTAATCATGTGCTAACTATAAACTTTGTATAGGAGGACACATTTTACAGAAATACTTGAAACTGTATATGCAACTTATTAATTATTACAAAAACATGATCATGGATAGGTCAAGATTCAACTTTTTATGCATGTTAAGTACTTTCTATTTAAGGTTGCTTTCAAGCAGTTCTCAAAACAGTGCTGCTTTAATAATATTTGAGGCCTAGGACAAATATATGAAAGCAAACTACAATTTTATACACTGTAAGTATATTGTTTTTTCAAAGTTGCATGGTAGCTCTGCACATTTAATTTTAAAAGAAGTGTTATTTCTTGTTAATTATAAAACATCCCTTTGGAGCTGAATGCATTAAAAATAATTTATATACAGAAATTACCACAGTGCAAATGTAAATCAAGCCATGGGTCACAATGAAGCTAGAATAGTTTCACACTAATGGCTTCACGGAGCTGGTACCAGTGTAATTGTTGCATTCTGATGTGATCAGCCTCCCCTTTTGCAGTGTGATGGATTAGCAAAGCCCTTATACCACACTGGGAGAGGTTGCAAAAATTTGCGAACCTCTTTGATATTGATGTTGTGAGAAATAAGCATGGGACACCCCCATGACCTACAGCAAATGCTGTGATGGAGAGCTGCATTGTACAGCAGAACTCCATCCTGGTAGAAACTTGAATGAAAAATATGATTGTCTTTATTACTTTTAAGAAATCTATACCAGCTCTGCACCTTTAGTTATTAAACACCAAATAATGGCCTCTGTATCCATCTTCTACTCAATGTTATGTATCTGAGTGCATGCTAAATTATGGTTTTCATTAGACCTCAAAATATATATCTATAGTTAAAAACAACATTTTAACATAACATCAGTTTACTCTTTATGTTTCCACCATGTGTTTCTCATATAATCACAGCTTGTATCATAAATTCTAGGTACAAAATTTGTATTTATAATTTTATCAAAATAGCACTTCATATGATCCTTTGTTGCTTAACAGGGTCACACTTGAAGCCCTAGCAAAATTTAGGCGACATACCCCCATACTTAGCAAGCACAGCGAGTGGGCCCTCTCACTTTTTGAAAAAATATAAAAAAGTTTATATTTTTCAGCATATATTTCATTATATTCTGGTATGCCATTACCTTTTCGCACTAAATGATGCTCTTACAATGCAGCATGATATCCCCTCAATATGAGAACAAGCAGTGCACGGATTTATGTATGGAGAACACAAACAAACATGTCAAAATACAAAAGCAAGAATTTAAACATATTGCATTTCTTCTTAATATAAAACACCATAAACAAAGTGACTTAAAATCAATTAGACTCAATAACTGCGCAAAGGTTCAAAGGAAAAAATGTGTAAGACATTATGTGATAATGAAATGGTTTCCATTTATTGAGTCTTGCAAACAGTGTTGAAAAAAAAGCATTTTATCGACAATGCAACAGTGAGGCCTTTAGAATTGTGGGCACCTTCCTTTATTAAACAGTTAACACCTGTTGCCGTAATTTGCTTCTCAACATAAAAAAATCCATTATTGAATTGTTGCTTAGTCCCATCAAAGCACAATTTTCTATGAATATGAGCATAAAGGTTTTTAAATGTGCTTGGGAAATTCTGCAGACTTTTCAAGATGTACTTGAACTGAGAAGACCTGAGAAGTGGAAAGTGTCAATGTCAGCTTGTCTGCATTGAAGAGAAACTAGGAGGTTTATTGTTCATGTTGTAATTGTACATGTTGCAGTGCATTTGTTGCTTGGATATAAATTTACCTTAAATACATGAAAAGACAAAAGGCGCTTGGCACAACAGGAACAAGTTGGTTTAATTCAATACTGCGGCTGGGAGAGCCTGGACAGAGTACGTGTGCTCAAAATCTCTCTATGTACAAAGTTTTGGCCGTCAATTTATACAGTTCATGAGGTACAATAAAATGATCTCTACATTCCTAAAGAGCATCTTAGTCATAAATCAATCAAATGTGTGCATCTGATAAGGACACAAATGGCTCTCGACCTCGGGGAGAGCTGATGTAGGCCAGTGTGTATGTGTCCAGATGTCCGGCATGAGTAGCACATGATCACTACGTGTGGTGTGCATGTGGTGTCCTGATTGGTTGAGTGTACCTATCTACATGTGGTATCTAGCTTTGTGGTATTTCTGAGGAACTCGAGCCTTTGGCCAAACGTGTTTTATTGGGGCCAATTACCTTAGAATTGTTTATGGTGAAATTATCTATCTGTAGAATCGATCAGGGTTTTCCCTGGGTGAGTGTTTGCCTTTAGTTTATGGGGGATCCACCATGGGTTGCAGGACCTGCCTGACCACATATCTCTGACTCTGGGTTGATAGAGAGGTCACCTTGGGTGATTCCGACAGCAATGATGTGGGTTCATTGGAACTCCTAAGAATAATATGGCTCCTACTGGTGTCATTTTTATCGACATTATCAACATTGTGCATAAAGTTGTCATTTTGTACATTAAGATTGTTCTTACTGGTATTGACAAAGTATGTTTGCTTTGTTCTGAACGTACATTGACATTGTTCTTATTGGCAACAATAATTTCGTACGAGCATGGATTATGACATTCACTGGTGTCATTATTGCTGATGTTGGCGCTGCTGTGTGGGCACATGTTACGGTATACATTCAGACTGCATTTACTGATATTGCAGTTGTCGGGCCTGCACATATCATGACATTCATTGACATCATATTCACCCGTTCCAACACATTAATATATGATAGCAGTATGCTATTCATTTCTTACATGTCTCACACTTAGAATTTTGTTTTCCAACATTAGAATGTTGTTCCTCATCTTCAAAAACGAGATAACAATACTGGGATAATTTATCTAGATCTGCAATGATGACCTCATACTCTTCAACAATAATACTTTTCACTGTTTTCCACTTGCTGCTCAATCATGAAATTCACAACATATGATTTCAGTCATTTCACTTGCTTATTACAGTTCAGGAAGTGTTAGTTCTACCACTTTGAAATATCATATCAGCCTCCTGATGCAGATGGTTTCTAAAATGGACATTTGTTTGTGTTGTGTCATATTAAACATGTTGGTATTATGGAACATCAGCAATGTGAATTACTCCATTCACTGCCCCCTGCTTTCCCCCCACAGCACTCTGCTGCTTTTGCCTAGCCCCTGATATCTGCATCACAAGTTCTTGATACAACTCTCTTTATACAGCGTCCTTGCTCTGCCCTCATTTACCCCCTGAACACTATTTTTCAGAATTTGCCATATTGCCTATTTAAAAATTTTTTTTATTACAGACACCTGATACAGTAGGGGAACAGTGTGCAGGTCCTTCTTCTTGTATGCATATGGGCTAGTATTGCACATTTATTTGTTTTTGAAGATCAACCCCTTCTCTAAGGTGTGCATAGCAGGACAGACTCTTCTTTGTGAGCAGGGGAGAACATTTCCCTTCTCCTCTGATCATATTGTGGACATTTAGGAAATAACAATTGGGCATGATGATCTCAGTAAAGCACCCAAAACTGTTGCATAATGCACCACTCCTGACAGTTTGCACAAACATTAAAGTATGTTTGAATTACATGAATGGAAGAAGGTAGTTTCTAAAGTGCACAGCTGCTCCTGGGAGTGTCCCATTGCTAGAAGGGCTCGAAGCAACTGCAGCCTTAGACCAAATATGAGGTAGAAGACAGGCAGGTTTTTAATAACTTACAAAACTGCAGCTCAATGCTAGTGATGCGGAGGTTCACCAACAGATTGCTCCAAGCACACACAGTGAGGGACAACTGCCTCTCCTCACACACCTAAACTTTGGGACCACAACCAAAAGAGCATTTGATGAATATAACACTCCAGTTCAAAGATAATGAATGAATCTATCTGAAAGATATTGGGGTGGGGGGCAGACGAGTGAAAGGCCATATGTGCCAGTATGAGGGCTTTAAAAAGGATCCTCTTCTTAACCGGCAGCCAATGCAGATTCCTAGGATGATTCAAGATTGATGCACATCAAGGGATTTTCAGGATCAAATGTGCAGCTGTGTTCTGGGCAACCTGCAGCCAATTTATCAGCTGGCCAGGGAGACTTAGGTACCAAATATTGGCATAGTCCAATCCCGAGGTGATTAGCTCGTGAACCACAAGCTTAGGCATTTCCAACAGGAGGAGGAAATTATGTTGGAGCACAGAAAAGCAGGAGCCCACTAGGGAAGAGACCTAAGGGTGGAAAGAAAGATTGTTGTCAATTTTACCCCTAGATTCTTAGCTGCTATGGCAGGCTGCGATGGAAATGGCAAGACAGCAGGCCAACATTTCTCCCACCTGTTGTCTTAGAAAGACCCAAACAGTAGGATTTCAGTCTTATCCAAATTAAATTTAAGATTGCTCTCGCACATTCAGTCCAGTACTGAGACTAGTCAGGCTTTGACAGACCCTGAACTGCAATCAATCCATTCTCAGTTACTGGGATCAGCTGCAAGGCATCACCTTGAACCCAAAAGACTCTACCAGGGGGCCAAGAGGACTATGTAGATATTAAATAAAATGGCGATCAAAGATGAGCCCTGTCACACCCCATAGGTAAGTATTGTAGTGGCCGAGGATAAAGTTGCTACCCAGACTGCCTGCCCTCTATTCTCCAAGAAAAAACAAATCCAGTTGAGTGCCTGGCACCTGACACCGATGTCCATGAAACATTTTAAGAGAGTAAGATGATGCACATTTTAAAAAGTGCCAGTAGATCTAATAGCGCTTACAAACTTGGGTTTGCACCCACTAATCCAAACAAAAGGAATAAGTCTGTGGTCAGACCATGTTACTCCCAGGGGCTTCTTGACCAATATAGAGAAGTTGGAGAATATAAGGTCAATAATATGACCAGCTTGATGTGTTAGGAAGAAACTACTTGGAATAAATTGAGTGATGCTAGCTTTTCAAAGAATGAGCAAGTTTGTTATTTTGATCATTGGTGTGTAGATTTAAATGTCCAAATACCATGAAGTTGGCATACAGAATACTCAGGTGCACCAATGCCTCACCGAGTGAGTTGATTAACTCCCCAGAGTATACTGCAGGGCAGTAATTTAAATCTCCTGCCAGTGACAGCTGTGGGACACTGAGATACAAAAACCCAATATTTGTGCTCACCTAAGTCGAGCCTACTGGAAAGTGGTGCAAAGAAACGATTCTTAAATGCAATGGCAATCACATCTCCTTGCCTTCCTGCTCTGTCTAGATACACCAAAGGGTGTACTGTAGGAACTGCTGCCTATATATCTGTATGTGAGGACTCATTCATCCAGGTTTCCGTGATAAAGAGGATCTCAATCTCAGAGTTAGTGAGGACATTATAAATATGAAGAGCGTGCTTATGTAGCGCACAACCATTAACTAGAGCTGTCTTGATGTAATGAGACGCCAACTGTGACTCGATAGAGATCGTTGAGATCCCAGCCCCCTCAGCTTTATTGGCCCTCAGGTGCAGATGTTCAATTATCACAGATTTGTGACAGTGCCTACAAAGAAAAGCCCAAATCAGTAATCAACAGATAACTTACATGGGCAGTCCATAGTTGATCTGAGGCCCAGAGACGCGTGGTTAAGACAGCTATGGAAAGCATGGCTGGCGCTGGCCACAGGACAGCCGTGGACAGTGTGGCCAGGCTTGCCTTTGAGGCCACAGACTTCCTTTTAAGTAGAGTGTTTAGTAGTATCCTCGACCAACTAGATCGCGAACAATCAAAAAATGATGTCTTTAGTCGGCTTAACGGAGAAGCAATGGCCACCCTACAGAAAGCTCAGTCTACAATTAAACAAGCGGACCAGAGAGCCACTGATTCTAATTATGCCCCCACAGTAAAATAATAGGCAAGAAAACCTCCTAAAAGTGTGAAGAGCATTATCACTGGTCCGGCATCACTAAAGTGTGACTAAAAAGCAGATGCAACGAACTAAATCGCACCAAAGAGAGCAAAATTAACCAAACTAATCTTATGACTAAAACAACTGATAAAATTAACTAAAACATCTAAAAATTACTGCCGTCCTTAGCACCTATGCGCCGTTGCCCTCCTTTTTAGTGGAGCATGCTGATGAATACATAACTACTGTGCAAATCTCTGATGCGTGAACTGTAACAAAACACTGCAGTGAAATGATAAATATATAAATTATGTGCGTTATGATTGTTCATGATGTCAAAATATCAAGTTTCTATTATCAACCTACAATAATATTGTGTCCAGAATATCCACTACCAACATATCTTCTGGGCAAGTGTAGACTGCACATCTATGTACCTTCTCTCTATCTCAATATGGTACATAGATGTGGAGTTAAGAACTGCAAATCTATTCTTACCCTTGCATATTTAAACTGATTATATGTTGGCAGTCGACATTTTGGACATGATATTATTGTAGATGTATAAATAAAACTCAATAATGTGGTAGAAAACCATTTATTAATAAAGGGGGCTCTGACAGTGCTGTCTCAAGATATAGTAATGTAGAAAACGCAAACGACCCTAAGCTGTGTAGTTCATATCATCCCATCTTTCTCCTAAATGCAGATAGAAAAATATAGTCTAAATTGTTAAGTGCACACTTGACATCTTTGCTTTGGAAATAATTTTAGAGTAGCAGCATGTGCTCAACCATACCAACATATTTTTATTAAAATGCTATACAAAAATGCTGTACATGGCACCCTCCCCCACGATGCGCTGCAGCTTCCCTCGTCCTCCCCACCTGAAGTTCCATTCTCTGATCTCTGTGAAGATGCAGCTAAGTGCAGAATGGAATCCCCTTGCTGATGGGAAAAGGCAAAGGCTGGGATTTGTCCCTCTCTTTGAGTTGTAGTGATCCGAGAGGCAGCAAAAGGCAGGAGATAGTGAAGTCCAGCACTTGCTATTCCTCCACTTTGCTCTGGTCTCTGGAGACCTGGGAGAGGTTGGGAACCAATGGGGAAGTGGGAACCTCCCTTGATGACGCCACAGTAGTAGAAAAACAACTTATGTTTTTCCATTGTGAAGATGTAGCAGTAAATAATTGGATTTAGAATCCAGTTTTCAGGCTCCTGACTCTCAACGAGAGAGGTAAAGGGGTTCTGAAAGACTTTGAGAGCAGAAAGCCAACAGCAGCTCTGCAAAAGCCTCTTGTTAGTGATGATGTATTGTCCTGTCAGCGTGGTTCTGCAGACTCATGCTGACAGGAGAGAAGGCGGTCAGTGCCGCAGATCTTTGGATACCCACGAAGGATGGAAGGAGGGTGAGACAACCAAACACCCTTCTGCCATCGAATTCATGTCTCTTGAGACTAAGACGTGGTGACAGAACAAAGGGGAAGCGGGTACTTTCTCTGGTGAATCGTAACAGTGGGTAAACACTTTGGTTACCTACAGTTGTTAAGTCAGCGAAGTGCATAAATGGATAATTCACAATGGACTCTTCAAATGAAAGCTAAATGAAACAAAACGGCTTCCACTTCCTTGAATTGCATCGCTTAGCCACTCCTCATCACCAACTACATGTAGCAGGACATACCTTTTGCGAATTATGTTCAGAGATCCAAAAGTTGTGCTCAACCCATTCTTCTCCCTGTAGCCGAGATTTTGGATTTCCTAGCAGCAGTGAATAACAAAGATTGTGCCATTATGCACACATCATCCTCTGAATAAGATACTTGAACTGTATTAGTATCAATGTTGCATAATGTGACAGCCACCTTGTTACCTTTTGAATTGCCTGGTGAAGTGCACTACTTGACATAGAAGCTACTGGCATTGCTCTTGAAGCATAAATATGGGGTGTTAGAAATGGGGGGCTTATTTACCAGCCCCTTGTGCTGCTGGTGCGTCACTTTTTTTGACACACCGGCGGCGCTGTAATCCTGCCCATATTTACAAGGCCACATATAGCCACCCTGTGTGGCTTTTCATGGCCTTTTATATATGGCCCCCTTTACGCATTACTCTGCATGAAAGGGGTATTCAATGGGTGTTGCTGTGGGTGTTCCCATGCATTATACACATTACCATGGTCCAAGTCATGTAGGGAGGATGTCATGATCATATCATTTCAACAAACGTGGTATAATCCAAAGTTCAGATTGATTGCGGAAGCGTTATGTCACAGATGTGTTGTGTGCCAACAGAACAACGTAGGGAAAAGAAGCGCAGCGACATTGAGCCACATAGGGAGGTCAGGAGGTCCTTTCAACAGGATACAGATGGACTTCATTGAGATGCCTGTGTGCAATGTTTTGTTTGTTGCATGCATCATTTCAAGATGGGTTGAGGCATATCCCACAAGAAGGAATTATAGTCTCACAGTAGCAAAGTTGTTGTTGAGGGTGTTGATACCAAGGTTTGGCTTTCTAACTTCTTTGGAATCGGAACGAGGCACGCACTTCAATAACAAAGTGCTGAGGATGCTGTGCGCTGCCTTGCAGGTGGAACAGAGACTGCATTGTAGCTACTGACCCGAGGCTTCAGGTCTGGTGGAGCAAGTCAATGGGGCACTGAAATCAATACTTGCCAAAGTGTGTGCTTGTACGTCTTTGAAATGGCCAGATGCCTTGCTGTTAGTGTTGATGAGTCTTCGCAGAACACCTGATCGTAGGACAGGACTGTCTCCCCATGAAGTCATTATGGAAAGGGCAATGAGATCACCAGCTGTACCTGCAAATGCTCTGGTAAACTTTAAGGATGATCTGATACCAGATTAATGCAAAGGATTAGCTGACATGGAGCGTTCTGTGTCTCATCAGGTTGAAGTTGCTACAGCCCTGCCACACCAAGAGCACTGCCATGATCTAAGTCGCAGAGACTGGGTGGTGGTGAAGAAACATGTACAAAAGTCGTGCTTGAAGCCTCATTGGCGTGGGCCATACCAAGTCATACTAGTGATTACAACTGCTGTGAAGTGCGGAGGTCTCCCCAATTGGATCCATGCTGCCCATATTCACAGGGTTCCATGTCACCTTGATGAAAATAACAGCACCTCTCCCAGAAGAGCCAGTGGTGGTCGAGAGATCACAGGAGCAGGTTAGTCAAGCTGAAGGGAGACAGTCAGAAACTGAACTAACATTTGTTCGGCCTTTGGAGAGTTCTGGAGAGTTGAATGGTGGGACTAGTGAAGGAGAGGCTAATATTGTGGTCATAACAGAGATAGACTCAGACCCTGATGAAGGGCCTAGTGCTAGAGAACCATGAGGGGCAGCAGAAGAACGTTGGCCGAGAATGTAGGAAAGGGGGAGACTGGTCCCATGAGCAGGATGTGATCTCCCAGATAACCCAGAGGATATAGAGGATTCAGATCTGAGTGAAGGAGGAGAAGAGACAATACTCAGGAGGTCGAAACAAGCAAGAGTGCCCTGTCAGAGGTACTTATCCCTGAATGGACATACTTTCTTGCAAATGACAGGGAGAACGAGTTCTGGGAAGTTTGGGATCACTGTGAAAGTTCAATTAAAACTTCGGAAACTTGATCTTCAGTTTGATCTAACCTTTGAACATGCTTTGCTGACAAGACTGAGTGCCCTGAGACATCTTATCTTAGATGTGGCTGAATTTCCCCTTTTGAATGCAAATGAGTTTCCTATGGTAGTTGATGTACTGAAGCATTTCATATTGGGACTCATAGTGAGTTAAATAGAACCGTTTATTACTAAAGACATTGCATAGACTTTATAGGGAAGAAAGAAGAGTACCGAGGCTCAAGGGAACCAAAGGAGCTTAAGGTTTTTAGAAGAACACGCAGCAGGGCTAAAGAGCATTCAAGAAGATTTTTGTACACATTCTGTTGCATATCATTTGAAATTTGGTTTTGCTGTTTACACAGGTGGAAACCAACAGAGAAGTCTCTGCAGCTGCTTTGTTCTACCCAAGGTTTAGATTTCAACGAAGTAATGGAAGCCAATCCTAATACGAGTGGTGTAGATACATCATAGTAGGCGCACTAATGACTTTAGATGTAGTATCAGTTATATAGCTTATGGAGTTATATTCACTTACAGATAGCTCAGTGGAATCTAAGTCTACTGCTGCACCTGCCTCGCCACATTCTTCTGATAGTAACATACAGTTGTGGGGGGGTTTAAGAAATTACACACAGGTGTATTAAAAGAGGATTACACCTTGAATGTTTATTTTAGACTGCTTTATGAGTATATAGCTATGATGAATGCTAGGAGTTGCTGTGTTTGTACTCAGTTGCTCTCTTCTGCTTCAGAGGGAATTACCCAACACCATCTCCCTCTGACATTTGGTATTTCTAGTAGTCTCCTATTAAGTATATTTTATGGAGAAGGCAGTTTTCAATATTATTTTTCGAATGATGATGTAGTTCTTCCACAAGTCCCCCTTATCAAACATTTAAATAAGAATCCTTAGTTTAAAGGTGCAGAGATTGAAGGCAAATATTTTGAATCTCTTAAGTCACTAGACACTGTGTATGCACACAGATAATTTGACTTGATTGATGTCAGATGTGGAAAATAAATTTTTGAATTTGGTGGAGGATAGATGGAGAGACCTAAAGTCTCAAACAGAAACAGATCAAAATCTTAAAAGTCACAAGTGGAGTGGTGAAGAAATTGAACATCAGGAAAAAGGAAATGTACTCGCCTTTGTTTTAGATTGGAAACATAAGGGAAAGTTGTGTATACATGTTGATCAGAGTTACTTAGATCCGTTGTTTCTAGGGGAGAGCGAATGTGGACATACTTTTGAAGTGAGAGGGAAAAATTCTTGTTTTCTGGAGGTTACAGGATCCTTTTGATTCCTGGAGTCTATTTTATTTGTGGACAAAATGCATATGTCAAATTACCACATGGATGGCATAGTACCTATTATTCTAACATATTTTCCCAAAGATTTATTATGTGGAACATTTTAACGATCCTGATGGGATGAGAAATCCAGAACCAAAAGGTGTAAGTGCAGCAGAAGTAGTAGGAGATATTTGTGGTGCTATAATCCTGTCTGTAGGAGTAATTCTAAATGATTTGAAAATTAGAATCCTCTCTACAAAAGTGGACAAATTGTCGCAAATTCCTTGTTACTTTTAAATATTGAGATGATTGCGATAAGGTTTATGGTCTCGCAGAACCAACTTGCGTTAGACCTTTTGCTCACAAAAGATGGCAGAGTCAGTCAGATATTGAAAGTTTAGCAATGGTGTACTTATATCCCATATGAAAGTAAAGACCCAGGGAAATATATTAAGAATATATACAGGTTGTCGAAGGATTTGAAAAAGTTGGAAGCAACATGTGCTCGGGAAGCTATTGGAAATGAGTTTGCTTCGATAGGTCGGTGGTTTGGAAGCTTGGGAGGTGAAATTATGGGCACCATTTTTTGCTTAAAATTACATGTATTAGTTATTGTGCCACATATAAGACTACAGCACGATATAGCTTGATTCATTACTAAAGATTTCATTTATTGGATTATATGTAGGTTGTAGAACTAATATGTTTTTAAGAGAAATGTTAAGTTAGCATGATTGTGGGCCTTTAGCTTAAGGTCGAGACAGATAATATTGACCTGAAAGTTGTTTTTCTGCATGTTTTTCTCCTCTGCTGGTGCAGACCGCAGGCATTCGTTAGTTAGTGAAAAGCACATTGTATTTCAGAGATAGTGAGGCAAGGAAGAACTGGAAAGGTCAAATGATTTTAATGAAGAACAAAGGGAGTGTTACTAGTTGGTACTATCAGACAAAGGGAGGAACCAAGGACGCTTTGGAAGCAGAGACTGGAATATGGGAGTAGTGTTCAAGGTGCCAAGTTCTTTTCTGGGAACTGGGAAACATATTATGATGTGTATGAGGTCAGGTTTTCTTGAATGTCCTTTGTGTATTTTAATTTGTGGACCCACCTTGGGTTTAGTCAGATTCTCTTTAGACTTGGAGAGATACAGATCGCTCTTGTTTTTTCTGATTGTGTGGCTTTAAGCTATACATGACTTTTTGCTTATAAAACTTCTACAGAGGTTCTGATGCTGACAACTTTCTTTCTACCTTGATTCAATAGGGTTTCTCTATCCTTAGGTTATTTAGGGTTTAGTATATGCTTCAAATCTTTTCTATGTATGGGGAGAAGGATCGAAACCATTCGATGAGTCATCAAATAATATTCCTTATTTTTTGTATTGCCACTACTGAGATCCCTATATGTTCTTTGCTGTTGAGGACCAATATTGTAAGACGCTTTGGTCTCCCTGTGGTAATTTTATACTTTTCTAAAATGTTTTTGAGATTATGTTGATTTATATTAGTCTGGCTTTGAGTTTGTAATTAACCTTTTTAATGTCACGTTACTGACTCAGACTTTTATAGTGTGGTCATAATGATCACATTGTGCCTTAAGATTTAAATTGTTAACTCCTCTTCCCCTCAGGCTACTACAAAGGTCTATTGACCAGAGTTGAATTAGGAGAAACGGCCCAGAGTGTTTCATAGTTTATGTTAGTAACATCTTTCACCCATTCAACAGAAACACATGGTTCAATTACTATTGGCAAGCATACAAAACCCTGGATGAATAGGTTTCTAATTGCTAATATATCTAAGTATTCAAGTATTTATAATCTTGTTAACCAATATTGCATAAGTAACCCTATATATGTTTTTATAAGTTATGTTTATTTTAGGTTTTATACTGTTAATATCCACTTTGCCTTTATGTTTTCATCTGATATGTATGATATTCTCATTGGACAGCATATTTTTGTTGTCAATTTACTTGTTCTTGTGCTTTATAAAATTCAATGAAATACTTCGAAATAAAAAAAATACTACCACCAAAACACTGTGGACATTCAAATAATATTACCCCTAAGGCCATCATTATGAGTGGGCGGGAATTTCCTATTATTTCCCAGCTCTGGAATTATTGTCTCAGGGGGTCGCTGTAATTTCATAGGCTGGAAAATCATGGGGATTACAAGATTTTGGGGCATAACAGGCAGGAATCGGTGCCTCTATGTCAACTCTTGCATGTTTTCTCCCAATGTTTCATCTGGAGGTTTTGACTGCTTTTAGCACAGGAAACACAACTCATGATTTGGGTGGGCACAGTTACTTGCCAAACCCAGCCTACTGGAATTACCAGGCCACTCATAAAGGGGTTCAATTGCTCCTGCACTGTGTCAAAGTAACGGGCTGACCTTCCCATTATACTTAATTTAGATTGTGACCCATTTATGTTTCAAACCAATTTCAGACATTCCTAGTTGCAATATTCATTATGTACATGTGCAACTGACAACAACCCCACCACTAAAGTAAAGTTGTCACCAGTCTAACAAACCACCACTAATCGTCATGTGGTCACTATTGGACTCAGTGATGCTACCGACTCGCAGATACAAGCCTGTCCAACTACTTCAACTAAAGCATTTAGCTTTAGCTTGTAACTGTTTAGCTATGTTTTATACATGATGTAAAGTGTTCCACAACACCATCTCTGGTTGCGGGTTCCATTACAAAAAAAACCAAATTAAACCAGATTATAATAAAAGGCAAAAGTATAAGGACAGAAATCTCTTTTACGGTGGAATACATCATTCATCATCCCTGATTTTTATGTCTGGCCCCTGAGGCAGATTTAGCCTGTAGGGGACAATGGGTCTGCTCACTTCAGCCTCTTCCTTCCCTGACTGTAACAGCATTTCACCAAAAACCATGTGGTCATGTGCACATAAAACAGGACAATTCATTACCAGAGCGTGGGGGCCAATGTTTCCTTTTATTTATGTCTTTCCCTTTTTTGTTTTCTCTCCAAATGCACCGCATCCCACCTGGGCACTGCTGCCATGGGTTGCTATAGGTTGTCATGTTTGTATGGTTTTTCCCATACCTTATTATTACCATTCCAGTATGGCCGCCTGCCATCTTGAAATGATAAACCAGTCATGAAGTATGGCAAACACCATTCAAATGTGACGTCCATGGATGTTGCTTGTAAAGCCATTGGTCATGTTGGAATTGCAACAAATACTATAAAAGGCCAAATAACCACTCAAACATGGCTGGTCTTGAGTATGCATGCACAGGCATCTCTCTTTAAATAACTTTGACATACTCCATAATTGCTTTGCTGTTCCAAGATGGCTGACGTATTGCTTTCAATGATAAAGTATTGTAAGGTTACTGCCAAATGTCTCCATGCATTGGCAATGCCAATAGGCCTGAGGCAGCCGATAAAAGCCAGACTGACTGGATTTGCCAATGCGTGTTTATCACTGTCACCAAAAGAGGCTTTTCAGTAGGCAAAATGATGCATACTATAAGTCTAGAGGTGCTTAATCAAAGTTTTGCAGGGTTTCAATCATAGAACTAGGAGGGAGAGAACTACTAGTTCTTTGTTTCTATTGCCTTGATGAAAAGAATGAGACCTCATAATATATTAATGATTTATATAAGCTGAAGGAGGAAGGCATTTTAACAGAAGTGTACTCCCTGAGCTATGTGTCATTATGAGAAACAAGAATCAGGGTAGAGAGAAACAGAAAAACTTAATGAAACAGAAGTAGTGATATAGTTGCAGATCTTGGATTCCACTGACTTCATAAAATAGCATGAAAATTACAATCGTGACAAAGTTTATGAAATTTGTGATTCTTTTTTTAATTGCCACAAACATCTCTTCAAAAACATGTTGCGGTGGAGAAAAAGCACCAAATGTACATTGTACACCTTAGATATGACACATAATTTCTGGAGATTGTTTCCTCAGCAAAACAAGATAATTTATTTAAAGATGTGTTATACTTCTTTGTCGACTAAAATGCTGCAAATTAACGCTTTGCATATTTTTTCAGCAAAATAAATTAAACATCCTCAGAAATTATGCTCACTTCTGCTGTTGAAATAAAAAAAAATACAGCTAAGCAGAAGAAAGATATATAGATTTAATTTGCCACAATTAATAAAAATCATTTACATAATCGAATTAAAACATTATCATGCATATACATAAGTACAAAAAAATTATTACATATTAAAATATCAACATTATTCAGTGCAAAACAGGAAGCAAAGGGGGCCCCAAACCGTGGTTCTAGGCCTCAAGTAATAGACATAAAATCCACATTCTTGTTGTGTTCTATCATTCCTACAGTAAAACTGAAAGCAGATTAAAACATTAAAACTAATTACAGAATAAATTATAAAACAATGAAGGATTAAAATCTATGCTTCCACTGTGCCATCAACCACGGAATTTGTAATAATAAAATGAGGGACCAATCCTCCCGTAAATAACCATAGGAGGTCACACAGGTTATTTGTAATAATAAAATGAAGGCCCAATCTGCCCTTAATTGACCGAAGAGCGCCACACAGTTTCTGAAAATTCTACGCTTTAGAAAGAATACCGCAGTAATTTAACCCTCACTGCAACATTGATGAGGTTAATTATCATCCTCAAGGCCTAAGGTACTTGTTATGTAAGCAATAATTTCAAAAATCTTGGTGTTAATTGCGTGGATTCTCCCTTTAAACAGGTTTTCAATGCCTTCCTACGAGAACGGATGTTGAGGATTCTAAACATCAGCTTTAACCATAATTTTCTATGCAAAGAGAGCTTTCCACAAATATTCACAAAATAGGTTGGTGAGTCTGTGGGGTAATTTCATAAGCAACATGCATAGTATGCGAAGCAGAATAATTATTTCTGTGACAAATGTACAGGAGAACAAAATAGAATAATAATTTTACTTTCAGAAGTGGCAATGCACGTATTTATCCAGCTATTGAAGCAGAATAAAATTGTAGGGGCATATTTACAAGCCCCTTGCACCACTTTTGCGCCGCCGTTGCGTCACGCATGTGACGCAGCGGCGACACAAACCATGCGCCGCGTTGCGCTATATTTACAACGTGACACATCTAGGGAGATGCGTCACGTAGTAAACCCCTGCGCCACATGAAACTTGCGTCAGGTTTCATGTGGGCGTACCGGCGCAGGGGGGGGCGTTCCGGCGCAGGAACGCCTCGGAAAAGTGACGTAGTGAAATCTACAAGATTTCACGCAGTCACTTTTTCCGGCGCAGTGCGTCAAATCCTTACGCCTGCTTCAAGCAGGCGTAAGGATTGACGCACCATGTTAGGGATAGGGAAGGTTGGAACAGTGCTGGAGTTGCGTCGCGCTTGCGACACAGCTTCAGCACTGCGCCAACCTTCCGCCGGCAGATGTGTCACGCATCTGCTTATCCTTGCGCCACGATGCGCCGCATTGTAAATGCGGCGCATCGGACGTGGCGCAAGGGTAAACTTGCGTGACGCATTTTCCCTGGCGCATCCCTGCTGATATGCAGGGATACGCCAAGGAACGTAAATATGCCCCGTAGTACATAGGAGGAAGCAGTGGCGTAGCCAGAACTTTAGCTGCCCGTGGCGGCCCCGGCGTTTGCCACCCTAGGCGGCCTGCATGTAAGAGGGGATGTGCTGGCGGATTCCCGCGATGGCTGCAGGTAAGGGGGGGGCTGGCCATTCACGTGCGTCTGCCGCCCGCGACGGCCACAGGTACGAGCTGGGGGGGGGAGGCTTTACGGAGGCTGCCATCTCCAAAGCTCGTGTTGTCTGGGGTGCCACTGGGAAGAAGTGTATATTTTTATGAACAATATAGCAAGTGCATTCAAGTACTTTAAAGTATTGGGCCCAGCGGTTGTCCTCTGTCTAAGAAACCCACCTCTGTTCAGCCTACCATATTTAAAGTTGTCGGGTCACAATCTTTTCATACACTTTATGATGGGAGCAACTTCTGGGAAAAAAACGGCAACCAATCCTATATTTGGTCAGCACGTTTTGTTTATTTTTCAGAGAAATACCCGCAAAGTGGTAATGTTTGGAAAATAAATTAATATCCTTGATGTGCTGTGAGTTTTCTCCCTGCGCATGAGGGACATTTGAGCATTTTTCCTATCCAGGACCACCACACTATGCATGGCAGTCCTGGGTAGAAATAAAGATGGTGAACATGGTGTCAGACAGGCCTCCCTACTTCCGGCAGCATTTCAACACCTTTTACCCTGACGAGTGTTTCCCCAACAGTAGAGATGATGGTGATCCCTGCTAGAAAGCCCACCGTCCCTCACACTCTAAAGAGTGCAAGAGGTTGGTGGACACATTCTACCATTTTTTTCATCCATTTCTAAATCAAGCCCCAAATGTAATTTTTAAAGCCGGGCAAAAACGCAGCATTAGCATTGAATGACAACTTGAAAAAAGTGAGCTCAATAGAGTTTCTGGTGTTCAGATAAAACAGACAAGTGTGAAGAAAGATTAGGCCTGCTTCTTCTTCTCTACATTTTTCATGCATTATCTCTCAGTTTCAGTACGGTCTGATTGTAACCTCTAGGCTCCAATGAAAATGCTTCATATCCATCTCTCCTAGCTTCTCTGCACCAGACATGTCTTAAAGCCAATAGCTTCAGTCAAGGTAATGTTTTCTTTTTCATTTCCAAGACTCATTCATACTGCATGTTATCACTCAACACGCCAAGCCTCATTATGTATATTATGCTTGTAATCTTATTGAGGCCCTGCTACCTGTAAAGCCTGACTTGGAAACATAATGTGCTGAGTTCTGATAATTGACAAAATGATCTACTTTTATTGTGTTTATGCAAATAACACTAATGTTCTCATATATTTGTTTTCAGAGATTATGATCTATCGTACCTTTCCTTGAGAGCAAGCATTGGACTGTGGACAGCTACCTTCTGCCTTATCCTTGTTGCTACAGATGCAAGTTCGCTCGTCTGTTATATTACAAGGTTCACAGAAGAAGCCTTTGCCTCCCTCATCTGCATAATTTTTATCTATGAAGCACTAGAGAAGCTGTTTCATCTCGGTGAGACATATCCAATAAACATGCACAATAATTTGGAACAACTAACACAATATTCGTAAGTGAAATGCTTTTTATCTGTTTCCACAGTTCGGGATTTAATGTTGGTACATACATGAAATGTTTATGGTGTAAACCAAATTTTAAAGTGAGTTTAGGTTCATAACAAATAGAACGATTGTATTGTTTAGTGTTTTGCATTGTAATAGGAATTGTATAGGGCCTTATACTCTTTATAAGGCCGCGTTCACTTTGCTGGGGAATGGTAGGATGCTGCTCCATTCATTGTGCTTGTTTGTTCAATATGAGTTTATATGGTCGCCTTGATCGGAAGAGATTTGGTGCTGTACATGATGATTAAAGGGATGCGCCTATCCTGCGGCAAACAGATTTCTGTATTTGAATATGGAGTGTAGTAGGTGATGCAGCTGCAGATTAAACATGCAGTAAAGAAGAATAGGGCTTCGTATATCTGTCAATACCGGTCTGGGACAGATATGCCCCTGGGAATTGCCAGATCCCTGACAAAGAAAATGTAAAGTCCTTCTCTAAGAATCTTTTTAATCCAGTCAAGGTACCCACAAATTAAATGATACTTAGGGACACTGAAAACTGTTTTAGCTTTTTTTTTCTCTGGCACTGGGAGATTTTCTTTCCCTCTGAAACAACACAAGCACACTCTCGCTCCCAAAATGTTGGTTATTGTAACACATTTAAACCCATGTGAGTTCGAGTGTGGGAATTTCTGATGATGAAGCATGCCACAATCGTGTGGGTGCGGTCCTTACAAATCCCAGTGGCATATCTGTCCCAAAACTGTTTTGACGGATATACAAAGCCTATTCTTCTTTAGTGTGTGTTTAGTATTTGATAGGGAAGACAGAAGAATAGGTCTTAAGGAACTTTCTCTCCTCTTGTGTTTGTACTCAGCTGCAAATCTCAATGCATAAAATCTTTGTGTAGGTGACTAATGATTTATTTAAGAAGGTTGTTAGGATCTAGTACTGGGTCTGCTGTGTTTAAGGTAAAGGGTTCATTAGTTTTGGAAGTCAGTTCTCTATTGCCCTCATTTATTCCAGATGACCCTGCTTTTTTTCTTATATTCTCCAGTTGAAAGTTGCAAAGCTTTTCTAAACAGAGAATGGTGTACCAACAATGTATGTTTTCTAGTAGAGTTAGACAGCCTTCATGGAGGCCAAATTGAATAGATGGCCCTTTTGTGAGTGTATTGTCAAAGTTTCACCTGAATAAAGAACACATGGGTCCCATAGATGGTTCTGTGGTTTTAGTGAGGAGCATCTCACCATGGGTTACCAGTGAAGAGCTTGTCAGGCTAGAAGTTTGTGGTTGCATAGTAATAGGTGTTGTATTTCTCTGGCTACAAAATTCAGAATTCTTTGTAGCCTTTGAAATGAAATGAGTAGAGTGTAGCTCCATAGTAAATTTAATTGGCCTAGTTCAAGTGGAGCAGCCTAAAGGAAATCATTGCCTTGACACCCTGAGTGAAACCTAGATGGAAGATTGTTGGTTAAAAGGTTTGCATGGTGAAAAAATGCACTTCTGGTATTTTGACTCATGGTGCAAGGAATAGGTTGAAGTCCATAATCATTCTCAGATTGCATTATTTTAAGAAGTTGGAGATCTGGGTGAATGGTCTGTTGGAGTTTGGTCAGTAGCTAGCCAGATTTGCTTAATTCAGCTTTTGTTTTTTAATGGTTGGCTTAAGGAGCTCTTAAGGTCATTGGGAAAGATGGCTCAGGTTGGGTAACCATTGAAAATGGATCTGGCCAGGTTGACCGTGGTAGAGAGCAGGATGCCATTGGAAACCTAAAGTGGGCATGGATCCACAGGAGACATGGCTAGACTGTAGGCCTTGACTTTTTCCTTGAATGAGCTAGACAAGAGTCTATGAAAGACAGAGTGGCGGCCGGCACAGGTAAGAGCAGTGGGGCGGGGGCGGGTGAGGGGTGGAAGTCGACAGACGATGGGATAGGAGATATTAAATAAAAAATTAATAAAAACCACTTACCTTGCACTTGCGGCATCGCCGAGTCAGCGATGCCGCGAGCACAAAGTAAGTGTTTTTGATTTGATATTGCCTATCCTGTCGTCTGTTGACTAACTGTCCCCCCCATCCCGCCCCGCCTCACCCACCGATCTTACCTATACCGGCCTCTTCTGGAAAGGCAGCAAAGTTTGATTGTCAATCAGACAACAGCTATTTGAGAAGAGAGAAGATGATTGATGATTTGCTCAATGGATAAATAGAGGGGGGCTGTAATACAAAAATAAATAGCAGCCTTCCTAAACACTTTGCTAAACGTCAATGAATCCATTTATTGCTTTCAAGGAAGTGTAGTCATTGTCTCTTTGGTATTATATAGAACAATGCATCTCCATGAAGTATTGTAGTCAGTATTATATTATACAGTATTATATGTAATGGTAAGCATTCTAATTCAGCGGGTTATGTCTCCTTAGACATTTATATCTGTGCGCAACTCTTATGCCGCACACTATGCCGCATCATTTTTCACATAGCTACAATATCCTTAAGCTTTAGTGCCACCAAGAAAATTTAATAAGACTAGCATGTCATCTCTGTGACTTTATAAATGTGTGATGCCAAAGATCCTAATGTAATTTGATCTCATTTCATTTGACTTACTCTTCTGGATAGTTCCTTCTCAATAGTAATTCAAAGCATGATTTTATAACTCTGCATGGCTCTTAGCACTTCAGACTTCACATTGATTCTCATTAGGTATCTGCCTTCTAGCTCCAGACACATGCCAATGAATGTTCACTACCTGCATGCATGTGTATCAGATGTGTTTTAAGCAACACCAAAGAATAGAAAAAGGCCAGGCAGAATTAACAGCTCAGCTGCATGCTGTATATTCCCTTCACAGGAATAAGAACCCATTTTACACAAGTAATCTCACCTGTGGGATGTATGATAGAATATTGAGAACAACAATATCAAGACAAAAGAATATAGTGTCAAAAATATTCCCCACAAAAATCAAGTTTACATACTTTGTATGTACACTACCAAACTATTGTGTCAAAAATATTGAGGAACGAACTAATGTCAAAAAAGGTTAAAAAAACATTTATCTACATAACAACATAAAACTATTAAAAGTTCAATGAAAAATACACACATTATAAACAAATAAAATGAAATGTAATATAAAAAATAAATATTATGAAAATAATTTAATAAATGTAAACAAAGAAAATAAATGTAAAATACATACACTTACTACTCACACACAAAACAATTACAAATAAAATATTATTAACATAAAATTAGCAATTAAAAAGGCAAATTAAATTAAAAAATAAGAAAACAAATAATACATACAAATTTCATTTTAAAATGTTAATATTAAATATGATTATCAACAAATTAAATATTAATATAAATACAACCAATAATTGACAAAACAAATAATAAATTAAATAATTTACATTAATATTTATCAACTCATCTTTTAATTTACCAAACTCATTACAAATAAAAAACAATAATTTATATTTTCAATAAGTTGGCCTCCAAACATAACAACCCACTACTAAATTATAAATTAAATGGTAGAACATTTTAGTTGTACATTAAAAATCACGTTATTTACTTTAATAATTTCAAAAACAATGAAACAATTTATAAATTAACATAATTACCAATTCATTACTGAATTATCATAAATGGTTATTTAAAAATAAAATTTATATTTAAAGTAACTTCCCTCGCCAATCCCCAACAAACCCATCAACCTGCTACTAAATTGAAAAACTACTAATTACTTTTTATAAATTAAAATTACAATTTAAAAATTACAAACTGTACTAAAAATAAATAAAATAATCAAGTAAATAATTTGCTCATTAAATACCAATTAAATATTTAATTACCAATAATATATGTTATGTTAACATTATGTTAATGGTGTTTTTATACTGCAATAATCACCTGTGAGGGTATCCAGGCACTCCGTAGCAGGTGTGTGCGACCAGTCCTGGAGGGCTTACTCGAAAAGCAATGGTATTCATCTTCTTGAGAAAGTCAAGAAGAGTGGAGGAGGCACCGATGTGTTGTTCCAGGCTTTAGGAGCCAGGTTTGAGAAACCCCAGCACCCTGCTCTGCTTTAGTGTATGCGTGTGGTGTGTACTAATGAGAAACCTGCCAAGCTGAGATATCTGGAACGTTGGTGGAAGTGAATGCGGCTGTTCAGGTAGGCCGTGCCTGTGTTGTGGAGTGCTTTGTAGATGTGGGTGAGGAGCTTGAAGTGTGTCCGCATGTATATTGGGAGCCAGGAGACTTGCATAGGTTGTGGTGTGATGTGGGCTCAGCTTGGGAGGTTAAGGACTAGTCTGGCTGTTGCATTTTGGATGGTCTGCAGTCTTCTTGTGAGCTTCTTTGGTTAATCCTGCGTATAAGGTATTCCCATGATCTAGTCTGCTGGGATTTAGGACTTTGGTGATCATTTTCCTGGTATTGCCTAGTAGCCACTTGTAGATTTTTTTCAGCACCCTCAGAGTGCATTGACTTGGATGGTCATATCCAGTTTGTTATCTATGATGATTCTGAGGTTTCTCGCTTGTAGGTAAAGCATGGTTTGAGTCCAAGGTATGGGGGCCACAAGGTTGAGTCTTCTGGTGAGGGGTCTTTCCCGAAGACCGCCACTTCGTTCCTGTCCGAGTTCAGTTTCAGGTAATTGGATTTCATCATGTGCCCACTTAGGTAATTCATTGGGTGAACTTGTTCCTCGTGTTAGGTATTTTGCCCTAGAGGGACAGTTTCATTTGCAAGTTGTCAGCATACCTGAGGATTTATATGTTGTGTGCTCATATTACATTGACCCAAGGAGTCATGTAGATGTTGAAGAGCAACAGACTGAGCGAGGAATCTTGCGGGACTCCACAGATTATATTTTGTGCTTCAAAGGAGTAGTGGTGCATGTTGACAGTGTGGGTTCTTCCTGTGAGGAAGTAGCAGATCCATTTGAGGGCGATTGTCTGGAAGACTGCTTCATGAAGTCATCAGATTAGGATGGGATGGGAGACGATGTCAAAGGCTGCTGATAGGTCTAGAAGGATGAGGGCTGCAGTTTCCCCCCTGTTGAGGATCATTCGTATGTCATCTGCTGCTGCTATGAAGGCGATTTCCATGCTGTGGTTGGGTCTAAATCCCCATTGTGGGATGTCGAGAAGCTGGTGTATGGTGAGGTGGTTAGAGAGTGGCTTGTTAATAACTTTTTCCAAGACTTTGGCTGGGTAGAGAAGGAAGGATATTGGTCGGTGATTGGTGAGTGTGGTCGGGTTGGCCAAGGGTTTCTTAAGGAGGGCATTGATGGCTGGGTGTTTCCATGGTTCCAGAAAGCTGGCTGTACTGATGGAGGTGTTGAGGATAGGGGTGAAGGCCTCACTGATATGGATCACTCCTTTGCCAAAGGTGTGGTGGGGGCAGGGATCCTCCGGGCCACAATAAATGGTGTTCATGGTTGTTGTGATTTCCTCTATGCATATGGGGTCTCATGTGGAAATTGTGTTGTCTTAATTCGTCACTGGAAGACTTCTGGAGAGGGTCAGGGGGTCCGTTGAGGGGTGAGTTTGGTGTATAACATTGTGATTTTTTCTGCAAAAGAGCCTTGAGAGGTTGTTACACAGATCTTGTAATGGGCTGGTGTTGCCGGTGGCAGCTGTGGGTGTGGTGAAGTACTTGACAGTTGCAAAGATTTCTTTGCAGCTTTTGGAGCTGGTGTTAACTCATTTGACTAGGTCCTTCCGCTTAGTTTCTCAGATTAGCTATTGGTACTTCTCTGGGTGGCTTTGAAAGAGTCTTTTTCTGCTTTCCCATTTGTTGGTTCTCCATTTCTCTTCCTGTTGTTTGCTGTGCCATTTGGTCACTCTGAGTTCTTCATTGTACCAGCTAGCTTATGTTCTAGTTTTTGCTATATGGCTTCTTTTAAGGGGGGCAGGGTGTCGGTGCAGTTTGTGATCTACTTGTTGAAGGTTTTGAGGTCAGGTGCCAGTGGGCCTGTGGGCTCCAGTTTGTTCTCAAGGAGGGCAGTCGTCCAATCCACTTAGGTAGTTCCAGTGTCAGTGTGCTGGGCCCGCTATGGGGGTTATTCTGTGATGATGAATGCTGATTGTGAAATTGACTTTGGTGTGGGCTGTCCAGGTGATGGGTCTTTGTGTGTTGATCGTGTTGAAGGATGTGAAGATGGGATCGAGGATGTGTCCAGTGATGTGGGTGGGCTCCATGACGTGTTGAATTAGACCCAGGTTTTTTGAGGTTGTCAAGTAGGGTGGCTGAGTTGGGTTAGGTCCAGCCTTCTAGAAGGAAATAGTGGTATCCTAGAAGGATGAAAGCACTGGAATCGAGGATAAGAGGAGCAATAAAGTCCTAAATGTTGCTTGCAAATTTGGTTCAGAGGCCTGGGGGCACTAGACTAGGATTCCACCCAGGATGAACTTTGCTGTCCAATCCACTTAGGTAGTTCCAGTGTCAGTGTGCTGGGGGTTATTCTGTGATGATGAATGCTGATTGTGAAATTGACTTTGGTGTGGTCTGTCCAGGTGATGGGTCTTGGTGTGTGGATCGTGTTGAAGGATGTGAAGATGGGATCGAGGATGTGTCCAGTGATGGGGGTGGGTCCATGACGTGTTGGATTAGTCCCAGGCTTTTGAGGTTGTCAAGTAGGGTGGCTGAGTTGGGTGGTGGAGAGACAGAATATCGAATCAAAAATATCGATTTACACAAATATAAATAATATTATGGGTCAGAAATATCGACGGACGAATTCTCGTGGTCAAGAATATCTAATTTAGGTAATATCGATGTTAAAAATATCGAAGTATAAAATATAATTTGCAAAAATATAGTTGTTAAAAATATCGATTTTTTTTATTAATGTTATGTATTTTAGTATATATTTTATATGTATGTGATGTATGTTTTTTGTATAAAACTTGTTTGTATTTTTAATATATGTGTTACATTTTTAGTAGTTATTAATTATTTTTTATTTGGTTTTTGCATTTTTAGTTCCATAGGTGGTTGTGGGTTTATAGGGGAATAGGGTGGGAAGTAATTAAATTATATTGATTTTATTGAATTTATTTATTATTATTATTATTTGTTTAATTGAGATGTTATAGTGTTACATGGGTAAAGTAATTTATTATTATTTAATTATTCCTTGTTAATTAATTTTAATTAGTTAATTGGTAGTAAATTGGTAATTATTTATGGTAATTGTGTGATTAATTTTTGGTGTGTGTGTTATGGTGTTTATAGGAGGAAAGGGTGGAAAGGGTGGGAAGTAATTTATTTTTAATTTTAATTGATGAATTAATAATTAGTTGTTAATTAATTAATTAGTAATTAATTACTACTTTGCAGCGTTTGCACAGCACCAGCACTTTTGACTCTGTCCCTATCGGTCCGGTCCAGAGAGGAGGGGCCGCGACATGACGAGCGCAGGAGTGCCATAAAGGGGGCTTAGGAGTGCCGCGGGCAGGAGCCCTGTACTACTTTGCAGCGTTTGCACAGCACCAGCACTTTTGACTCTGTCCCTACCGGTCCGGTCCAGAGAGGAGGGGCCGCGACGTGACGGGCGCAGGAGCGCCATAAAGAGGACTTAGGAGTCCCGCAGCGCGGGACGTGCCCGGGCTCGGCCCGGGCCAAGACCGGGCCAAGACGGGACCGTCTTAGCCCGTCCTAGACCGAACAAGGAAGGGCAGGGCCACCCCCCTAAAAAGTACTGTGAGCTTTTACCTTGTATTATCTTTATATTGTTAGGCTCCTGTATCCCCTATTTGAGGATAGTGGCTTGAGATGGGTAAAAGGAAGGCTGGCACCACCCCTCCGGCCATACTAGGTGTGGGAGTGCAGAAATCATTGATGAACTATCTTACAGGGGCAATGGGGGCAATTGAGGCACAAATTAATTCGGTGGAGGAGACTCTGACGCAAGGGAGGGTGGGTACGCTGGCTATAACTGATAGCATAGCTAATACATCTAATGCCCCCCCTAATGGTGCACAAGATGGAATAGTAGCCCAGGCTCCCCAGAATGGATGCATCCAGGAGATTACCGGGCATATATTTAT
This sequence comes from Calotriton arnoldi, assembly GCA_963921515.1. Lineage (NCBI taxonomy): Eukaryota > Metazoa > Chordata > Amphibia > Caudata > Salamandridae > Calotriton > Calotriton arnoldi. The sequence goes on from CAWUFW010003397.1 coordinate 119,902, forward strand.
TTATTTATTTATGTATTTATGTGGCTTATAGAGCGCCCGAATCACCCCCGAAGGGGTATCTCCGCGCTATAGTAGTGCATAGAGGTCAGCATCGAGTAGAAGAAGGGGGTTAAAGAGTCAGCGAAGGAGATTGAAAAAGGGCGGTTTTGAGAAGTCATCGGAATTGGAGATAATTGGAACATTCACGCAGGTGAAGTGGAAGTTGATTCCAATACGAGGGGGCGAGGTAGTAAAATGCCTTCCCCCCAGAGCGTGATTTCTTAATCCGGGGAACAACAAGAAGAGATTTCGATCCAGACCGGAGTGTTCTGGAGGGCTGATGGCGCATAAGACTATCACTAAGATAACTGGGAGCTTTGCCGTGGAGTGCCTTGTGTACTAGACAGCAGATTTTAAAGCGGATCCGTTTACGAACAGGCAACCAGTGGAGTCCCTGAAGTATATATGATAGTGACCAAGATTGCGATCCACAACCGCCACCTAACCGCCCTAGAAACCCTGAGGCCAGGGAGGGAACTGGAGATTTAACTTGTGCAACAAACTCAAATAGGCCAGCTCTAACTAAGAAAAGGAAGAATGCAGGCAAACAGGGCAAGATTGGTGAAGGCAGGAGGACTGCAGCCTCTGGGGTGGACTCAATGAATGCGTTAACGAATGCGTTAATCGAGGGCCAGACCTCTGAAATTGCTAAAATAATGAGGAAAATAGACGATCTCCAAAATTATGTGATCGAGATTATGACTAAATTAACAGAAAGAGTGGGGGCTATTGAAGGTTGTTTGAGAGATGGTAACAGGGCAAGTCATGGTAATATAAATGTACAATCTGACATTAGGCCCCGTCCCATAACAGTATCAAAACAGCATGAGGGTGACCCCCCTCACCATACTGTCCCCCAAGATCGCTCTGCTCAAAATCCTGTGATTGGAAGGGTTCCCCCCGATACATCTACAGTCGTACCACCTCCCAATATGATACAGGTAAATCATGAGAATAGCGGTCATCTAAGAGATAAGGGATTGAAAGGGTACAGGGCTGGGGGACCCATGGCTAGGCCTTTGGAATCATCAGTAAATGTAGATAATACCTACCTCGAATTACCACCTGCCGTAACTCCGTACACAGTCATTTTAGCTAATGTCCCACGTCTGCCTATAACAGCATTTGAAACCTGGGAGGCCCTGCGCAATAAATCTCTTTGTTGGCTGGGTGGCAAAATCGGCCTAACGGATGCACTTTTTGCCAAATTTAAAATGGTCAGACGGGTCACCTGGGTGGGAAGAGACCATAAAACCTTGGAGGGTGATTGCGTCGTATTGACTTTTAGTGACCCACATTTAGTACATGCTATTTTTTCTAGGGCAGGGAATTCACATATTGCGCACATGGGAATTAATGTCCTACCGTTAGGATTTTTTTACCAGCCACAAAATGTTAAACAGCACAAAACTCAGTCTGGGGGCCCATATTCAAATGTTATGAATCACTATAATATTCCGGTTCATAACCGTTTTGACATTCTACCTACACTCGAGGATATAGATTGACCGAGTGTAGTAGGCAAAACAAGTATTCAGGAGGGTAGTGGGGCAGGGTGTCCCCTGTTTATCCCAGTATTTAATTCTAGGGGGTCTGAAACAAATTCAGATCTAATAGGGGAGAGGATATGCGCCCGTAAATTAAACAACAGTATTGACGGCACCACCCAGAGGAGACCCACAATAACAACAACAGATTTAACGAGACTGGACACTCGAAGTAATGTAATAAATAGTGATTCTGCGGGGGCCACACCTAAAGTTGGATTATATGAAACATCTGCATGCCAAATACTCTTCTGGAATGTTGCAGGGCTGTCCCCGAAAGTATCTGACCCCCTGTGGCTAACCTTTGTGGAAGGATATTCCATACTATGCCTACAAGAAACATGGATGCTTAACGAAATACATATGGAAGGATATCGAACCTTCCACACACCTGCGGTCAGTACGGGCCATGGACGCAACAAGGGCAGCCTATGCATTTATGTATCAAATACAATGGGGGTGAATAGGCTAAAGCTCAAAGTTGAGACAGTCTATTATCAGATATTAGTACTGTATGTGGAGAAAAGGTACTGTGTTGTAATACTAAATTTCTATAATAATATGCCCAAAGGACAGACAATTGGTACATTAACGAATTTGCAAAAGGACTTGAATAAATTGCAGGAAGATTTGCCTACTGATATGTGTTTAATATGGGGAGGGGATTTTAATCATCTTTTGTGCCAGCAAAATGGAAAGGGTATCTGTGGATTAGATCAGGAAAAAGATGATGAACAGGCACATTTTTCGCATACACAGACAGGGGACCTGCTGAATACAATTGTTTTTCAATTTGACCTGGGATATGCCAATGATCTGTGTATACCATCTGTACCACATAGGCCTACATTCAATGGTAGAGGTTGCAATTCCATCATTGATTTTATCTTAGTCTCAAATAGATATTCCAGTAAGGTCCATAGATTTGAAACTCACTCTATTGCCATGAGTGACCACTATCCCCATAGTATTAATTTTGATTTACTGAGCCATGTTATGGGAAAGAAGGGTCCGAGCATACAATACGATTTTAAAATTGAACTTACTAGCCTTAATGGGTACTCCCTTAGCTGGTCTAAAGTAGATCCAAATAATTTTATTGAACAACTAGTAAAGACGTGCAAAGAGGACTTTGAAGTATGCCTTAGTACCACTGAGGGGAATGAGGCTGTCCTAAATGCGTTTAATAAAATTACTGGGGAGATTAAAAACTTATTAACAGTAAAACATAAACAGAGGAAACCAAAGGTGCAGGGTTGGTTTGATCAAGTATGTAGTAGGGTGCATACACATCTAAAGAAAGTGCTACATAAAAAGGATAAAAATTGTGAGGAAGTAAGAAAGGCCAGAACTCTTTATAGGAGTGTGCTAAAAGCTCGAAAGAATCAATTCAGGGCAGATGCGTGGCAAGCTTTGCATGATGCGTGCCTACAGAGAGATAATAATAGCTTTTGGAAAGCAGTTAAGGCCCCATTTCTCGCACCAAGCGATATTCCATCTGCAGAAATTGCAATAAGTGAGGATAAATGGGTCCAACATTTCACCACGCTTTACAACGATGATAAACCGCTTCAAACTGAGCTAGATCTGGAATTGCCAGGTCTACCTATGACAGCACAGCATACTGTATTTCCCCTAGATATATGCTTCTCTGTTGAGGAATTAATCCAGGCTATTAATGAGAGTGCAGTTGGTAAAGCTCCAGGGCTGGACAGAGTTCCTGTGGATGTATACAAAAGCAATATCCAGTTATGGGCTCCATTATTAACTAATGTCTTGGATAGATGCTGCCGCCAAGGTTTTATTGTTTCATGGTTTGATGCAATTGTGATTCCGATTTTTAAAAAGGGGGATAGAAATGAACCTATATGTTATCGCCCAATCTCCCTACTAGTTTCTCTTCTCAAAGTGGTAGGATGGGTCATTTTAAATAAACTACAGATATGGGCAGATGAAACTATCATCCTTTCAAACCTGCAATATGGGTCCCGACCAGGTTTTGGGACCATCGAGCAGGGCCTAAATTTAAGCCTGATAATAAGTAAATATACGCAGGCAAAGGAGGGGAAGCTCTTTCTGTCATTTGTAGATCTTAGTTCTGCGTTTGACTGTGTGAAACATTAAATGCTATGGAGCACATTGGAGGGGATGGGAGTCGAGCCCACATTAATACTTTTTATGAGAGAGTTATATAGAGATGCAGGGGCAAGGGTGCGGTTCGGCAAACACGGTGAATGCTCAGCTAAATTCCAGATAAGAAAGGGAGTGAGGCAAGGATGCGTGCTTGCTCCTTTTCTTTTTAGCTTATATATTAATGGTCTTGGCCAGTATTTGATAAATCATCGCCAGGATTATCCGATTATTAGTAATAGACCTGTCCCAGTTTTACTTTATGCAGATGATGCGGTTTTAATGGCTCGGACCCAATTAGGCTTACAAAGAACAGTAACTAATTTTGCTACTTTTATGTATGATAGGGGTCTAAGTGTGAACACTAGCAAGACTTTTATAATGAAATGATGAAAGAAGGCCACTAAATGTCGCGATATTTACATTAAAAATGATAAAATTGAATGCACTAATAAGTTTTCCTACCTGGGAATTAACTTTGATTGTACGGGGATGTGGTCCACTGCCGTCCAGGCACGGAAATTGGTGTTCTCAAGAGCTATAGGTGCTGTGATTAATTTTTCGAGAAAATTGGGCTGCAGACCAGTACCTGAATTATTAAAAATATATAAATCAAAGTGCCTATCGATCACTCTGTATGGGGCGGGTATATGGGGGATTACAGATGTGCAGCCTCTACAACTGAGTGAGAACGCATTCATATGATATTTGCTGGCAGTCTCAAGCTCAACTGCTAATTTTATTTGTCATTCTGAGCTTGGTCTGCCTTTTATCTCGGATGTGATCAGTATTAACCCTATTTTGCTTTGGCACAAGGTCTGGGTGTCAAATGAGACCGGTTTTAATCGTGAAATTATTAAGGACTGCTTAAAACTGGATAGGGTTTCTCTCATCCCGTGGCTCCGCTATATTAAACATCTCGCAAATGAAATTGGCCACCCTGAATATTATGAGAAACCAGAGAGCATGGCTTTAATCCCTAGAAAGGTATTGAAAGCAGACTGTTTGGTCTATTTACAAAATAAGAGATGGAGTAAAGAATGTGAAAAAATAACTGTTATGGATAACCAGTTGTTGTTAACATGCCCAGGCATTCAGACATACTTGGTTCAAGTCCAGGGATGTTTTGAACAAATGCTCTTGACCCATTTTCGCCTGGGGATTCTGCATAGGCTTGTTAGCCATCCAAATATAAATGATTGGTCAAGAGATTTGGTCCGGTGTCCATGTGATGATATATCACGCCAATCGACTCTCAATACCGTCCTATTCTGCAAATTTTACTCAGTTCCAACGAAAAGGTTCATAAAAAATGTCATCAGGTTTAGGAATTCTATGTGAAATTGACCAACGCTGATGGAGCTATGACAGTGTTTCTTACAAACTCTATGTAATAAAATGACATAAAGTCTGATGCATCATTCTCCTTAAAGTTATGCTCTTTTGTTTTTATATGTCTGAAAACCATTTGTATTTGGAAAGCTGGTTTTTAATGTCTGTTATGTAATATATCGGAATCTGTATACCTTTTTAACTGTGCTTTTATGATTTATTTATAAATCGAATAAAGCTTAATTTGACTTGACTAGTAATTAATTATCGTAATTGTGTAATTAATTTTATGTGTGTGTTGTGGTTTTTATAGGAGTAAAGGGTGGTAAGTATTTTGTGTTTAATTAATTATTGTTAATTAATGTTAATTATTTGATATTTATGTTGTGTAATTGTTTATTTTTGTGTGGGCTGTTTTTACTTTTAAAGGGGTAAAAGGTGGGTATTAAATACATTTTTAAATATTTAATTATTAGTTAATAGTGATAGTATTTCTTTTAAAAATAATATTTAACTGTGTTTTATTATTTTATAGTTTAATTTAGGTGTGTGTTGTGGATATTATAGTGTTAAAGCATGTGTACTCAATTAATGTTTTTTTTTAATAATGTTTTTTTAATTGATTTTTAATTATGTTAATTATAGAAATAAATTTAATTTAAAATGTTGAATTGTTTTGTTATTGGTGTGGTGTTATATGGTAGGAAATAAAATAAATACATGTTTTAATTAATTTTTTTGTTTGTTAATATTCGGTACTTTTAAATAATTATTGTTTATAAATGTATTTATTAATTTATTTTATATATTTGTAGATTTTTGTTTTATGTAATTAATATTATAATATGTGTTCTTTTTATATGTTGAATATATTTAATTTAATATTTTTAAAATATTGTTTATTTATTTTTATGACTTAAAATGTTGTAATATTTTTTGTTTTTTTCAATTGTTTAAGTGTTATTAGTTATTTTTGTTTCTCTGCTATCCAACACTTTCCCTAATGTTGTAATCACTGGAGTGGGAATAGTAATTTTTACCTCTCTGCTATTCAGCACTTTCCCTACTGGTGCATTCAATGGAGTGGAAATAGTAATTTTTAGCCCTCCGCTATCCAGCACTTTCTCTACTGTTGCACTCACAGGAGTTGGAATAGTAAATTTAATTCCTCCGCTATCCAATACTTACCCTACTTTTGCACTCACTGCAGTGGGAATAGTAATTTTTACCTCTACGCTATCTAACACTTTTCCTACTGGTGCACTCTTTGGAGTGGGAATAGTAATTTTTGCCCCTCCACTATCCAACACTTTCCCTACTGTTGCACTCATTGGAGTGGGAATAGTAATTTTTACCCCTCCGCTATCCAACATTTTCCATACTGTTGCACTCACAGGAGTTGGAATAGTAAATTTAATTCCACCGCTATCCAACACTTACCCTACTTTTGCACTCACTGCAGTGGGAATAGTAATTTTTACCACTCCGCTATCTAAAACTTTCCCTACTGTTGTACTCTTTGGAGTGGGAATAGTAATTTTTGCCCCTCCGCTATACAATACTTTCCCTATTGTTGCACTCACAGGAGTTGGAATAGTAAATTTAATTCCTCCGCTATCCAACACTTACCCTACTTTTGCACTCACTGGAGTGGGAATAGTAATTTTTACCCCTCCACTATCCAACACTTTCCCTACTGTTGCAATCACTGGAGTTGGAATAGTAAATTTACTGATTCCGCTATCCAACACTTTCCCTACTGTTGCACTTATTGTATTGGGAAATGTAAGTTTAATTTTTTTTTGAAAGTTTAATTTTTTTATTTATTATAGAATGTTTTTTTATTTTAAATTATTGAGATATATATATATGTATATATATTATTTTTATATAATTTTAAAGTTTAAAAATTAAATAAATCTAATAGTTAAATTATTTTTAAGTAAATATATGTACATGTATACATTTTTATGTTTGTGTGTTTATATTTTTTTAATTATTTTTATTTGTTATATTTAGTTAAAATGTATATCAAATTTAATTTATTTTATTAAAAATAATATTAATATTTAATATATATTATTTTTTTAATATATATTTTTAAATCGATATTTTTTACATCTATATTTTTTCCCTCAATATTTTTGATTCGATATTTTTGTACTTACCTGTTAAGGTATTGGAGTCAATATTTTTGCAGTCGATATTTTTTTTTCTCGATATTTAGAACATCGATGTTTATTACATCGATATTCTATAAGTGAACCGAGTTGGGTTAGGTCCAGCCTTCTAGAAGGAAATAGTGGTATCCTAGAAGGATGAAAGCACTGGAATCGAGGATAAGGGGAGCAATAATGTCCAAAATGTTGCTTGCAAATTTGGCTCGGAGGCCTGGGGGCAGTAGACTAGGATTCCACCCAGGATGAACTTTGCTGTGAATTGTAGTTTAAAGTTGAGGTGTTCCATGTAGTTTGTTTCGGCTTGAGCTGAAGTGGTGCAGATGAAGGTGTCTTTGTAGACAATGGCAATTCCCTCTCCAGGCCTGTTTAGGTGGTTTTGCCTGGTGAACTTCTATCCAGCAGGGACGGTGGTAGCTATGTCTGGCATTGAGGTTGTGGTCAGCCATGTTTCACTGAGGAAGAGGAGGTTCGGGCAGCGACGTCCAGCAGGTCCCAGATCGCTGTGGCGTGCTTGCTGAGTAATACATATGCATGATATTGGTGTGTGAAGGGTGTAGGAGTGTTTGCTGGTAGGTGTATGAGTGTGTGTAGGGCTGAGGGTGGATGTTGTGGGTATGACCTTGGTTGGAATTACAGGAGCAGTTGTGCAGGTGAAGTCGCAGAGGGAGCAGCTGAACACTCCTTCCGTGTTATGTGGTGTGGGACCCCAGCAGAGGGTGGTGGCAAGTCTGGGTTTCAAGGTGAGAATGAGAGCAGCGTGATAGTGGAGCATTGAAGGATGACCAGGGTTTCTGGTGCTGGGTGTCAAACTTCCCATCCTATTCCCCTACAAAACCCAACAATACGATACTAACTTAAAAATTACTAATTAATTGTAAACACATTATACTTTATTAGAATAATACTAATATCTAAACATAATATATCTAACATATATGGAACATGTAATGAATTCACAAAAAATGATATTTAATGCAACTATATTAAAGTAAAGAATATTATATAAAATGATATTTAAAAAATATAGCATGTACCTAAAAAAGATATTCTTACCTTCTATAGTCTGTCCTACAATATTTTTAGCATGACAAGATTTTTTACAAAATATTGTTGCATCACAGTATTTTTGAAACAGTATTTTGGTCATTGACTCGCCTATGAATATATTCAAGTACTGGTTAGACTAAAAACGATTTAAAGATGCAGTGAAGATGATTTGAGGATTTATCATAGGCACATGTTTGGCCTCCCTCTTATTTTGCCTTATATTGAGTACCTTTCCCTTGGGTTCCAGCATAGTCAGGTGGTAATGGCCTCATTTGTGACAATTGAGGTTGAGTACCAGTGATGTTCGGGTGACAAAGCACTGTTGAATTCAAATTGAATAATAATGTGCTCCATTCAGCATTTTGACAGTCTCAAGTTAACTGAATGAAACTCAGTAAACTTAAGGAGGTGACGTGAGGATAGACACTCAGAACACAGTAACCACAACAATCTCACTCAATAAGAACAACTTTCTCTTAGGGCTAGAGGGACTCCTACAGGTAGGTGCAGTCAGAATATGAACCCAAGTGCGGTGAGATGCCTGCCCGTCTCTTGAACAGCATGCCCCTTCTGTGAAAGGCAGACAAGCTGCTTCAAAGAGCAGGTCAGCCTTTCACATTGGAAGTCTCAAATGGCTTCTAAATCACTAGGAAAAGGGGGTGGAATAGGGAAGCTTTCTCCTTCCTTATGACTTGTTAGGCGGTTTGTCAGTGGCTTGCGGCTGTATCTGTGATCTCAAGCCACTGATGGAGCACCAATTTCTGAAAAGTAGTGGTATCCATTTATAAAGGGGTACAGTTTGCGAGGGACAGCTCCTGCAAAGTGAACAAACCTGCAGCATCAGATGTAGCAAACAGCGATCTGCATGTCGCCCCCAATATCACTTTGGATTTAGATTTTTTTTTCCCATTTGCAGTCTTGTTCCTCTGAGGAATAGAGGTTTCTGTTATGCCATTTTGCTATTGTGAATGCAGGGATGGAGATGTGTCTTTATAATATGATGCATATTTTCTGCAAATTCTTGGGAAAGGCCATTTTGCCAAGTGCCTGTTTGGTACATCTGATACAGTGGAAACAAAAGTAATAAGATCACATCGCAACTCTGTGCCTAACCAGTTACTGATTTGTGACCCATTTCTTTGTACATCTGGTTCTGTAATTTCTTTAGGAAAACATGCAAGTTTAACTTAAAAGCTACTGTAAGCAGTCACTCGCTGTGTTAGTCAAAGTAACTGAATACTTTCATTCAGCATACACCATCTACAGAGACATATCTTGCTGACTTGCTTGCTGGCTGGTCTGCTTAGTTTCCATAAGCGACCTGGAAACTCTATACATTGTGAAGTTCAGTCTCCATAGTTATAGTGAAGCCATTCTCTCAACTATTTCAGACTTTGGGGCCAATTCCGATTCGGGCCGGAAAACATACCGACCGACTCGGTACGGGAATTTAGTCCGACCGACTCGGACCGGCGCCGCACGACCCGGGTAGTACGATGAAATGCATGTGAAATCCGACAGACTCGGACGGAATACAAAACGACCGACCGAGCCGGACGGAAACAAGCCATCCGGCCGGGAAATCACGCGAAACGAACCGACCGACATGCACTCGGATTGAACCCGAACGAAACGTACCCGCGAACTCCGACCCGCGTAGTACGATGCTGTGCGTGCAAAACACGACCGACTCGTCCGGAGCACAAGCCGTACGACCGACACGCATACAAAACCCAGCCGAAGCAACCCAATACTACGCGACCGACTCGTACGCCGCATATGAAACCTAGCTGACACACAGCGGGAACGAGTCGGACAAGATCGCACCAGACAACTGTAGCGTCCTACTCGGACACAAGAACGACTCCTACATGCACCAAAAACATCAAGGAAAAATAAGAAAAAAAAGGGCCAAACAAGCAACCACTAAGCCAATAAATACAGGGAGGAAAAAAAATGGAACAAGGACACACCTCCAACTCCACCTACATAAAGGCCACAAATCCCTACCATGATCCCTTGCAAATTCCACTGACCTGCCAGACAGAACACCATCACACAGCAACCACAGACACACTCACAGCTCATACATCACACAAGCCACACACCATTACCACACCTACAAATAGCACCCTCACACACACCCAGCTAAACCTACACTCACACCCCCCTACTTGCACACACACACACATCAATCACCACCACCACCCATCACCATGCCCCCAAAGAAGAACCATAAGTTCCTAGATTGTGAATTGGAAGTCCTGGTAGACGAGATCCTCAGGGTAGAGCCACAGTTGTTTGGTACATTGGTACAACAGACCCCCATGTCGCAGAAAACCAAGATGTGGGCGAGGATTGTCGACAGGGTCAACGCACAATCACCATGTTTGCGCACAAAGGAAGACATCCAGAACAGGTGGTATGATGTGCGCAGGAGGGTCAGGGACCTACTCAAAAAGGACTACCTCCTCAGCCAGCACACCGGCAGTGGCTCTCCTGCAAAACCAGTATACCTCAGGCCCTGGGAGGAGAAGGTGCGGGCAATCCTACCACCAGTGAGCATATACGGACTAACAGACATCCCAGAGCCTGGTGAGTACACAACTAATATACACAATATGGTGTGACAACACACACACATCACAGTCAAGGGGATAGGCAAACCATGCACACTTAGCAAATACACAGCAACCAAAAGATATCCATCCCAAGATGTGAATGCTAGTCAGACAAACACAATACCTGCCATCTCATAGTGATATGTAACTGTGTCATGACATCTACAAACCTAACAACAAATACAGCAAGGCAGTGGCACAAATAGAACCAACAAATACTCCCAGATATTTACCCACCACTAGAACACCACCTCACAGGGAAGCTCACTGAAAGGAAGGAATTCTGTGTATGCTGGTCAAGTCAGTGTAGCCAATAGCATGATGGGAGTGGTAGTCACAGATATTGGTCACACCCACAATTGGCCCATCAACACCACTCTGAACCATGCTCACATCACAGGGAGTGGAAAACAACTGACAAGATGGCTGACACTGGCTACTGCTCTGGGGAGCACAAGGCCCTGCTGGGAACTGGGCACCAACAAACAACAGGACCACACTGTCAGCCATCTTGCCATTGCTGTCACACTCACACACACTGAAGTCCACTCAGAAGGAAGGATGGGCATGCTGGGAAGGGGGTGTAGGCAATAGCATGATGGGAGTGGTAGTCACAGATCAACATCTCACACCCACATGGCCCAGCAAGTTAGCACTGAAGCATGCACACCTCACAGGGAGTCAAAAGCCACTTCAAAGATGTCTGACACTGGCCACAGCTGTGGGGAGCACAAGGCCCTGCTGGGAACTGGGCACCAACAAACAACAGGACCACACTGTCAGCCATCGTGCCATTGCTGTCACACTCACACACAGTGAAGTCCACTCAAAAGGAAGGAAGTATGGGCATGCTGGGAAGGGGGTGTAGGCAATAGCAGGATGGGAGTTGTAGGCACAGATATTGGTCACACCCACAATTGGCCCATCAACACCACTCTGAACCATGCTCACATCACAGGGAGTGGAAAACAACTGACAAGATGGCTGACACTGGGTACTGCTGTGGGGAGTACAAGGCCCTGCTGGGAACTGTGCAACAACCAACAGCAGGACACCACTGACTGACATCCTGAAAGACAACTTGCACTCCGTGCAATGGAAGCACGTTCCATGGTGGGATATCTGGCTGGGTGGGAAGGAGGACTCACAGCACTGACCATAGTTACAAGCACCTCCCCTCACACACCCCCTCAACACTAACTCCACATAACCCACCTGGGAGAATGCAATGCCTCACATCCTAACTGAAGATCCCACAAAGAACCACCACCCTGGGTTATGCTGTGTGAAGCACAGGGACACTCTTGGGACTTGTAGCCAAACAACTGACAGGACAACACTCCCAGCCATCCTGTCAGCACAGGAACCCCACCCCACAGGGAAGCAGAGCCAAAAGGAAAGAAGGATGGGCATGCTGGGAAGGGGGGTGGAGGCAATAGCATGATGGGAGTTGTAGGCACAGATATTGCTCACCCTCACAATTGGCCCATCAACACCACTCTCAACCATGCTCACATCACAGGGAGTGGAAAAGGACTCACAAGATGGCTGACACTGGGTACTGCTGGGGGGAGCACAAGGCCCTGCTGGGAACTGTGCAACAACCAACAGCAGGACACCACTGACTGACATCCTGAAAGACAACTTGCACTCCCTGCAATGGAAGCACGCTTCATGGTGGGATAACTGGGCTGGGGGAGAAGGAGGCCTGGATGGCAACCAAATACCACCAATGCTGGTCATGCACACACCTCAACATACACATTGACATGCCACAGGTTGGCAGGACAATGTGCTACACCAATATCACTCTCTGACTGTCACAATTTAGGAGAATGCAATGTCCTGGCCCACATCCAGAGGTACAGTCACAACTGTCAGGTGTTTGAACAATTGATGCCAGTAGAAACATAACATACAATCTGTGTCTCTTCCCAAAACAGGTGATGATGGGGACACAGCAGCAGACGAGGAGGAGTCCCTGTCCCAGGCTCCGGGGAACACTGAGCTCACTGGTGTGGATCAGCCACTGCACTCCTCGGATGGCGAAGAACCAGCTGGACCCTCCGGTGTGAGTCATCATGCAGCACCAGCAGGACCAACATCTGCACCCCCTGCACCCACCCATCCAACAACTGCCAACACACAGGCCACCCCTGCCAACACAGACAGACCAAGGACCACAGATGACAACAGCGCAGGGACCCAGGCCCAAACTGGAGCTGGTGACAACGAGCCCAGGAACAACACCCAAGTGGGCCCACGGTCACCTGTGCGTGCCACCGCAGGTCCTGCACGTGTCGCCAGGGGTGGTGGGAGGGGTGGTAGACATAGGTCGCTCTTTGCAGAGGGGTCTGGACTGCATGATGACCCACAACTGGCACGCATCGCGGATGCGTACCAGACTAGCACCGGAGAGGTCAGCCAGGTAGTGGGGATCCTCAAGGACATACAACAGCAGCAGGCTGCCCATCATGCCCGCTTGGACTCCCACATGTCCCGTGTCGACACACACATGTCACATGTCGAGACACACATGTCACGTGTCGAGACACACATGTCTGGCATGGAGTCCAAGTGGGACACATTGGAACAACTGACAGCGGTGCATAGGGACATACTGACATGCCTCCGCCAGATCAGCACCAACATGGCCTCACCTCCCTGTGTGCCCACAACAACTGCTGCTAAAACAACTGCAAATGCCACAGGGAGGGAGGAGGACTCTGGCAGAGAGTCCCCTGCCCCGCCGCAGCCTGCACCTGAGGGTCCCCCACCAAGAAGAGGGGCCATCCGAGGAGGCCAAACTGAGAGGCCGATGGCCATCTACATCCCCCAGGAAGCCAACACCTGTTCTGGAACTTTTCCTCTGTGTGCAAACTGCACGCCCTGTCGAAGCCAACCCAACTCTCCCACATGACATGGGGAGCTCTAGTTGGCCAAATTTATCAGATGACTGTGGACTTTACTCTGGACATTTCAGCTACCAAGACTTCCAATACACATGGGAACTTTGGATTCCAATTTCTATGTACAGCACCCACCATCCTGTGCACCATCCTCACACCTGTATGTAAATAAACTCACCAATACACCATATCTGCCTCTGTTGTGATTCCAACGTGGTTTTTGTCATGTAGATGGTGATCTGCTAAATGACACTGTGCATGCTAACTGCTACAGCAAGTCCAACACCGTCATGTCAGTCATGGCGACGTGACACATATGAGGGAGACACACCACTAGGGCCACACAACACATACACACCAGGGCCATCAGACTCATCACCTATACTGATGTTGCAACTAAATACAGTGGAATGCACAGACACGCCACCTATTCACAGTCACTGTCAACTAGACTACAGGTGCAGTAAGCAAATGTCAGTCAGATGTGTGACTACAGACAACGCACATCCCAAAGTGAAGCACAGGTTTATTACACATTTGCAACATGTTGTTTCCACTACAAATGCAAGCTAATCCAACCTGGCTGTGGCCACAAAGTCAAAAAGTGCAGAAGATAGAAAGTCCAGGGGTGTGTGGCACATCACCTGTAGGGAAACGACTGCTTCCACCTTGGAAGTTGAATCATGGATTCGGGGGATCCAAGTTGATCAGACAACTCCGGCAGCACCCTGTGAAGGACAGACATGACACACAGTCAAAACCACTGAAGAACAGCACAGAACGGCAATACTCATGTCTAATACATGTCACGAGATAACTACACAAAACCAAGTTAGCATGTCAACACTGTTGGGCAGTACAGACCACCTGCAAGGACACATCGCTGCACGCATCCAGTCAAGTAGCACATGGCCACACTCAAACAGCACCAGAGCACCACACACACATATCATGCAAACTCAAATCATTGACATTACAACCCTCTGGAGACTCACATTCAGCTGAAGAAGTTGGTGATGAGCTGTGTGCGGACATCACCATCATCATCATCTTCACTGGCATCGTGACCCAGGCCAGGATCTTCCACAGGTGGCGGACGTTGGTCATCGTCATCCAGGATGAGAGGCAACTCCTTCCGCACTGCCAGGTTGTGTAGCATGCAGCAGACGATAACAATCTTGCACACCTTTGCTGGGGCATATGGGAGGGCCCCTCCTGTCTTGTCCAGGCAGCGGAAGCGGCTCTTCAGGAGACCAAAGGTCCGCTCAATCACCCTCCTCGTCCGACCATGTGCCTCATTGTAGCGCATCTGGGCTGGTGTCACAGGGTTCCTGAGGGGTGTCAGCAACCACGGCATGTTGGGGTATCCCGAGTCACCTACAGACAGACAATTGCACATTAGCCGATTTGAAAATGTGTGCGGAAAACAACATAGCAGAACACACACAATGGTACAAAGTCAGTACACACCAACAAGCCAGGCACGCTGGTTCGGCATCTGTGACATCATCCTCGGGATGCGACTACTCCTCATCACGTAGGCATTGTGTGCCGAAACGGGCACACACATGTGAGATGGTCATATCTGCAAGACATACCACCAGAGCATTGATCGAATGGTAATGTTTACGGTTCCGGTATGCCTGCTCATGTGCCTGTGGTGGTATCAAAGCCACATGTGTCCCATCAATGGAGCCAATTACATGTGGCATCCTCCCCAGGGCATAGAAGTCACTCTTGACGTCAGTGAGTCGTTGACGTGTTGGGAAATAGATGTACTGGTTGAGGTATCTCAACATTGCCCCCAAAACATCGCGTAGCACACGGCTGAACATAGTCTGTGACATCCCACCAGTAGTTGCCACAGTGTGTTGAAAGGTACCGGTGGCAAAGAAGTGTAGGGCTGCCATCACCTTCACCTTGGGGATCAGCGCTGTAGGATACGGTCGGCCAGGCTGCAAATGTGGGTCCAACCGCACTGCCAAATCCTCAATCAGCTGCCTGGTGAAGCGGTACCATCGGATGCTGTCACGTTCCACCATCGTTGCCAGGTCTGGGAATGGTCGATGGACAGCAGGAGCCCTGCAGTACATAGGTGAAGAAAGCAAGATTGTCAGTCACCCCACCTATGTGCCGTTCACCATACTCAATTTCACATGATACATCATTAACAAACACAAGTACTTGATGTGTGTGTCGTTCCGTTTGGACATATATGGCACCTACATGGACATCATCTAACATCTCTGTTCAACAAGTGTTGACAACAGGTTCCAGGGTGTGCTATGGGACACCATTAGGCTGTGTCACAGTACCCATTAACTGCTCTCACGTTCCACACACATACCACAGTGACATGTCTGGACAGATGCTCCACAGGCATCACAGCTCATTGACAGGTAGATTCCCAGGGACCCTGTCTTGCCACATGGACACTGGCAGGACATGGCGTATCATGTACACGTCAGAAAAACAAACATGACACCCACAGGTAGTGGCCCCTGTAGCCTCTGCAGGACAGACATGGACGTCTGTGACACACACACACACACCATCAAAGTTCATACACAAACCACATGGATGTGGAGACTGTCTCCCATTGTGCACATGGAGTTAGAGACATGTGATACACAACATGCACACAGACTGTGGAGGGACATCACTATTGTTGGAATGGGCCACCCTGTGACGTACATGCCTTCCCACATGTGAGCCTGGGGGTATGTGACATGTCATACACATACACAACCTGGAAATGTGACCATGACACATGCTCAGAAATGAAAAGTTGCACATCACAGTGGTCAGGTGCACAACACACAAAGGACCCTGTCCCCATGAACACGTGCACAGCCTGGGTATGTCTGCCCCCAAGTGCCACCCCTGCTGCCCTGAGTGAGGAGTCTGTGTACCTCCTTTGGCAGCTCCATGTAGGGCAGACAGCAATGCTGAGTGTCCTCCATGCACACACCACTCTGTTGACACAGCTGGTGTCGTTCATGGAGGGCATCTCAACGGGTATGTCTGCCCTACAGAGGAGCAATAAGTCCATGGACTCCTCCCTGACGGCAGCAGTGTCCCTCCTCCAACAGTCCCTCACCCCTCCCACCTCTGCCCCATCCACACTTCCTGCCCCCCTACCTGTCCAAAGCACATGCACACCTGCACAGTCACCCAAACACACAGACATGAGCAGCCCAGACACACCCAAGAGAAAGGCAAGACGTGCACACAAGCATCCTCAGGGGACTGATACCACAGACACAGGGGATGGGGATCACACACACACACACAGGCAACCACAGTCACTCCGCAATCCTCAAGATCCTCTCCCTCCAAGACCCCTTCCCTTGCCTCACCTGCAACCCCACCTGATCAGCAGCTCTTCCTCAGTGACCTCGGCCTCTTCCCCTCCAATCCCGCTGATCCAGCATACCGGCGGAAGAGGAAGTCCACCCACACAGAGGGAGTGCCCTCGCCCCCGGACACCCTCCCCCAGGTGCAGGCAGAGTGAGCCCCCACCCGCAAGTCCCCCCGGTCCCGGAAGAGCAAGACCCCGCCACCGCCCTGCAAGTCAACCACCCAGTCTCTCACCTCCATCCCCCAGGCCACCACTCCACAGGTTCCACTGCCACACCCTGCCCCAGGTTCCCCCACACACCGATACCGCATCCCCAAACTGCTTAGGCCCTCCCCCTGCCACTTGCTCTTCCACCCCCAAACCAGACGCTCTGCCTGTTTGTGCCACTGGTGTGGAGACCGTGTCCCCCCCTCTGTCTTGCCCAACTCTTCTGCCCCCCTTCCACTACCTTGGAGTCATGCACTGCGGTGGAGTCCACAACCACCCCGTCTGACTCGGGCACTGCATTGGGGACCCAGTCCACTCCATCTGACCAGCCCACTGCAGTGGTTGCAGCACCAACACCATCTGACTTGAGCCCTGCGGTGGTGCCAGCCCCCCCTGAGTCAGACACCTCCACTGCAGTTGCCGGTGACACTCCTGCACCCGCCTCCCCTTCACTGCCTCCTTCTGGCATCCCCTGATCCTGTCCCTGCGGTGCCTGGCCTGCCCCTCGTATGCCCCTCCAAGGGGGATGTCCCCTGTCCGTACCTGTGCAGGCAAGCAATTGTTGACAAGTTGTCACACATCACCCTGTTGGGACTGTATATTTGGACTGGCCATTGGCCTTAGTTTATTTTGGACTTTTGATTTGAGTTGCACACTTGCTGAATAAAGCCTCTTTTTGTTTACTTGTGGTTAATCTTTGGAGGTACATGATGTAGATGTGTGGAATCATGCATTTGCTGTTGTAATAGTGTTCAGATCAGGTAAATGAAGTTTTGCTGTGATGGGCTCCATGTGGTCCATGGGATATGTGTCCTAATTTAGTCTGGATCTATAGCATCCTTTGCTGCAGTCTGAGGGTGTAATGTTCAGCATTTGACACAGGGGTGTACGTTTAGCATTTGTAGATTACCATCTTTGTCCTACACTGATGCACATCTGGTGGGCTTACCACTGTCCAATGTTCCTAGTACCCTGACTGTGTGCCCGTCTCCAATGGACATGCAGTTTGGCACATCAAATTTGGAGGACTCATCTGTGTACACAGTGCAAGTTGCTTGACACGTGTCTTGGGTGTATGCAGATGACTGACGTGACACTCCCGTGCCCAGGCTGATATGAGCAGAGCCTTCAGTGTGTTGTAGTTGTTGACTCACTGACCGAGTGTTCTGCTGACAGGTTTGAGTCATGCACAGACAAGGTTTGGCACAGCTGACCTTCCACAGGAGTAGAGTGCCCTCATGGCAGTGCGTGATTCCGTGATATAGGCTGTGCCCGTGTTGTGTGTTGTGTAGGCATGTCTGTGCGTGTACCCTTCTCCTTTTCCTACACAGGCTGTGTCCCTACGGATGTTCCTGTTTGTGATGCTTGCTGAGTTGTTCTGTGTTCATCCAGCATCTTGGACCTCGTTTCTCAGGGATGTGGGTACATGGCAAACTAATGTTAATGAGGTTGTCATCCCTAGTTGTCTTTGTTGTCAGGGCTGGGGACACAGTCAAGATTCCTCTTGGCACTTGTTGGTTACACGAGTAATGTGATTTTCTGTTTGTGTATGCTTTCAGTGATTGTGACACATTGTGTGTGTGAGACTGCTGCCACTCCTCAGGGTCAGAGCTGCAATGTTGGAAGTTGTCTATGTGTGTCCTTTGTGGGTCAGCTTGGCTTCTTCATTGGTGTGTGACTATGGCCAGGATCCCATTGTTTGGGGTGGATTTGACGTCATGCCCATGTACGGCATACTGTGCAGTGTGTCAGACATTCACAAGTATTGTTGACTGGCCATGTGTGATGGGTTTCTGCACCTTATTTCCCCCCACCACCACTGGGATTTTCATGGGTGCATGTGCAATGTCAGCAGTCCATGTGAGCTTCACTGCTGCACATTGGTGGAGTTCAAGGTGTGTGTCGTTCAGTGTGTGCAAATGTGAGTTGTTGCACGGCTGGGGCACTACCTCCATGTTGTCCTTGGCTGGCAGGCCATGCTGAGTGCTTTGTGCTTGTATAGGTGTGATGGTAGTTTGTTGCTCAGGACACATGGCTGTGGTTCACAGTGTGGATGACATCTACCTTTGCCATCACAGTGTGATTGTCATGCAGGCTAGTGTCACCACAATGTGGGGTCCCTGGGGGGAGTGCTGTGGTGGTTCTGTCTCTTGCTGTGTTTGTAGCTGTTCCTACAAGCTTGTTTGACATGTGTAATTTGGGCTCCCTCTTATCTCACAACGCCTGTTTGCCCACATAGGGGAATCCAATCCCTGAGTTAGTTTTGCATGTGACTGTGTTGACATCTGTGTATTAGTGAATCTGGCCTCCTCATGTGTTGTGCGTTTGCCTGGGGACACTGGCACACAACCCCCCTCACCTGTTGTGTATGATATGCAGTGTGAGTCTGCCTGTTTGTGTTTGTGCATTTGCACCACTGCATTGGCATATCTTTAGTTTGCCATTGGCTGTATGTTGTTTGTTGGCTTTCCCCTGCTGGCCCTGGGACTGCTAAGTCATCAGTCAGCACATTGATCATGGTTAGTATGTCCCATTGCTGCCATGGTATGGTATTTGTTCACATGACATCTACAGTCTCCACAGGATATCTACATTTGTGTGTCCATTGCTGCAGATATGTGGGTCTGCATTATGATGCTCACTTCTGTCATTGTGTTATTTGTGAATGTAGACAATGTAGGCCCCCATGGCTGATGTTTGTGTGCACATGGCTAGAACGATGTGTCATTGGCACTGCACTGCTTGCCTCACACAATCTATGTTGCTATGGGACACAAGCACTACAATGCCACTGTAGTGTTTGGTGTTGTGTGGCCAGGAATAATCCCTGCATTTTTGGTTTAGCAGCTTTTACCAGGACTACACTTACCTTTTGGCCACTGTGGTGATGGGGCTTAGGGCCCCATTGCCACACTGTTCAAAATGTGCTTCAGCTATGGAGCACACACTTACCTTTTGGCCACTGTGGTGATGGGGCTTAGGGCCCCATTGCCACACTGTTCAAAATGTGCTTCAGCTATGGAGTACACACTTGCCTTTTGGGCACTGTGGTGATGGGGCTTTGGGCCACATTGCCACAGTGGTCATGGTCTGCTTGCATTGTGTAGGCCACACACACAATTATGTGTGACACATGTGTTAGGGGGTCACATTGTATGTTCAATGTCATGTTCAGTGTTGTATGCATTTGACACAGACCACACATGCTTGTCATGGTGTTGGGGGTGGGATGTAATTTACAGACAGTCCTTATGTGGGAATATGCTAGTTGTGTCATGCATTACCCGTCCTATGAGTAGGGGTGGTTGTAGTGACAGGCATCCTGCCCCCCATGAGTGGGGATGGTAGAAGTGGTAGGCATCCAGCCCCCTATGGGTGGGGATGGTAGTAGTGGTAGGCATCCAGCCCCCCATGAGTGGGGATGGTAGTAGTGGTAGGCATCCATCCCCCTATGGGTGGGGATGGTAGTAGTGGTAGGCATCCAGCCCACCCTGAGTGGGGGTGGTGTTAGTGGTAGCCATCCATCCCCCCATGAGTGGGGATGGCAGTAGTGACAGGCATCCAGCCCCCCATGAGTGGGGGGGGGGGGGTGGGGGCAGGCATCTAGCCACCCATGAGTGGGGATGGTAGTAGTGGTAGGCATCCAGCCCCCTATGGGTGGGGATGGTAGTAGTGGCAGCCATCCAGCCCCCCATGAGTGGGGATGGTAGTAGTGGTAGGCATCCAGCCCCCTATGGGTGGGGATGGTAGTAGTGGCAGCCATCCAGCCCCCCATGAGTGGGGATGGTAGTAGTGGTAGGCATCCAGCCCACCCTGAGTGGGGGTGGTGTTAGTGGTGGGCATCCATCCCCCTATGGGTGGGGATGGTAGTAGTGGTAGGCATCCAGCCCCCCATGAGTGGGGATGGTAGTAGTGGCAGCCATCCATCCCCCCATGAGTGGGGATGGCAGTAGTGACAGGCATCCAGCCCCCCATGAGTGGGGGGGGCTGGTGGCAGGCATCTAGCCACCCATGAGTGGGGATGGTAGTAGTGGTAGGCATCCAGCCCCCTATGGGTGGGGATGGTAGTAGTGTCAGCCATCCAGCCCCCCATGAGTGGGGATGGTAGTAGTGGTAGGCATCCAGCCCACCCTGAGTGGGGGTGGTGTTAGTGGTAGGCATCCATCCCCCTATGGGTGGGGATGGTAGTAGTGGTAGGCATCCAGCTCCCTATGGGTGGGGATGGCAGTAGTGGTAGGCATCCAGCCCCCCATGAGTGGGGATGGTAGTAGTGGCAGCCATCCAGCCCCCCATGAGTGGGGATGGCAGTAGTGACAGGCATCCAGCCCCCATGAGTGGGGGGGGTGGCAGGCATCTAGCCACCCATGAGTGGGGATGGTAGTAGTAGTAGGCATCCAGCCCCCTATTGGTGGGGATGGCAGTAGTGGTAGGCATCCAGCCCCCTATGGGTGGGGATGGCAGTAGTGGTAGGCATCCAGCCCCCCATGAGTGGGGGGGGTGGTGGCAGGCATCTAGCCACCCATGAGTAGGGGTAGTTGTAGGGTGGTGTTGGTGGTAGGCATCCATCCCCCTATGGGTGTGTATGGCATTGGTGTTGGCCATCCCACCCCTATGGTTCTGCTGTTGCTTGTGTACGTCATTTGTGCATCCCTATCTGTGTGTGACATATTTTGGGTACGTGTCGTTTGTTTGTGTTGTGGGTGTTTGACTTACCGTCTGCGCCGTACGCGTCCGTGCCGGTCCCGGTAATAGATGTAGAGTATTGGTAGGACCTGCGCAATGGGATTCATGGTTGGTTCGTCTCGTTCGGGTTTCTCGTGTCTTCGACTCGTACTCGTCGCTGGCTTGTTCGTCTCGTCGCCGTGGATCGTCTTGTGGCGCGAATCGGAGCTTATGTGCAGCTCTCCCGGATGCTCAAACGTGCCGTACGTAGCGACGAGTTCGGCGCGTACGAGAGACGCATCGTACTAGTCCGGCCGGAAGGTGCTGTGTATTTGGTTCCGTGCGACTCGATTCGGCGTTTACGGATCCGGCTCGGGCGGGGAACAGGAGCTGGAATGGGTAAGTATGGCTCGCTCGGAATCTGGGATATTATGCGCATCATACTTGTTCGTTAGGTAGAGTGTTCGAGTCGGTCGGAAAACACGCGTTCGGCTCGTATATTTTTCCGGACGAATACTGTTAGGTGCGCTTCCGGCCGACATCGGAATTGACCCCTTTGTGTTGCTGGACATCTGCTGAAACATTGATGCAATACCTGAGTCCCCTCCATCAAGTAACAGAGAAGGGACCAGATGATGGGGCTTTAGGACCTATTTGAACTTTGGCAGCAAGGATACTCCATCAAAAATGTGGCGGACGCTTCGTCCACTGTATTATATAATTTATTAGAACATTGGAATGTTGGGAGTTCCATTGAAAACAATGGAGTAGCTCTGGGCTTATAATGGCTGGTATAAGCCCGGAGCTCCTACATTCCAATGTTTCTTTGTTCACAGCTGTGGCTGTGAACAAAGGCTTCAGGGAGCCTGAGAGGATTTAAATCCCCTCGCGCTCCCTAAAGCCTTTGTTTTATTTGTTAGAACATTCTGCCCTCTAGTGGCAGAATGTTCTAATAGCCTTATAGCGCTTCGTAGTTGGGCTATAGCGGCTATTAAAGTCCCGCTCCCTTGTTAAAGGCCCTCGCCTTCGGCTCGGGCCTTTAACACTGGAGCGGGCATTTAATAGCCGGTATAGCCCGCTACGGCGGGCTATAAGGCTATAATAATAACCTAGGGCACTTGGAATATGGTGGACGGGATATCTGTCACAATTTGAGAAGTTTTCCATCCACTCAACTCTAAGTAAGGCACTTAAACAGTGTCTATCTCTGAGGTCAGTCTCTCTTGTCTAGTTCTTAGATACTCTCTCACAACCACACCTGACTCCAAACTCCTCATAACAATTACACTTTTCCTTTCAGTCTGCTTTATTGTCTCCACAAGCTCACAACCAGCCAATAAGAAAATTCCTTCTTAAGGCAATGAACACATTCCCCCTCCCTGCCTTTCTTAACTTACACATTCGGGAAAGAGTTTGAAACACGTTAATTCTCGAAACCCACATAAAAATAACAAAAGGTTTCCTTGGCCATGAAATGAGCACTATTATTACACTATATTATTATAACACTATTGGGTATTCTTGTTAGATATACCGGAAACAAACACTACATACGTACAGTAAGCATGGCAATATCTGGTGAAGACTTTAGCTTGGTGCTTGGTTTATATAGAAATTCAAATAGAGAATAACAAGAAACTATCGAAAAGAAAGTAATGTTTTAAAACATTCAAAGAAAATTCAGCCACGAAAATGGCATGAGCAAGTCATAAAGTTATTATTTTAAAGGAGACATCTTTGGGAGGGGAATGTAACTGATGATTGATGTAAACACACCTTTTATATTCTTAGATGCAGCTGTGTGGAGCCAGGTAACCCAAGCAATAGGACCTTGAAGGCATGGCAGGAAGAGAACATCACAATATCTGACATACAGTGGGAGAACTTAACTGTGTCAGTAAGTACATTCCTTCAATCAAATAGTAATTCATTTAGAAAATATGTATGCCGTTTTGAATGACTACTGAGTAACTATAAATTATTGCGTTTGAATTATTATCCGTGATAGGCAGGAATCATTGCTACAGGAAGGAATATGCTGAATCTTTGATTAATTATTGTTTTTAAGACTTTACTTCAAAAGAAGCAATATAAATGGCCGATGGCTTCAGAAAGTACAACAACAGATCTGATTTGATAAGCTAGGGTCGGTTCTGTAGACAAATAGCATACACTTATAACAACTGGAAAAAATGTAACCATACCTTGCGGCAAATTTAAGACAGCAGCAGGTTTTGCGATTCCCATTGCAGCTTTTCCCAGTAGACTACATCTTGCATAGTCTAGGATACCTGGGAAAGCGTTAAGTTCCTTATTTTAAATCTGATGGGTTTTTTCGTTATGCGACAGGAACCATTGCCACAAATAATACAATGAGTTAGGTATTGTAGCAGCACCATAAATTTAGAAAGGGGCATGATACCTATGAATTAGAGACAGGCAGTGCAGAAAATGGGAGAGTGATGAAGAACGTTATTGTCGTTGGTGCAGCAGGTAGCCCAGAAGTGGTTGGTGCCCTGGCCTTGTCTGCTGTGGGTACCACAACTCATTCTGTTGTGCCCTTTGGGATCAGTGTAGGCATTGTACCATTGATTTGATCCATGATTCCTCTCTGGAGGTTTAGATGATAGCCTTCTGAGGGAAGAGGTGTGTGCTATGCATGCACTAACTATCAAGGCTGGCCCCGCATCTGACATGAAGTGCATGCGTCTTACACTGCAGGCTGCAGCATCTCATCACCTAAGTGAGCTGCATAGTAATTGGTTGACAGGTGGGAAGGTCTCAATAGAGCAGTAGTCAATTAATTGCAAAAACATCTCACTTAGGGCCCGATGTACTAACAATCAGGTTGCAAAACAGTATGTGCAAACTGCACACCAACTAGGCTGCTGCCAGTTTAGCATTTTGCTATATTCATGAAAATGAAGACGGTAGGAGGCTACTTATGACCCTCAGTGACTGGCTTCGATTGCAGGGGTGGTGGTCCACAAGGGAGAGCAAACCACCATCCCTGCAGTCACATTCACAAACTGAATTTTTTTTTGAAGCAACCAGTGTCCCTGTCACGCTCTCCTCAGTTGTTTCTTGCTACAATTGCAGCCACAAAGAATTGATGATACATTTCATTGAGACTCACAAACCAAATGAGGATGGCCTTTACACACGCCCTCTAATTTGATTTGTAATGATTAACAAAACTCCTTTTGTGACTGAGAACGATTTTTCTGACTCGCAATAAGGGATTAATACATCACAAAACATTGTTTTGAGTTTGGAAACCTTAGGCTTTTTTTTCAAATCAGACTATTTGTGACCGCAAAAGTGTTTCATAGATCTACATGTGGAGTTAGTGAATTTTCCACTTGGTACACGAGAACTTTGAGAGCTCATCTGACCATTCGCTGGGCAGTATGTCCTCTGGTAGGGGAGGTGTGGGCAGCAGCTCAGGACAGGTGACATGAACTAGTTAAGACTAAGAGAGCAGTTTTATGGTATGCAGATGTTGTTCACTGGCCTTTGCTCCTACATCAAGCACACTTTTGTGGGAGAAAAGCAACTTGCATGAAGCAGTGCATTGTCACACAAAAGGGCAGCTGAAGATTCTCAGAGTACTGTAGGGCAGGAGGCAGGCCAGTGTAATGAGGCTACCGCTGGGGTGAGCAGCTGGCCAGATGAGCACAGCAAATTTTCTCACATTCATGAGGACATATCTGTTTCAGTACACTTCAAAAAGAAAGAACGCTCTATATTTCTCTCTTTAAAAAAGGATGCCTTTTCACTGACTCCTCTGGTTAATATTTTGTGAACTAATTATGAATATAAGAGAAAAGCTATCTGAACGAATGCAACATTATTCACAGCTTGCACCAGACTAGACTGGCACTTGTTTTGTTGACTAAGAGCGGCATTTCCCAAACTATGGATTTGGACCCACTGGTGGGTTGGTAGCTAATTTTTGGTTGGTTGCAAAAGTCCTCAGAAATGATAGATTTAAAGCTTGATTTCTAACTCACTCTTCAACAGTCGCAATGTCAAAATACTTTGTTTCTAAAGTAAATGCAACATTATTCCAGCAAAAAAGTATGCTGTTTAAATCATGTTACAGCAGACTACCCAACAACATAGTTCACATCTTCACCTGTACCAATCTTCGACGAAAACAGAAATTGTCAAAGTATTTTGACCATTAGGACTGGGAAGGAGTGAGTTACAAATTAAGTACAAGTTTTAAATTGGACTGACTCTGACTCAGCCCTACTAACCTCAAGCAGGACTGGCCTGCAAGTAATTATATTAAATTGTCCTCGTAGAGTAGTCCCCCTATGTCCTTGAATAGAGGCGTGTGCATCTGACAAGACCAAGTCACTGCAGGCTACAGCACCAAACTCAGGAAGGCAACTGATCTGCAAAATCAACAGAAAAACAGCTGATGCAAATGTGTCAAGGTCAGGAATATCTGTATATTATCCCTCGAAGGAGCTTGATTTCAGTTTCTGTTCAAACAGGGGTCAGAAACAAACAATGTCCATATTTTATTGTCTGTAACATAAGCCAAACAAAGTCCATCGGGCTCAAAAATCTTATTATGTTCCACCAGATTGTGCATGATCGTGCCATGCTCAAACCCTTGATAATGCAGACAGCTGCCCCATGTGCCAGGCAGCAGGGATCATTATTGCAGGCTGCAGATGTTTTTCTTTTCAGTAAAGAAATCACCCTGCCTCATGTACATTAAACCTAGGTGCGTAGCAGACGTTTATCGTTCTAAAAATTGGGTCGTTGTTCTATAAGGTTTGGGAAGCACTGATTTAAAGAATATAATGTGAGTTGAAAGTGATACAAATATACTTTTCACAAAATGATGGCTTCTTAGAGGATGGGAGATTTTCCAAGTATTACCTAATGCAGACATTTGTTGTTCCTTCACTGGACTTTCCAATTTATATATTTTGGTGGAAAACCGGAATGTTTTTGCGTTTGTTGTGCACAATAGATATTTTGTGCCTGGATTTTCAGAATTAATCTCAGCCACTGTGGTCTCTTTAATTAGTCTCAGCCACCTCGGTCTTCATTCCAGTTCTTAATTTTTTAGCTCACCTGCACCATTACCGATAGGGTAGAATCTTTTGTAAACCAGTTTTAGCATCTTAAAAAATGCGAGCCCGTCCTGAACTCCTAGGCCTCGTCCCTTCTGCAAAAAAAACCACAAGAAATCTGTTGCATCCTGACCAATGCTGACCAATGGAATCTGGGACTAGAACCCTGTGATGTCCCAGATTCCAGTGGAGATCAGTTGGCCCAGGCTTTTCTTACGACAAGCTACTTTCTTCTTCTGCTCTATTAAATATATATACATTACTCTATATACCTCGTCCTCATTCTTAAGAAGGAACATTATACTGGCGACGAGCGGGGCAAACGACCGAAAAGCCTGGAGCGCTGCCGACCAGAGTACATCGTGGCAGATCACGGAATCCAAGTTTGGCGTGTACGAGGAAACGGATCTCGTTTCATCACGCAAGGAGGAGAACTTCCATGACAGAAGCCTGCGTTTGAAAGGAGTCTCCATCGGAAAGAGGAGAACTTCGACATCTACGCGAGAGCCTGCGTTTGGAAAGGAGTCTCCATTGTTAACACGTCAAGTGGCTGAACTCGACGTTTGATCTGGAAGCCAGTCAACGGTGTTTGTGAGAGGGAAACCCGGTGACTCTGGTCGTGAGTACCTGCAAAACCATTTTTGTTTCATTCAATTTGCCGCGATTAGACGAGCGCCCGCTGTGATATATGAGCGCGTGCTGGCTCGAGCGTTTACTGATTTCTAGTGCGCACGCTGAGGCTCGAGCGCTCGAACCCCTTTGACTCTACGCTGAGACTCGAGCTTACCCGCTATTGTTTTCTGCCATTCTCTGGGCCCTCGCGACACGAGCCTGCTCCATTGTTCCGCGTATGTGCTGCCGTCATGCTGCCACGCAGTCCGCTGCATTTTCGTTGTGCTGAAGATTGAATAAAGAGGGACTCACTCTGCGCATGCTCTGTGTGCAGTCTCACGATTGGTTCAAGCATTTCCTGATTTCTTTTGCTGAACAAGGTCAATCGGATACAGAAATAAGTCTTAAGGATATCGGAGGCCATTTATAATTAAATGAAAAACTTGTGGTGCTTAAAAATACTATTCACAACATAGCCTACCATATGTGTACATTCTCTACGGCAGATCAACTTTGCGGTGATCTGCACACCAACTTCAGTCTTCTTGGTTAGCCTTACTTAACCACGCATTATTAATATATTTATCTTATTATTATTTTATTGCTTGCAGACACCCAACATTGTGTTTATTTTAAAAAAAAAGTGAACACAACATTGTGATTCACACATCCTGGACAACAAACTTTACTGCACAAGCACTTACTATGGATGGTATTGTTGCACCGTTATCTTTCTTACCTAATCCAGGTGATCCTGTATTAGAATGGAAACAGTGGAAAGATGGTTTTGAAGCGTATTTAGAGGCTATTGGAGGCGAAGATTATACTGACAAACGTAAACTTGCTATACTTAAACATTGTTTAGGTGCAGAAGGGAGACATGTTTTAAGTCTTCTACCACCTGTTCTTCTTGAGGAAGAGGATGATGATGATGTTGATAGATATGATATGGCAATTTCCCAATTAGATACACTGTATATCAAAAAAGTTAATGAAGTAGTTGCTAGACATACATTTTTAAGTAGAGCCCAATTACCTAATGAATCTGTTGATTCATTTGTCAATGGTCTAAGAATTCTGGCTGCGAAATGCAAGTATGGGGATTTTAATGATCAAATGTTACGTGATCAATTGGTACACAAAATTGGTGACACTAAATTACAAGAGAAGTTACTAGCTGCGAAGGACCTTACTTTAGAGAAAGCTATTGACATTAGTCATAGATTTGAAGATATGAAATTAGGTATGAAAAAGCTAGCCACAAAACCCACCTCTGAAGTTCAAGTTGTAAAGAAAAAGCTGAATGATGAAAAATTAGAAGACAAATCATCAAAAGATAGAAGTAAGGAAAAAACAAAGTTTAATACTCAATATACTAAAAGGAACAATTATATTTGTTTCAAATGTGGAATACCTGGCCATTTAGCTAATGACAAAGCTTGTCCAGCTATTGGACAGATGTGTAGGTATTGTAAAAATAAAGGCCATTATTCCAGAATGTGTAGGAATAAAAACAAATTCATGAATAAACCTGCTCATATCAAGGAAATATGCCAAGATCCTGACGACTTAGACGAAGAATTTGTGCTTTGCATTCATGAAGTCAACGATAAGAAAAAAGATTTTCCATTCTGTGTTGTTAACATTGATAATATAGATATTGAAGTGATGGCGGACTCTGGAGCTCGCCATACCTTAATTGGGGATCAATTTCTAAAGAAATTTCCCAATACACAACTGTTGCCATCTGACATAAAATTGGTTGGTTATGGAAATAGACCTATTGATGTTTTGGGGTATTTTGTAGCAAAAATCAGTTTTAAAGGTAAAACCATTTCAGCTAATGTGTATGTAGCTAAAGAAGGATCTTGCTTATTAGGATGGCCACAACAAAGGGATCTGCTCATCACTCTAAATCCCAATCATTATGATCAGGTACTAGGTTACAGTGATTTCATAGCTCAGGTTGATGATGATAAAATGACTGAATGGGAAAAATTATTTCCGAATGTCTTTTCATCAAAGCTAGGATTGTTGGAGAATTTTGTTCATAAAATAATTTTAAAACACAATACTAATCCTAAAGTTCACAAAGTAAGGAATGTTCCCTTATCTATGAGACAAGCTTTAAAAGAAGAATTAGACAGATTATGTGAGCAAGACATAATTGAAGAAATTGAATCGTCTGAGTGGTTGTCTCCTGTTGTAGTGGTCCACAAGCCTAACGGAAAAATTAGACTGTGTATTGACTTAAGAGATTTAAACGAGTGTGTGTGGGTGGATCGGCACCCATTGCCGAATATAAATGAAATGTTTTCAGCTTTAAATGGGGCCGCTGTATTTTCAACGTTGGATTTATCCAATGCTTATCACCAAATTGCTTTGCATGAGGATAGCAAACCTTACACCTCATTCATAACTCCTGAAGGGGCTTTTAGGTACAAAGGGATGCCTTTTGGTTTGATATCAGCCTCTGCGGTATTTCAGAGGGTCATGCATAAACTGTTTAAAGATATTAAAAATACTTTATATTTTCAGGATGACATATTGGTGTTCGGGAACAATAAGCAAGAACATGCAGAGACTTTGTGTAAGGTTCTTAATATTTTGCAAAACTATGGAATGACATTGACCAAAGAAAAATGTAAATTTGAAATGGATTCTGTGGACTATTTAGGGCATAATATCAGTCATAAAGGAATTTCACCAAAACAGAATTTGGTAAAGGCAATCGAAGAAGCTCCAGAACCCAATCTAAGGATCAGCTTAGGTCTTTTCTGGGTCTGGCTGAATATTATGCCAAGTTTATTCCTTTGTTTTCGGATAAGACCAACCATATGAGAAACTTAATGAAAAAAAATCAACAATTTGTTTGGTGTAAGGAATGTGCCACAGAGTTTACAAACCTTAAAAAAGAATTATCCTCCACTTCTGCTTTGGCAACATTTGACACGCATTGTAGTTCAGTCATTGTAACTGATGCCAGTAATGTTGGTATTGGTGCAGTTTTAATGCAAAATCAGAATGGAAAACTTGCCACCATTGCTTTTGCATCCAGACCACTTAGGGATGCTGAAGTTAAATATTCAACTTTGGAAAAAGAAACACTTGCATGCTGGTGGGGCATAGAATACTTTCGTAAATATGTATATGGTACCCCATTTAAAGTTAGGTCAGATCATCGTCCTTTGGTGGAGTTATTTACTACCAAAGGTTGTGGAAAAGCAACACCAAGGATTGCCAGATGGCAGTACAAATTGCAAGATTTTCATTTCAGTGTGGAATACATTCCAGGTGTCAAAAACATTTTAGCAGATTGTCTATCTCGTTTACCAATCAAGGAAGATGCTAACCAGTTTGTGACTGATGAGGACATGGAGAGAGTTGTATCCATTTGTGTAGTATCAAATGGATGCATTAAACAAGATGAATGGAAAAATGCCTGCAATAATGATGAGGAAATCCAAGAAGTCATCAAATATAACCGTTCTCAATGGCCGATTAAGAAAGATTTGGATAAGGAATTGTTATCCTATTTCTATATTGCTAATGAATTATCGGTCATTGATGACGTGTTATTTTGTGGTGTACAGTTGGTGGTACCTAAAGATTTGCGGGAACAAGTGTTAGACATGGCTCATGTAGGTCACCCTGGCATGTCTAGTATGAAAAACAGATTACGGTCTGAATTTTGGTGGCCGGCCATTGACAGGTGTATAGAGACAAAGGTTAGATCTTGTGTTGAGTGTGCCTGCAGTGATAAATCACAAAAGGTTATCAATTATGAGAAAGCTCCTGTCTCTAGACCAGAAAAGGTATGGGAAAGAGTATCTCTTGACATTGCCGGACCAATGTGTTTATCCAAAAGTCAGGTGTATGTTATCGTTCTTATTGACCAATTATCCCAGTGGCCAGAAATTAAGTTGGTCCATCAAGTTGATTCACACACAGTAATTCAATTTTTAAATGAAGTATTTGAAAAGGAAGGATTTCCTAAATGTTTGGTTACTGATAATGGTGTGCAGTTACGGTCGAGTGAGATGAAGGATTATTTGGATAAACATGGCATTAGCCATTTACGAACATCTGTATATTATCCACAGAGTAACGGAATTGTAGAAAGATGGATAAGAGTTCTGAAGGAAGGTATACAATTGGCTTTAGCTAATGGGAAGAATTGTTCCCAAGCTCTTAAGGACCTTATGTGGAATTATAGAGTTACCCCTAGAACAGTAGGTGATATATCTCCATTTGAGAAAATGAGGGGTAGGAAGGCTGTGTGTGACTTGAACCAGATGTGGATGATGGAAATGAGAAACAGAGTTGATTGTTCCAAAGTGTCTGGTGGTTCCAATGGTGATTGTCGATGGTTATCAAATGATAAACAAGCATCTTCTAAAACGCATAGGGGTTCCATGCTTCAATTCCATATTGGTGAATGGGTTCGTGTGAAGAAGGGAAGATTAATCAGATCTGGAGAATCCAAATTTTCTGTCCCCATGAAAATAGTCAGAGTGGGGCATCAAGTGGTAGAGTTGTCTGATGGTAACGTATGGAGCATGAGCAAAGTTGTTAAAGTACCAAAGTGTTTATGGCCTAATGTAGATATGTTTTCTGGACCAAGAGATGTTGTGATTAAACAACAAAACAGTGATGAGTCAAATAAAACATCGGCTTCAAGGTTGAAATCCAAACCTGCTTGGTGTAAAGATTATGTCATGTCATAGTCTAAAAGTGTGAACCACGCGGTCACACCTCATATTGAATACACCGTTCCTGATTGTATTACTTAACTCTGATATTATACATATGTTATCAATTGTATATCATTTCACCCATGTTATTTCTTTATTTCTGGAAATGTTGTTAACCTTTTAATTGCAGTCCATTTGTGTAATTTTCTTATCATTTTATTAGATTGTAAACATGTTAACGATAGGGGATGTGTTGCATCCTGACCAATGCTGACCAATGGAATCTGGGACTAGAACCCTGTGATGTCCCAGATTCCAGTGGAGATCAGTTGGCCCAGGCTTTTCTTACGACAAGCTACTTTCTTCTTCTGCTCTATTAAATATATATACATTACTCTATATACCTCGTCCTCATTCTTAAGAAGGAACATTATAAAATCCCGCACCATTTCAGCTTTGTTGGCCCTCATCGGTGAGGTGCAGCTTAGGTTGCATGGCACAGTGAAGTCAGGGACCCACACATTAGCATACCATCCTTGCTTAGAGACACACATTTAAACAGCACAATATGTGAAGGGTGTACTCAGGCAACATTCAAGTGTACCTTTTTTAGGTCATCTGTGCCTTTACAAACAGGGCCCAACAATATGCAAATCAGTCTTGGATTTTTCAAATGGCAGACATTTCAGCATGGATCAGGAAACATTCATAACAATTATTTTTGAGGCATTTTGAAGTCTAGTGTGCTTAGGAGCTGATGCCTTTTGTAGTTGACATGCTATTGATGGAACGCGTATGAGCAACCACTGTGTCCTAATCTAAACATTATGGTTACGAGCACAATGAGGTTACATATATCTCTAAAGACCTGTTTTCCCTTCCATAGAATACCCTGTAATCTCGTGGGGTATCCAGTTTCACCTAACTTCCAATTCTGTCCTATATGCAATTCTAGTGCTCCCAATAAAGCCATTGTGAGCAAATACTGAAAATCACCAGCTTTTCCCACTAAGGGGTCGATTCCGATGTCGGTCGGAAGGGCTCTGACTCAGATTCGGGTTTGCCAAATCCGATCCGGAGCCCTTGTTTCCGACCGACTCGTTCCCAGTTCCGAATGGCCAAGTACAATGCCTGGAAACCATTAGGGCTGACCGAATCGGTTCCGAAAGGCATTCGGACAGGTCAAGCCTTTCTGGAGCCGATTCGTACAGCTCTATGGACTTGGTTTCCGAACGAGCAAGTACGATGACCGATTCGGACAGCCTTTCCGATTCGGTTTGCCTGGAACTAAATGGCTGCCGGAATCGGTCTTTGGGGGCTTGTAGCAGGCCCCCCTTCACCTGGGGCCCTCTGAATCGGGCCCGTGGTGGTACCCATGGGTCCCCTCTTCCCAACCATGCACAGTGTGGCAGGCACCATAGGGTGCCTGCCACAGGGTGCACGTTTTTCCCCAGCCACCCCTTTCTTCAATGGGAGCATGTGTTCACGTTTGGAACACAGGCTCCTATTGAAGTCAATGAGAGTCCGACCGAATCGGATCCGGATGCATATCGAAGCATCATACTCGTTTGGTCGGACTCCCCCGATCCGAGTCGTACAGAAAGCATTCCGGAACCGATTCGGTCGGCATACTTTCCGAACAAGATCGGAATCGGGCCCAAAGTGCGGAACTGAGTTTGCAGAAGCATAATACATTTTTCCCGATATTAATATATCTGAGAGTTTGTAATGGTGGTAGTGAGAACAGTATGCGGCTGGTCTGAGAAGATAGCTGGGTGGCAGAACTAGGGATGTTCATGTTTTATTATGAGAGAGCTTGTGAGGGTTATGCGAAGTTGGACGACTGTTATCAGGAGACCTTGGGTAGCAGAGTAAAGTGGTGCCTATTTCCAGACAAGTGCAGGTAGTGTAGCAGGGGAGCATAAGAAGCTGATTCCAGAAGAAATAGGAGGAAATATAACTAGTGATGAAGATCCAGGGAGGGTGATGGGATGCTGTGGTGGTGCTTAATAGTGCTATGAAAGAATGAGGATAGGTTGGGCTCCGGGTGGTACGTACAGTAGAAACTTGCTAAGAGTGTGATGAGTGGGAGTCAGCAAGGAGGACAGAATAAGAGCATTATGTTTTACCTGATATTACAAGACATCATTGAACTTGGCTTTAAGAAAGCTGGCACTGTGTATAAGGTGGCATACGTGAAGGTGGTGATGTGTTTTACTCAGCATTGTTTTGGCTTGCTTTCCTTGGGCCACTCCTTATTTCCTGTGTTGTCACACCCATATTTGAACAGTGGTTTCCCATTCTTTGGTTACGACAATGTGAAATTCCTGCTTTTTCTCACGTGTTTGTGCATTATTACATGTTGCGCTAACTGGATGTTTACATAGATATGTTTCATCATGCATATGCCTCCAAAAGGCCTGTTATGAATTTCCTTATGTCCTACGCACTATGCATATGTCTGTGTAATCATACACATACATTTGAAAATCAGGTTCCTAGTGATTACGTACATATCTGCATACAACGCAGCAGTAGGAAACCAAGCATAGCCCCACTCTCTGCTACCCCTATTCTTTTCACCTTATTTCCTTGCACCGAAACTGACATGGGTTGCTTTCTGCATATATGTATCAAAACTGCTTTTGAATCCTGTTCTCTTTATTTTTCACTGTACTCTTGAGCATCGTAATGTGCTGCGCTCTATAAAACTATATTAAATATATAAATACAGCACAAATTATACGAGAAAAAGGTTTCAACGTAATAAAGCACTAAATATGTGCCCATTACTTTAAATATTTTAGGATAAATGAAAATAGGTTCATGAAAGATCTGAGGAACCTTGCATGTGCTGTTTTGATTTACACTCACAGCAGGGCACCATCTCAGTAGGATAAACAGTATACCTTGCTAGCTACCAGAAGCCCTTTCAGAGGGCCACAAGGTGAGCAGGAGACACTAGGTCCCGTTATGGGGGGTTGAGCCTTTTTGATACTGATGTCTGGTGCCTAACGTACCATGCACCCTCAGCAACTAGGCCAAGTACCCCTTCAGCACTGGACTCCAAGTGGTACCGCGGGTCGAGCATTCCAAGACTTCTCGGGGGGGGGTGGATGGGGAGGGGTGAACACAGGCTCAAACTCAATGTGCATTCAATAGCAGCAATTGTAAGAAATGGGGTTGTTGGTTGACTGGGGTATAAGCCCTGGCCAAACAGCGACCACAATCCTTGTCAGGGTAAGGCACAAGCAAAACCCAATTAGCCTATGCTCACCCACTTGGTAGCTTGGCACAGAGCAGTCAGGCTTAACTTAGAAGCAATTGATAAAGTATTTGTACACACTTCAAACAGTGAAAACACACAACAGATTGAGCCCACTACAAGTTTAGAAACATACAGTAAGTTTTAATAAATAAAACAAGACCAAAATGACAAAAATTCAATTAGTAGAACTGGAGATATTGAATTTTAAAGTTTGTAGTGAAAATAGCACCCAAAAGCACAAAGATCTACTGGGGATATATGGTTGCCCAGGACTGACATAAAGTCACAAGTTCAGACCAGACCGGCTGCAGGTACCCAGTTAAGCCTGTTTAAATCCTGGTTGCGGTGCGTTGTGTGGATCCATGTCAAAGATGCGCTGCGCGGCTGAAGAGATTCAACAGTTCCAAGATGCAGTGTGGCTGCGGTGCTGTGGTGCAAGGTCCTATCGCATCGTCATTGAGGGTCCCGTCAACGGGGCTTGCAATGTGAAGTTCAGCATCCAGGATGCAGCGTGCAGCTGTTGATGTGTCAGTTCAGAGGAGCTGTGATGTGGAGTCCGGATTCATCGTCAAGGGTGCCGTCGACGAGAGATGTGAGGACCTGGGCTGTGGAAGTACCACGCCGGTGAGGCAATACGTCGGTTATGATGACTTGTGGGGCTACAATGAGGGTCTTTTGCAATGGCTTCAATCCCCTCAGCAGTGGTGATGCATTGGTTCTGCTCAGGGATGCACCGCTCAGCTGAAGAGATGTGTCGGTTTAGCTGGCAAGTACCTTAGGCCCACTTCCAAAGGTCCAGGACTGGAGTGGCACCACTTGGTAGGGTAGACTCACAGATGGGAGAGTCCAATTGCAGGAGGTTGGAAGCCTGCTAGGTTCCTGAGGCTTCACATCAGGAGGCCAGCCAACTAGCCCTTGGAGTCACTCTGGGTTCAAGAGATGCAGGTCCAGTCCTTTTCTCCCAGACAAGAGGGCAGCAGGCATCAGATCAGCACAGCAAAGCAGGAGTCGAGCAGAGTGCAGTCCAGCAGAGTGTCAGTCCTTCAGCAGCACATCAGTCCTTCTTCCTGGTAGAGTATCCACAGGTGCAGAAGTGTACTGAAGTGGGGGTGTCTGTGGTCCTTCTTTTATATGCAGTTGTGCCTTTGAAGTGGGGAAATGCTTCTCGAAGCATGCCTTTGATGTGAACAGATGCCCTGCCTTCCCTGGCTCCAGACTAACTAAGGGGGATATACAGCCCATTATGTGGGGACATGACACAGCCTATTCAGTTATAAGTGAGGTTGGGCCCAGCTCCTCCCTCCCATCCTACCAGTGATGACCCACTCAGTTACACCTGAGCTCTCATTGTGTGTGGCTGTCTATGAGGAATACACAAAGGCCAACTACACCCAGTCATGTGACCAGAGAAAGGCTGCAGGCACCAAATGCCAACTTTCTAAAAATGGCATTTTCAGAATTACAATTTAAAATCCAACTTCACCAGCAGTTCATATTTTAAATTTATATTCCAGAGACACCAAACCAGTTATAGCTTCCCATTTGGAAATTACACTCATAAAATGTAATAAGGTAATCCCAATGTTAACCTATGAGATTTAGGCCTTGCACTAGTGAAAAACACATTTGATAGATTTTCACTATCAGGACATGTAAAACTTAAAAGTACAAGTCCTCTTTTTTAAAGACATTTCACCCTGCCCTCTGGGCTGTCCATGGCCTACCCTAGGGGTGACTTATATATAAAAGGAAGATTTGGGCTTGGCAAAAGGTATATTTTGCCAGGTTTAAATTGCAGTTTAACTTCACACACAGGCTCTGCAATGGCAGGGATGAGACATGTTTAAAGGGCTACTTAAGTGGGTGGCACAATCAGTGCTGGAGGCCCACTAGTAGAAGTTAATTTACAGGCCCTGTGCACAGTTAGTACACTTTATTAAGGACATATAAGTAAATTGAATATGCCAATTGAGTATGAGCCAATATTACCATGTTTAGAGGAGAGAGCACATGCATTTAGCACTGGTTAGCAGTGGTAAATGCTCAGAGTCCTAAGGCCAGCAAAAACGAGGTCAGGAACATGGAGGAGGAATGCAAAAAGTTAGGGGATAGACCACCCTAACCAAGGTTCACATGTCTAACAGCTATAAATAATTGTCCAGTCAAATACTGTCTTTTATGAGAAAAGTAGTATTTATATATGAACACAAAGTGAAATACGGCATACACAACAATGCACACAGTTCCCTGAAGTCAGGGCTCTAGTATTCAATGGGCAGGCTCTTGAGTCCCATTTCCCTCTCATTAGCTGTAGCGATTATTCCCCATTCATTATAGGTGACATTCAGGTTAAGCCCCAGTCTTACCCGCACCAGCAGGGATCGGACAACCGGAATCTCCAAACTGCAGTGGCTACCTTTGGTGAGTAACACTTTCAGCTCTGCAGTGGCAGCGGCTGGGTATCCTCAGCGGTCCTCCGGTGTAATGATAAGTTTTCTTTGATTCCTCCTACAGATGGGGTGGATGGAATTTAAAAAAAAATGTGGGTTCTCACTGAGGGCTCATGCCCATATGGGTAACCAGAGTGTCCTCCCCTCTCGCCGATGGTATCAACCAGGCTACAATCCTTGTCCTTTTCATGAGCCCCCATGGCATACAGGGTCACCACTCCTATTCTACACTTGAGCAACAGCTCAATCAGCATGACAGCAAGTTCCTCTTCTTGGCAGCTCTCTTTGGCATACAGGGTTGCTGACTCTCCAGCCATATTAGGGCAATAGTCTGATAGGCATGGCTAAATTCACAGAGGCCCTGTCTGGCATACATACCGCACACGGGTGACGTCTCGATCGACATGGTTAACTTCACAGCAACCCCCTCTGACATATGGGGTTCCCAATTTATACACTGTACATGGGCAATAGCCCGATCGGCACAGTTAAATTCACGGTGGCCCCTCTGGCATATGAGGTCACTGACTTTCCCACCACACACAGGCAACGGCCCAGTTGGCACTGCACTCCTCTCCTCACGCCTCACTACACGGATCCATACACCAGGATCCCCCACTGGACCATGCTTCCTCCAGCAATCTCCTCTTCCTAATAGGGCACACTGGTCTTGGCAAGCAGGCAGGCGGTGGAATTCCAGGGGCAAGTGGTCTTGAATTTTTCCTGGGTGATGTCCCCTCACCCAGCTGAGAGACTGGCAGGCCTTGACTCCCAGTCCAGGTCACAGGCAGAAGTCTTCCAGAGATTCTCCTCCTGGCACAGCCCGACTGGCTGCTTGGCAGTTGACAATTTTGGGGGCTTTGACCTCCCATTCTTATAATCCATTTACAGACACCAAATGTAATTTAATTTCTGAGTCTTTGACGTTTTTGTTTGGGGTCTGCATTCAATTGAACTGCCCTTTCCTATACCCTGCCCTTCCTCCAGAAAGCACTCTGTTACAACAGAAGCAACTCAAAATCTAGTAGCCTCAAAACACAGGCCATGGGAGAGACTAGAGGTTCACCCCTGGATTTCAGTCATGGTGATATGGGTATCCAAAGGTTACACCAGTGCCCCAGCCCTACTTTTAATGATTTTCCTATCAGCCCCATCTCTTTTCTGAGATGTGCCCAGGCCCCTTTCCAGTGACCTCTCTCTGAATCAAAGAGCACCCTATGACGTGTACTGAAGAACCTGGCTCTTCTTCCTCCAGTGTGTGGCCCCCATGCAGCTGATTGGAATGTAGCAAGCCAGAAATCTGTCTCAGGGGATTCCTCTATCTCTTCTTGCTCTTCCAGTTAGCCCTGGGTCTCCGAAAATGGACCCCAGAATTTCCATGTACTGTATCATTCACAGACACACATACACCTTGCAGATCCATAAAACACGCCACTCAGCATTACATATTAACTTGATGTAGGCCAAGGTTCAGTTAAGCACAAAGCAGCAGAACATTACATGAGTGAGCCTGTAGACCTCACTTCAGTGAAACAGGTAAAAAGGGTATGTTTGTTCCTACTGATCACTACATGGTATTCTGCCACCACGCGCTCATTCTACTTAACTCCTAGCAAATCAGTAGCCTTTCATTGCTATGAGGCTACTGCTTTGGGTATCCCTCCCATCCAACAAGACCACAATCCATGAGACAGGTCTATAGGTCTATATTATGGACCACACGCATGATCCGTGTTCACCCATGGCAACAAATATCAGCACCAGGGATCGAGGCATCTTTGCAGCTGGGGCACTCAGGGCGGAATTACAAATCAGTCACCATGCAAGGGATTTTTCCATCCCAACGCAAGCTCTGACAGAATGGTTACATATCCACTGGTTATATTTCTGTTTATTTTTATCAGCTGCACTGATGTAGAATCTCAAAGCTATGTTCTATAAACATAATTGGGGATTCTATCACGGATTGTCTGCAGAGACCTCCTTAAACCAACCAGGCATTAGTTCAGCCTGCCTAAAACAGCAGAAAGTTTAGCCTGTTCAGTTCTTGCATATCTTGTTTAGAAAAAGTTCCTCTCAGTTAGTGCACGCATGCAGTTGTTCCTATATTGTTTATATATTTAATTTGGAGTTACATAATATTAGACATGTAACCCTTTGGTTAGAGTGCAATGGAACTTGGTACAGTGACCAATCTGAAAAAGCAATGAAGGAGGAGATTGCATCCGATCAGTTAGCTGGGAGCCAGTAGATGTTGTTCCGCGATCGCAACCCATAAAACTTCAGAAGGTTGGCTTGGAAAGCAAGTCTAAACAGTGCAGTTTTCAAACGTTTCCTAAAGCACACACAAAATTACTCTGATCTCAGTAAGGGGCTCAGGGCATTCCGTAGTTTCAGGCTATGTACTCCAGTGAACTGCGTCTTTGTCTCATCTATTTGAAACTCCATTGTTGGATCAGGTGAGCATCCAATGAGCAGATGTTTCAGATGAAATGTAGCCTTGTGGTAGGTTTTGCAAGTATTTTGTGTCTTTTCTGTATGGGCTCTGTTGACATTTCAAAGAATCTAGAGTATGATCCCTGATTCGCAAGGCAGCCAGAAAGGTACTTTGAAAGCGGCTTAATATGACCCTGCTTGTGTAGGTTGAGGTGGACTGGTACTGAATGTAAGTTCATTCTTTATTAATGTTTAGACACCGTCTTTAAAACATACAGTCCTTAAAAACAATAATTCTTTTTACATAATCACACCGTATAAATACCAATTCATCATACTACACTAAAAGCCCCAAACCCCTACTATTTACACTATAAGACACTAATCCAAACACTTTTTAGAGAACCTAGCCAGAGCGCAAGCCACATCAAAGAATTCCATCCTTAAGAGAAGTTCTATTGCATCATTTCGACAATTGATATTATATTTTTTAAAAAGAGGTTTTAAAATCAAGCAACGTGGCCTATAAAAATGACGACAATCCATTAAAACATGAACATTGAGGTCATGAAATGGCAGTCCACATGTGCAGTTATTCTCTTGATCTAAAAAAGCTTCAAATTTCTCAGCTCTCACATAACACACATTTAATCCTGCCCGGAACTTTAATAGTAGTAATCATAACCGGGCATCTGGGAATGCAGATAAATACAGAAATACATTCATATTTTCCCATGAATCTAACATGTATTTTGCAGAGGGTTTGTTCCTTACATATTTCAAGTCCGCCAATCTAGATTCATTTTTACAGGCTGTTTTTAATTCTGCTTTAGAGATTGAGGCTTCAGCTATTTTTAATTCTAGTTTTAAGGTTCCTGCAATGTCTTCCAATCTTTTCTTTACCTTCCTTGCCCACTGTAATTCCCTTCTTTCTATTTCAATGGCACAACAGGCTGATATCTTCTGAGTATTTGGGACCAATAATTTATCCCAAAAACGCAGAGTTGATTTATAAGCTAGGAAGTTCCAGTCTTGCAATTTTGCTTCTAATCTTATTGCCTGGGACAATGCACCATTGGGAGGGCCAACAGTTGTTTCAGACATTTGCTTTCACACATCTCCCAACTTTCCTCCGTACTAATGGCTAACAGCTCAGCCCCATAGATGCATTGCGTGGGGACCATTGTGTTATAAGCAGTTAAGAAGGGAGACCAGAAGGGGCCGCCATAAGTCTTTTTAAAGCGGACAAGTCCCCCTGTCGTAGCTAATGCCCTCGACTCCACTGATTCTTTATGTAAGGTCCAACTCAGCTGACTGGTAAATGTCATGCCCAGATACTTGTAGGAAGACACAACCTCTACTCTACTATTGCCTAACTGCCATTTATACGGTTTACTTTTTTACCAAACATGATTATCTTTGTTTTTCCCATGTTTATCTTCAATTTATTAGCCTCGCAATAATGTTTAAACTTTTTTAACTTCCTCTGCAGGCCTCCTTGTGTCACGTCCAGAATTTCCAAATCATCTGCATAGAGTAGGCATGACACATGTCTTCCTCCCATTTTTGGGGAGAACGAATGTGTTGCTGCCAACTCTCTCTGTAGATCAGCTAAAAATAGGGAGAACAATGTGGGAGCCAGGACACAGCCCTGCCTTAATCCATTTCCCTAGGGAATTTTCTCAGAGAGGGCCCCGTCTAAGTCAGTTGGAAGCTTTCATGCTACTCCATAGCAGGTTGTGCAAAGGGGCCTAGTACTTTAGATGGAATGA
Source organism: Calotriton arnoldi (assembly GCA_963921515.1). NCBI lineage: Eukaryota > Metazoa > Chordata > Amphibia > Caudata > Salamandridae > Calotriton > Calotriton arnoldi. The sequence goes on from CAWUFW010003397.1 coordinate 162,265, forward strand.
AAAAAGCGAAATCTTTCCAGTGGAAAATACTTTTGGGTATTGTAGGAAATTGGTTCCACCCATTTCATACCCCTGGACCTTTCCGTTCTTGACTACCAAGTTTCGAACTTTTACTTTGAGTCTTAATAACTTAGTCTCAGTCACAGTGAATTTTGTGGAAATTGACCGAGAGTGCTAACCACCAGCATCCTCCTTCTAAGATAAGGCCACTGCTGCACCGCTAGGGTAAGAGGCTCTGGACTGGTCACATGCGAAAATGTGATCACACATGTGTTCAAATGTGTGTCAGCTGACCATGTGAGACTACAATCTAACTCAGCCCAGAATGTGAGCACAGGTAGTGTGTTGCAAAAGAGACCCTCAGGGATTGGTGCTGACTTGGTGTAGGGCTTATAATGGGAGTGGGAATTCATCAGTGTACATCTGTAATGCTAGAGAGACCAGTCAGGTATCAATTCTAGATTAAACATGTACCCGAGTGCAGATCCAAAGTTACTTTTGTGATAACTGTACTCCTTATGGCACTTGGATAATTCTCATATTTCCTTGGATCAGCTCATGATAAGGTTCCGGGCCTTCACTCTCCCTCCCCCACTCGGCCCAGTTGATTACTCTGCTGGCGAGCAGGAGGATGAAAGGTCACCCCCACACTCACAATAAAGCCATTCATCAGTGCTTGGCCTAGTTCCAGGGAAAGGAAGGGATGTAGAGGAAATCTGAATGTGCTAAGTAACTCTTCACACTGCACCTGGCCTTGGCAAGCCCAAGCCCCTTGGAAACTAAGGAGGGAGGCCATACCTCTGGAGCCAAACACATGAGATGTGCCTCTTTGAAGTTTTGGTGGGAAGGGATCAGGCAGTTGTAATAGTTGGGGGTGGGGCTGAGGCTCCCAGGGTTGTTCCACAGATCACTTGAGGCTGCCATTATTTTTGCTCAGACATGGTTTTACTGCAATACCAGAGCATGATTCCTTAGGAGACGTACATTACTGAAAGGGTTTTGCAAACCCTGTTGGATTACACGAAATGCATGATACATTAAATGCCTTCTGGACACCAGGGACCCTTTTTGGTCAAGATACAAAATAGAAAGGCAGAGGAGCTGGGCTTCCAAACACCACAGATTTGCCTCTCTCTGATCTCTACTCACCATCTATATTTCAGAGCTCTTGAGAGAGGAGGTGGGTCGGTTAGGACTGTTCTGCCCTTTTCAAGGGACCTGAAATTTCCCCTGGGCCCCAGGTATCATTGATTGAGAAACAGTAAAATAGAGATTTAGGCAGGGGTGGCCAAGGCTTGGTTCTCTTGTCATTAACACCATCTACATTACAGCTCGCCACGCTAGCAGGTCAGAGGAATTACCTCCTATCCTACACCACATGTGAGCTGAGACCCAAAAACTACAAGGAATGTGTTTATTTTCTATAACCTGAGGATTTAGAGAACCCTAACTCAGCTATCTTACATATCACTCTGTTAAAATGAGACCACATGTGTGGATGGTCATATCACAATGGAGAGAAACAGATACAAAGTGCATATAAGCATTGAGAAAATTGAAGCACAGTTTTTCATTTGAAATTTGGCCCTGAATGTGCACTCTTATTCCAATACATTTTTGAAAAGTAGATACCCAGCAGAATCTGTGTCTTATATGCTCCACTCAAACTGTCATTACTAGTAATGCACAAAATCTTGCTTTTGCAAAATCCGCCTGTTAAAAACAGGGCAAGATTGGTCTGTTCAATGGGAAAGGGCTCAACCTGAAAGCATATGGTGGATGTTGGCTGCATTCAGGCTCGTGGTTGGCAGATACCCAGGTCACCCTACCAACTACCTAGGTATTTCCGAAATCACTGTCGAGGGAGAGTTACTTCAACCACATCACTCCCACTCTCAAGAAACTCAGCTGCCTACCAATAGTGGCAAGATCTAGATTCATAACTGCTTGCATAAACCACAAAGCTCTCTACACGGAAAAAACAGTCTACCTCGCAAATAAACTATCAAGAGCTGGTGAAAAGAGATCTCTTTGTAGCTCTTTAAAGCTCTAACAGTCTAATCCTGAAATCTTGCACCCTCTCATTCTCTGGGAATGCTCGCTGCCTAAGGATCTACCTGACAATCAATCATTCCCTCACTTCAGGAAGAAGATGAAACTTTTTCTCCTCAACAAATATCTAACCCCCCGCCCCCAACCATCTGACTGGCCTGTAGCTCCCACCCCACACTCTCCAAATAAATCTGAGCATCACTACCTCGAGGACAAACTGTACCTCTACTCTCCCCGCCTTCACAATCATCATACCGTACCTACCTCTGAAACTATATTGTCCATTTATCCTACATTTATCCGTTCATCGTAGATCTCTTTATACACTGTTGCTAGGCATTTTTACTCCATATGTAACTTGTGTAATTGCTGCTGTGCCAACTCGGTAAAGCGCTATTCATATATCTACCGTAACTACCTCTAATCTATATTGTACACATATCCTACTGTCTATCATATACTTCTTATACATAATGTTACTATGTATTTTTATTTACTCCATATGTAACTTGTGTAATTACTGCTGTACCAACTCTGTGAAGCGCTCTGATACCTTCAGGTCAAGTTCGCATTATAGAAACCTCAATAAATAAATAAAATACAACATTGATTCCAGAGAAGTATAGATTGTGTGGACCCGATCACTTCTTCAGCAGAACACTCTTAAAATGTCAAAAAATAGCTAAAAACACAACTGGAATATGCAGCCAAAAGCAAACATGCCTTTGCAATACATTTCTGAGGGAAAGAAACCTCAATGAAATACCACACGTTCATGGTAATGGACTTTGAAAGCATAAGGGATAATGAATCTCAAACACAGAGAAGCCTTCCTTTGATTGAAAGAAGAGCAAATAAAAATAAAATAAAGCTAAGCCTTGATAAAGAGGTTAACTTAAAAAAATGTGGCTTAACGTCTCTTTGTAAATATGGTACCCTTTCACGCAAGTCTCTGTGTGAAACGGGCGTGCACTGGGTGTTGCTGAGGGTGTTCCACCACACCACCCATTGCTTTTTTGATACTGCCCAGATTTACAAGAATCTGTAAATCTGAGGCAGCACCAAAAACTAACACCATGCAGGAGCAGGCGTTAGAATGGTGCAATGAGGAGAAAAACTTTTATTTCTCCTCATTTTTGCTTTTTCTATGTGTGCTGCGTTCTGCAGCACATGTTTGGCCGCCCAAGAGGGCCGGCCAAACAGTTCATGCGCACTTAGGGAATGCAAACCACTCCTCCCCTCCTCTGGCCAGCCCCACCCCACCATTGCCTGCAAGAGGAAAAATAAAATGATAATAACGATACGATAGTGGGGTGACGCTCCTCCGCCTTAGTGGAGGAGCCGCCACTGGTTACCAGACATTGGGTTACACAAAAATGTGCTGTAACAAGAGTGCATTCTCTGTATTCATTTGTGCATTCAGGTTATTGAGTGATAACAATTGTGCTTGTGTATCACTTTAATAAATGACTAAATAAACACAAAAACCTCAAACAAACAAAAAAGAGATATGGGATGCATAGTGTTAGATAGGAACACAAGCTTTTATTTCAAATATTCTCAGATCTGTTCAGGAGTGTAAAAAACAGAAAAACACATTTACATTTTATTCTTCTCAGTTTTCAAATACAGACTGTTTCACTAAAGCATTATAGCCACTTCATAAAAAGTTGATCTTTTTAAAACAGAATCAATCAATCAAACATTTATTTACAATAATGTTTGTATTGCAGGCCTATCTCAGCCAGTTCTCTAGACTTGGAAAAATCATTCAGACATCAAGTATACGTGCATCTAAAAGCAAAATACTTGTGCTTTTAAGATTATCCTAACGAATAACTACCCAAACAGAAAACAAATCCTGAGACCCTCTGTAAAATAAAGTTTTATCAAAACTGAGAAGAAACGGTTGTAAGACATGAAATCTGGTTTCAACACAAATAAATTGAAAGCCTGCGTGCTCTGGACCTACTCTTAAATGCTAGTTTAATCCCTTGCAGTCGGTACTGATGAAAACAGTGAGAACATACAGCACACACTTTAAAATAATGCTACCTATTTTGTAAACTGCTGAAACACACTTCGAATAGGTAAACTAAAGCAGTTTAAAATGGGAAATACAGTATCTGACTTGAAAACTAATAGCATAAAGACATTTTCCATAGAGGTTATCTCTGGAGGTTAACAGCATGTGCTTAACAGGAAGTGGCTTCATCCAGGACATGAGAAAAGTGAGCCCTCCCCCCACACACACAAATCTGTGTGGTGGAAGTGAACACATGTATCATGCTCAAGCTTATTGTAATCCCCATTCAAATTAAGGTTGCCTGTGTGATTGACCAACAAAACACATTGTAAGTAATGTGCATGTACATTACTTGCATATGTGTGTTGAGCACAGAGGTGATGGCTAGAAACTTAGATTTTTTAATAGAAAGAACAATTTTATTCTTGCAGACCAATTTGTTATGTCTGGAAACCAAATAATTATGTATGTCTACCAGTAGATTATGCATGCAAATAAATTAGTATTAGTGTTGGTAAACATGCAAACCAGCAGACATGGGAACCAATACATCGTGCGGTACACATGTTGTATGATCTATATGTACACTGCTGCTGTTTTTGTACAGTAAATACATTTTGAGGGTGAACCAATACATCAAAAATTTAAACCAGTATTTTACAGGTGTGAAACAGTGTGTGTTATGCTGTCCACAACGAAATGCGAATGAGTTAGCATGTTGTTAGGGCAAACCAAATAGAGTATGCCCACAAACCAACACCTTGTGTGCATATGATTGTGCTATGAATGTCCATCCTCATATAGTTTAAATACACCGGTCCACTAAATTGACACAGTAGTGTGCTTCTACTGTTAATTAAGACTGATATACTGGGAATGTCGGCAGATATGATGTATTTAAAAACTGCTCACTTTCAACCATATTTTCAAACAAAGCAATTTCTTTGCGCACAGTGGCGTAACATAGGCCTCGGCAGCCCCCCAATGTTGGTGTATGCAAACCAGCATAGCACAATAAAACCAATGTAATCTGTGTAAACAAGTCCAGAATTCATGAAGGCGCATCCAATTGCTTGATACATTAACCTATGTAATTGCTATGCTAGTGACCGTGATTGATATATGTGTCACATACAGGAAAATTAAATGCTGGCCTGTCTTTCCTCTTTTTATGAGCTAATCACAAAAGTAACTTACAACTGTGAGGTTCACTTTTACACTTTTGAGGAACATTGCTTCTTTTGGATATTCACAATTTACGAGTGTAAAAGTTACTCAGAATTGTAGACTTAAATGTCACAATTAGGGGATGAAGTCAAGTTTAAGAGTGTAAGTTATTACAGCCTAAAAGGAGCAATAGCAAGTCCACAACTACACATGGCCAACCACTGATACTGCAATACCCTCCCATAGAAAATAATGAAGGTAGGGACTTAAAATAGCACCCCATAGAAAATGTTGTTTCCGGATCCAAGCATAAAAACATCATTTTTACTCCACTGCACATTTCCAAACATTAAAATAAAATGATTAGCAGGCCCTCTATTATCTATCAGAAATTAGGCTTCATTTACATTTTAACAATGTTCAGGTGGAAAAGTAGATTGAGAAAGGAATTGGACTGGTTTAGCTGCTAGCACGTTGCTTTTAATGTTTTGAAAATATTAATTAGTATTTCAGGGATATTATAAAGTTTTGCAACTGCAATGTCTAGTTTTTTGTACTTAGATTAATATTTTCATGTTTTCTCTTGCAGGAGTGCACACAGTTTCATGGAGACTATATAGGAAGAGCATGTGGTCATCATGGTCCCTACGTCCCTGATGTGCTTTTTTGGTCATCAATTCTCTTTTTTGCCACAGTTATAATGTCATCAACATTGAAGGAGTTCAAGACCAGCAGATATTTTCCAACAAAAGTAACTATACATATTTACTATTGAATCAAACACACAGTTTTCTGTATTATAACAACAAATGCCCATGTTCAAACTGTGATACATCAATAAAAACACTTTAATTTGAGAATGTTTAATACTGTGTTAAAAATCATGATGATTGAACGTATTTTATATTCTTTACCACCATTTCATTTATTTACATATGCTTTTCGCTCATTTACATGCTTATGCTTTAGCTGCAAGGACAATCAGAACTGCATTTCTGAGGAAGAAAGTTGCCAATAAAACTTGTGAAAGCAGAATGGTTTCAAAGTAGATTAAAGCACTGAATTCGACCTGCTATACAACTGAGGAAACTATTTGCCCCAAGCTATCACTTAGTAGAAACCTCTCAGATCCTGAACGAAACACTTAGGGCTAGATGTACAAAAGTTAGGAAATAGTGATTTCCTTATAGCGATTTCCTGAGAATCTCAATTAGTAGATCGCTATTCTTAATGTATGAAACTCATTAGCAATTCGTAGTGGGTCACAAAGAGACCTACCTCGTGAATATTAATGAGGTAGGTCGCAATTTGTGACCCACTATGATTTGCTGCTGTCACAGGGATGGTGGCCTGCTGGGGTCAGCAGACTACCATGTTTTTAAACGCAGCCCGTTTTCTTTAAAGGGAAAACTAGTGTGTTTAAAAAGAAAAAAATGAAACTTTGAAGGTTTATTTCTTAAGAGTAGGCTGTGGTCTGTTTAGGCAGTGGTCTGTGAGACCACTGCCTGCTCTTAAAATATACTTTGCTAACCATACTCAAAGGGGAAATGGTCCCTGGAAGACCCCTTCCTATTCGCATTTGAGTGTCCACCATTTCTCAAATGGCGGTCAATTGTGAATGTTTTGCGACCGCATTACGGTCGTAAAGCATTCATACATTCCATTTCAATTCGGTATTAGGAAGGGAGACCCTCAACATGCCCGTTCAAAATACTGAATTGTAAAACCCAAATTGCAATTTAGTAACAAGCTACCAAACTGCATTTGGGCTTTGTACATCCCAAAAAGCAATGCAAATTAGGCCGTTTGCGACCACAAAAATGCTTTATACATCTAGCCCATCGTGATGTAATGTATCTGGGTGCAGTCAGCAGGTGCCCTCACTTGAGGCAATGAGCAACAAGGCACAAAACTGAAAATGTACACTGCATGTACAGACCTCTTGTACGTGTTGGAATGAAAGGGCACTGAGGCCGCAAGTGGAGAAGTCAGTAGCCTCATTAAGGCAAAATAACAACTGGGTCCCTGCTTACGAATCTTCCACTTCGACGAATACAAGTACTTCTTGTGTGCAAACGTCTAGTAGTGTATAGTGATAATGGAGAACTAATGAACAAAATGGAAACCTGCTTAAAACAGATGATGGTACAAGGCCTTTAGAGAAGAAAGAAGAGGTCTTGAAGCAAGAGGAAATCTTTAAATGAGAACCAGAATCTATCACTAGCAAAGTGGTGAATAAAACCTTAATGCAGACATTCTTGTTGCATATTAAGCTGGAATTCAGCACTTAACGAGCGGTGTTGAAATAGTATTTCAGTGACATGAATAGAGATATATGAGAGTGATGCACTTGAGTTCACTTCCTGAAAAAAGCAATGGATGGATTCCCTATGAATGAAGAAGTGCGCCAATATTGAAGAAACAACAAAATGTGGTCCTCCAACAGAAGAAGGACCATTTAGAAAACTGATCATGCTGAAACAGCATATGAATAAGAGACGTTTTCAAGGGAGAAAATAGGACAAACATTACAACCTTTGTTCAGGACCAATTTCAAACTACCTTGAAACAAGACGATGACACACCAAATTGAAAGGATACATTGAGTAGTGGGCAGGTCCAAAGAATCCTAATGCTCCCAGCAACGTGTTGAAGGTCCATTAATACGAAGAAAAGGTATGCATCATGTCAAAAGCTCAGGGCGGAGGAGGAACATCCTATAATAGTACTTTGCTGCTAATCTTTGATGACTTGTCCTTAATCACCTCACAGAAACAAAAGACCTTTCACACAGTGATCTTTTCTCTGAAAGGTGTGCAGTCAAGAGGGCGATCCTTTGTGATTCTCCTTTGCAGGAAAGTGTGGCAGTGGTCCTCTACAAAACCTTTGACAGAGGCCCATGAAATAATGAGATTGGAAAGATACACTAATCAAGCAGCTGGAGAAAGAAGAAAAAAAGTCGTAGAACATTGAAAGCCTGGACCGCAGAGGGAAGACACAACGGAAAGACCAGAAGAGGAATAACTATTAGAATTGAGATCAGTAATTGAGCAACTGCAGAAAGTAGCTGCTGGACTGACCTTGGGTTCCTTGGGCCCTGGCAAGGACTGATTTTCTCCAAAATAAACAAAACTGGTAACATTGATCGCTTGAGAGGGGAGATGAAGTGATAATATGATCTGGTTGAGATATAAGAAATTAGCACATGAGCAGGCCAAGTTCAGCTACAATGTACTTTATGACTGAGAATTCATTAATGTTGGATGGAGAGTTCCATGTTATCTTTTGTAGATGTTAGACATTTTGAATCTCTTGAATGTTCAGAAATTGGCCAGAGTGGAGGTAACCCTCACAAACAAGAAAACGATACTGCTAACAATAAGAAACTAGGCTATTGGTTGAGGGATCTGAAAACTTAACTTAAAGGCAATGTGTAAAGTATTTATGCAGTACACAAGCAGTAATAAAGTGAAAACCCCCAAAAATCCCAAACCAAGTTAGACAAATAGAGAATATCTTAATAATTAAAATGACACCAAAATAAATTATATCAGTAGAGCCAGAGTTATGAACTTTTAAAGTTTTTAGTGAAATCTAGTGCCCAAAAGATCAAAACGCCAACCGCCGGTATCTGGTCGCACAAAACCGGGGCAAAGTCAAAGGTTAAGGCTGACCACGATGAAGCACGGATCGACTACAATTGGTTGACTGGACCTGGTATCAGCTTACATTCAGACTTAAAAAAATGTGTGAAGTTTTTGGTGAAAGGTTTTCTAAGTCCCAGGTTTTAGATTTAGGCAGGAGCAGAACCTCTAACACCACTTCCAAGGATACAGAACCTGGGGGCACCACTTGAGAGGGGGAGGTTTGGACTCACTCTAGCAGAGGCCAGGTGCAGGGTTCAAGGCATCAGGAGCTTGTTATGTTCACACAGGAGCCACCTAGCCCTTGGATTCACTTCTGATGGTCCTGGGATCAAGGAGATGGTCCAAATCTCCATCAAGCAGCAATGCAGTCCTTCAAGCAACAGGACAGTCCTCTGGCAGCAGCAAGGCAGTCCTCTGGGAATGAAGGTAATCCTTCTGAAGTCTTCCACAGGTGCAAGAGTGTAATGAAGAGGTGGTCTGAGGGTCCAGTATTTATACCTTGTGACAGCCTTTGAAGTGGGAGGATTCCCTATACTACCCCCACATCTGGTTCTGAAAGGTTCTTCCCTTCCCTTGCCAAGTCTCCAAGAAGTCTGGGGTGACAAAAGACTAGTGTCAAGTTCCGGAGTGTGTGCTGATGGCAATGCCTGTGAAGTGTAAGTATCGACACCAAGTACCATTTTGTTTCGCTTTTTGGGAGAAATACACTAAGCCCAAAAGCAGAGCCATTCACATGACCCATTCAAGGGACCCAGGACACTGGCAGAAGGCACAAATTGTTAGGGCAAGAACATGTAGGACCATATACTAGGTACTTATATGTAAATGTAATGAGGCCAGTCAGGTAAAGTGCAGAGTCCTAATGCCAACAAAAAAAAAATCAGAAAACAGAAGGGGTGAAGGCAAAATGTTTGGGGGGAGACCAAGACAAGGATGTCAGGTCTAACATCCAACCACAAGGTGGAGAGGAGGTAAAAGGTTGCTTGAGACACATGAGCAATTTCCCAAGAAGCATGGCCTTTCCCTAATGTACTGACTAGAAGGTTTTTAGGTTATGCTTGGTTAAGAATGTTCAGTTACTTTGGGCTGTGGGAGAGAGGCAATATTGCATGTAACTCTGGGATTCAGTGTTGCTCTAGGGTCTGAAAGCACAAATAGCAAAGAGAAAATGGGCCGAAAGTGGCCAAGGGATGGCACACCAAAAAGAAAATAGCAACACACCAAAAGAACACCCTTAATGATAATTATCACATATAATGTTTAGAGCCTGACAAATGTATCCTTCAAGAAACACACCAAGGATGGTGAGATCAATGCCAGATGAGATCCAGAAGATCTCTACACCTATTTTATTAATCTGTACCCAAAAAGACAGCAGATATAGGCATACTCCTTCCCAAATAGCTTGACTTTCAGGTACAAGATTCACTTACCTACAGGAAGCAGAGGTGGTTCTTATTGAATGGCATGTTGCAGGGGGGAGTGGTCTTTTTGGCATCCATTTATGTTACCATTCAGGCCAAGAGAGATCCCTTAAAGAAGTAGTGGACAACATTTTGTTCAATTCTACAGGCCCTATAATAATAGGGGGACAAAATAACTTGGTTATTTGTGCATCCATTGAAAAATCACAGAACAGATACATAGGCTCAGTAGTTATCTCAGGAGAGGGGAGGGAATGGCTAGAGGACTTGCCACCCATTTACTGCAGGATGCTCTCATTACTCAAGGGCATAACAGGGGCTTATGCAAAGCTAGATCATTTACTCATATGCAAGCAACTATTAAATCTGATTGTGGAAGTAGAGCATGAATTGATCATGGACTAAAAGGCAGGGGAGAAGACGATTGAAGCCAGGAGGGCAATGGACACTGCTCCTCTGATACCCAGAGGTATGCACAAACAGAGCAGGTATTAAAGATTCCATAGTAAACAGTAACTGGGTGAAGGGCACATGGTGGTAGTATGGGATGCTTTCAAAGCTATAGTTAGCGGACATTCCACAGCTAAGACATCTCGAATAGAAAGACCAAGAGCCAAAATCACAAGCAGTGGAAGTTCCACACGATACTACATACTCAGAAATGGTGTGATGTAAAGGTTTGGCTTTAAGAGGGTAACTGCAAGCCCTGGAAATGAGAAGAGCATATTAATTAATGACCCATCTCAATGTTGAGTATCATAACAAAGGTTATGAGCCAGGTCGTCGCTAAATTGCAAGTTAAATAAAAGCCCAAAGCTACATATCTTTGTCTCTTTATCTCTGTATGCTTCAGTAGAGAGAAGTATAACTTCAGAAGTCTAAATACCTTTTTTACAACTTGTCCACCATTGACAGTGCTGCCAGAGATGGCTGGCATGTGCTTACCAAAGGTCAAAGAAGTTGATAGAAATGTATTACAATCTCCGATAACTAGAGGTTATCTCCTACTAGCCACAGAATGTATTTAGTCTTTCAGGGCCCTAGGGCAGGACAGCATTGGATGGTAAACTATCTTCCAAAATGTTAGCAAAATATTAGCAAAGAGGCTATATGTCTCCGTCGGACTTTATATGCCTGCCCAGACAGGTTTACAAAGGCGAAGTGATGTGGGATAACACTAAGCAGATTATACACATTTTGGACAAGGCTCAGAAGAACACCAAAGAGATAATCCTCATGTCCTTATATCTTTAGTTGATGTTCAACAGCGTGGATTGAGCACTCCTGCAGAAGTCTTGAAAAAGGCTGAATTTAGTTGGGAACTATTGAGATGACTGTTTGTTAATTTTCAAGCACTGGAGCTCTGTGCATGGGTCAATGGGAGGCTCATGGGGAAGACTGACATGAGAAAGGGAGCAAGACAAAGATGTCAGTTTTTTCCCCTATTGTTTGTTCTGGTCCCTTCTCCTTCCTCTCTCACACCACTGGTTTGGCCCACGGTCATTGGCAATAGTGTTGGCACATGCCATTATATGCAACATACATTGCATAAGGATAATTCAACTTCTGGTAAATGGCCATGCCAAGTGGGAGAAATCCATCTGGCTACATACTCTCCACTAATCTTTAATTTTCTTTTGTAGTGGCTCAGCCTGGGTATTTAAGTCTATTTATTTATATGGTGGTGGCTAGTATCATTTATAATACCATGTCCAAGAATTTCTTCAAATTGCAGGTGCTAAAAGTAAGTCCTCTTCATTGTATGGTTGACTCCCTTTCCCTAACACCTTCTCCTTCCTCTCCATTCCACCCTTCATCCTGAGCTATCCGAAGGTGGGACTCTTGAGTGTTTATGATTTAGTGGTACCCTTCTAGGCCCCAGTGTTCAGAAGCTGCCCCCAGTTTCCGTCCTTCATTTCTCAGGTACTTTGCTGCCAGCGAGATGGGAACTTTGAGACAGATGAGATCAATTGGGGCACACCTATGAGTTTTGCCACCCTCTCTTTCCTCACCAATTCCTTGACTATGGGGTAGGGTGATGCCCTATTATAGACTCTAGAAGCTTAAATAGTGCAAAAAAGTCACTTAGGGCCAGATGTACGTAGCTTTTGGTTTCTGATTTCCAAATAGCAAATCTTTGTGATTCGCTATTAGGAAATCGCAAACAACTATGTACAACAGTGTGTTTTGCACTGTTTGCGAGTCAAAGTGGGTCGCAATTTGCCAACTTCATTAAAATTCATGAGGTAGGTTGCAAATTGCGACCCATTGGGAATCAATAATAACACAGGGATTGTGACCTGCTGGGGGCAGCAGACCACCATGTCTGCGTTTGCTTTTTAAATAAAGCAATTTTGCTTTTGAAAAATCACAAAAACCCAGGATGGAAAAGAAATCAATGTTGACATTGTACTTCTTGGCAGCTGTTAAATTACTTCGGCAGTCTACCAATATTTCATGGTGTAGATTGGAGCATTTTAGACCAATAATAGAATTCTGAACAGTCTTGATCTCTAGGCTATATATGGGTTACTTTTCAAGCGGTATCCTGCTTTTGGATTATCGGGAAAAATATTTTCTTCAAACACATCGATGGTTGAGATGTTCCCATACAGGATCCCTGCATCAATAGGGAAAATGTTATCCTCACCAACAGTGATAATAGTACATTTTGTGATTCATACAAAGTACAACACAAATTATGGGCTGATTTAGACACCATTAAACAGATAGGCCACTGGAGCATTTCTATTGTTTATGCTAGTATGCTAACTAGTCACTGTTCTGTAAGTATGGAGACAGACGTGTTCTTATCTTGGTTTGAGTAGTTTACAGCTACTACACACTTTTCTGTCCCCTGCTTTATCTCTTGAAGTACACATAATGCCCACCTATTGGCCTGTAGAAATGGTTTGCCCAACACAAGTAGTTATTATCTTTAAAAGAGAGCACTCCATTTTCTTTGCCTTCTCCAGATTTAGGAAATCAGATATTTTGCCAATAATGGCCATTTTCACATCCGGACTACTTACCTAACCGCTGACCTTGTATTGAAACAAAGAACCCTCCTCATTCTTCTGCAGACCCCCATTGTACATGTTGGACTCTTTTTTAAAAAGCCTCAAAAGCCTTGGAGCACATTACACTCTCATTCAATTCCAGGTGCTGTGCAACTGGATACACACATTTAAATACATAGGGAGTAACCATTTATAATATAGGTGATACTCAGGTGACCTTTTTCTTTCTTGACTGTTCTCAAAGCCTCTGAAAGGGGCTCAGGTTCCCATAATCTTCCTCAGGTGATCCTTCCCTGCTTTTATAGATGTATGCCCTTTTGTCGTCCACCTTTTGATACTGCCCTCCCCTTTGTGAGTAAGATTGATGAGCATGGCAGATGTGTTTGGGCCTTCATCTACAAACCAGACCCTGTTTGGTCAGTGTTTTTCAATGTGTTCTCAGTATAAAGCTCTCTCAGCGCAGACTGGCACAAAATCCTAGACATGTGAATGTGGCAGACTGGCACAGAATAATGTACATTTGAATACGTTTGTAAACTCTGTCTTATCTTGGGATGTTTCTGCTATCTCATGTAGCAGTTTGTCATTTAGGCCAAGTTCTACTGTGCTGCCAGGACATGGTTCAGAATATCACAGTGTGGGTTTGTAGTTTATAAAAACATCTCTGCAGCATGAAGTGCTATCTGGTGAATGACTTGGCTTGGCATTGGTCATCTGCAGGGGCCTTTTCCTGTGTATGAACTGTGCATGTTTCTATGCCTCATGCATTTATATTTGGCTCATGCAATTCTCTACTTTGAGTTGCAGCTAAAAATTGTTTTATTTCCTTGTTGCACTTTCTGAGTACGCTGGTCATTTTCCTTCCTGGTCACTTTTCTTTCCTTTTTATTTTCATTTGCGTGTGCGATCAGTCAAGCCTACAGTTTGACCACACGTCGGTGTCCGTTCATGCACCTGCATTTTGAGAACTTGGCATCCTCTATCTGCATTTTGTAACCGTAGACTTGTGTCATACATTTGTTCCTTGCATTTTGTTTCCTCTGGGCGCACATCTCTCTCATTTAGCAACGTATTCTAATCTTTTTTCTGTTTGTAATGAATTTTCGAGGCTCGTGCAGCCACCTTTATGTCCTGTGAATTTAGCGTGGACGATTCATTCTGATATTTGACAAACTTCTGGTGTATTTCTGATTTTTGCTTGTCATATTGAGGAGCCGTTTTTAAACATGCACTCTCCTCATTCTGCTTCTCAAGGTGACTTTGTATACTGCGCATTGCATCTTAATTCCTGTGTAATTCATCGCGCTTCTTGCAGATTAGTCCTTGCCTTTAAAATTATTTTTCTTTTCAAATTCAGCTACCCCAAAGATCAAGCAACATGCCAAAGTAATTAACATTTTCATTTGCAGCTCGGTTTCCCCAGTTGCCACAATTTGCCTACATAAACTATTCGAGATTTTGGATGCCAAATGTTATTAGTTAATTAATTCTACACAGGGGAACGGATTACTAATGATCACAGGGTATAATAAATTGTGCAAAAAAAAAAACGCGCTAATGCCTCTGTTATTTTAACTGCATGTGAATCTTGCTGCTCCTTTCCTCGGTGGCATCCTGTATTACAACTACTCTCTCTGTCTCCTTTACCTACTTTCAAATTTTCACCCTAAGTAGCTTTATTAATGTGCCTCTTTTCGATTTTTGGCAGGTCAATAACATTGTATCCCTAGTGTGGAACGACCTGACACTACACATAAGAGCCTTCTCCTCACTTCTAGCATTCCGCAAGAAGCTGAAGACCTGGCTTTTCGAGTAGTTCTGCTAGGCCCTAGATGTGGCTAGAGTGACACATGCTCAACGCCAGGATACCCGCCTGGGTGATTGTGTGCTGTACAAATCTGCTTAACATAACATAACATAAAATAATTCCCTCCCCCAATATGTAAAAAGAAAAATAGGGAAGGTTTTGTACTTAAGCCCCAATGGTTACTTTTGGGAATGTCGTGTGAATCGTCACTTACAAAGTCATACACACACAGGATCTGGGTTCATCCTTCCTAACTGATGATGTCATTTAACAGCCAAACACAATGGAAACATGGCTTTAGACTTCTCCTGTACACATGTTCTGCTTCTTTTATCAGCTAGGGGGCATAAAAAAAAGAAGACATCCACCCATCCTTTAATTTCAACAGATTCTTGACTCTGAATCATTTCCACCAACAATTGTGCACTTTATGGAATACCCACATACTATAATTGAATCATATGGCAAAGTTTAAAAAAACATAAAGACATTCAGACCACATTACAAAGTTAGTGCTTTTCAAAAAACATCTTCTGAGGAGACGCACGAGCGCGCGATTCAAGATGGCGGCTCGCCGCTGAATCTCCGGCGTACCAGTTCTAACGACAAGGTTTTTATGCCGATTTTGACAGGAAAATTTATTTCCTGTAATCGTTGACCCTTACCTACTAATGGTGTGGTGCTTTCTGCAGGTTATTGGTGGCGCTGACTGATTTTGGACTTCCCTGGCTCCCAGCTTTTCTTCACTGAGGCTTCCTTCAGCTTTGTCTTCAGAGTTCCTGTCAGGGAGGCGAAGTTTGTGACGGGAAAGGGTGCGGCTTTGGCCTTGAAATCCTCCCACTGCTGGTTTTAGCTGCTGCACCTGGATATTTCCTTCACTACTACACTGGCTTGGCATATTTATCAACATTTCTGCTTTTTATTTACCATTTTACATATATTTATACAATTTTTTTGAATATGGAAAGCAAAGCTTCAAGTTTGTCGACAGATAAGCATAAGCAGACAGTCTCTCCTCCACCTGTTAAGTCAAAAATGGTAGATGCATTGGAACCCTCCCTTATTACTATTTTAGAAGAATTGCAGGCTGTTAAATCAAATATAGATAGTATTGCCATGGAAATTAAAAATATATGAAAAGATATGGCTGGTCTTTCAATGAAGGTAGCGGATAGTGAGATTAAAATAAATACGTTATACCAAAAACAGATAAGCTACTGCCGCTTGTCACAAAAATTTCTTCCATCAGTACTAGATTGCTTGAGTTAGAAACTAGAAATAGGCAATATAACTTGCGCATTTTTAATTTACCTGAAGGTATAGAAGGGAATGACTGTAGACGCTACCTTGAGAACCTATTGCCTAGTTTATTAAGCTTGAAGTTTTCAGAAAAGTTTGAGATTGATAAAGCTCATTGTATTCCAACTCATCGTAAACCTGGCCAAACTAAACCTCGTCAAGTCATTTTTAAGGTTCATCGCCATCACCATCTCATCACCATCTCATCCTTATTTGGAAAGCAGCTTGAGAAATTCCTTCTCTCCTGGTTAATGGCACTAAAATCTTCATTCATCAAGATTTTGCTAAGGAGACTGTTGCCATTCGACAAAATTTTGTAGCTTTGAGACCACGACTGAAAAACTCAAGCTTCAAATATGGACTCTTTGACCATGCATATCTGGAAAGACGACATTTCCAAATCCTTTCACCGTCCGAAGACCTTCAGGCTTTTCTTGATAATCACTTTCCTCTCTCAATGGATACACATGACGCTTCAATTCAAAATGCTTTGACTGTATTATAGCTTATTATCTTAATTGTTCAAATGGGAGTTCATGTGTGACCCCTATTTTAGGTTTTTACTATTCCTGTTACTATATTTGATATTCTTTTTAGTACGGGTGTACCTCTCTACTCTGTTTTTTCTTCTCACATGCACGCCAGTGTCTCATCAATATCTATGTATGTTCTTCACTGTTTTTTATATATATATATATATATATATATATGTTATTTATTTGATGTTTTTCTTTGTTTCTACGGCCAACTCTTTGGTCTCTCCTGCTGTTTCTTTCATATCTTATATATCTCTTCATTCTTTTCTCTATCTTGCTACTTTATTTCACTTCTTAATCTATGGATATTGCTCACATAATCAAAATTGTTTCCTTGAATGTTAAGGGTTTAAGACATCCAGTTAAACGTTTGAAGATTTTATATTACCTATCTAGGCAAAAAGCTGATCTTTGTTTATTGCAAGAAACGCATGTTGTTGACATCTTAGCATACATGCAAAGGAAATGGGTTGGTAAGATTATCTCTTCCCCAGCATTAGATAAAAAAAATGGTGTGGCTATTCTTTTTCAAAAAATCTTCCGTTGCAAATTTTAGATAAGCAATCTGTCTCTGAGGGCAGATTTCTCTTGGTTAAAGTGAAACTTGATAATACGATTTTACATTTAATCAATATTTATGGACCAACGGCAGATGACCCTAATTTTTGGACTTGTATTACCACTGAAATTCTTCAGCTTGGGAATGTTTCCTTGATTGTGGGTGGAGATTTTAATTTGATAAGTGACCCCCTTTTAGACAGACTATCCTCTACTAAAGTTACACCTCCCAAAGCGTTTCACTCCCTCAAAACTTTATTTAAAAACACTAAGGGGTCTATTACGATGGCGGTCGGATGTCCATCGCCGGGCCGGTGGTGGTGCCCGCCGGATCGGCGGTGGACATCTGCCCGCGATCGCAACCAAGAAAACCGCTGGTCAAATTAGGATGGCGGTGGTGACCGCGGCGGTGGGAAATTCCAACCGCCGCTTTACCGCCGGTTGCCATCCGCACTCCTGCCTGGCGGACGGAGCAGGACCGGGATAATGGTGGCGGTGCAGAGCAGGCTCCGCCGGCAGGATTATGATGCCGGCGGTAGCCAGCCTTTCCTCAGCGGACAAACTGCCATGGAAAGGCATGCAGAGATTGTGTGCCGGGGGGTGCACTGGGGGGTACCCATGGTCCCCCCCTACATTTCCCTGTACCAGGTGGCAGGCACTGTGCAGTGCCTGCCACGCAGTGCAGGGTAATGCAGGACATGCTCTTTTTGGCATCGCGGCGGTGCTGCGGGCAGCAGCAACCGCCGCAATGTTAAGGCCCGCGATCAGACCTCCACGGTCGGATTTCGAGCGCGGGTCATCGTAATTTGACCGGCGGTGATGTCGCGGTCCATGCGGGCGGTCTTTTCCCGCTACCATGGCGGTCGGGGAGGTTTTCCGACCACCATCGTAATAGGCCCCTAAACTTGTTGACATCTGGAGACTACATTTCCCCACTCAGAAAGAATTCACCTTTTTCTCCAATCCCCATAACTCTCCCTCATGGTTAGTTTATTTGTTAACCTCTAGAGATTTGGTGAAATCTATAACTCACTCCTCCATTGGAAACATTGAAATTTCTGACCATGCAATTATTTCACTTCATTTACAAGTCAATAATTTTTCTGTTTCTCATTCCCATTGGCGCATTAATGTAGATGTTGTCCTTCAAGATGTTCATAAAGACACAATTTTACCAGCTATTTAAGAGTATTTTTCACATAATCCTGATGGTGTTCCCTCCCCTCTTATAAAATTGGATGCCTTTAATCCATATTTAAGAGGGGTGGTTATTTCTAAAATGGCTTATTAAAATTAGACATTTAACACCAAATTATTACATTTCAGAAAAACAGATTCCAAATTTGAACGATTATTTATCTCTTCCCAAAATATTGTTATTAAAACCACGTTACAAAAACTCAGATATGAATATAATTTACTGCTAAGCAAAAGAGCTGGTATTAGATTTGCTAATCAGAAAGCTAAATTTGCTTTCAACACAAATAGGTTGGGCAAACTTCTAGCTAACTATCTTAGCATCAAAAAAGATAGAAATCAAATTCATGCTATACACAAAGATAACGGTACCATTGCTGTGTCTACTTCAGAAATTCTTGATGAATTCCTTACATTTTATTCCTCATTATACAGTTGCCCAAATCTCCTTGACCCTCAAGTTATAGACATTTTTTTAACTTGTGCTCATTTACCACAACTTTCCCAGTCTGATGAAGTCAAATTAGATAGCCCTATCTCTACAGAAGAACGTTTAATTGCTATTCAAATGCTCAAACTCCAAAAGTTCCCTGGTCCTGATGGCACCCCTGCAGAATTTTATAAAACTTTTGCTAGTGTTCTTACCCGTCGCTTACATAATTTATTTACTACATTCACCCAATCTGGCTTACTCTGAGGTTCCTTTACGGAAGCTTTAATTATAGTTTTGCGTAAGCCAGATAAAGATCACACTAAAGTTTCGAATTATCGTCCTATCTCCCTAATATATCAGGATTGTAAATGTTTTGCAAAAATCCTAGCCACTAGGTTAGCTCGTATTTTGTCGTCCCTTATCCATATAGATCAATCTGGTTTTATGTCAAAAAGATTCTCTGTTAATAACACACTGCTCCTCTTTCATGTCATTGATTATTCTTCTACCTTTACTTCTCCCGTCGGTCTTCTTGCTCTAGATGCGGAGAAAGCATTTGATAAAGTTCATTGGCAATTTCTTTTTCAAACACTATCTTCCTTTAATTTTGGTAATAATTTTATAAAAATGGTTTTAACATTATATGGCTCACCTTCGGCTCGTCTTTCTATTAATGGTCAATTTTTGAAACCTTTTTTTCTCTATAGATGAACCCGACAAGGATGCCCATTGTCACCTCTTCTTTGTTTATTAGCAATTGAACCTTTTCTCTCTCATATTCGTAATTCCATTGATATCGCAGGAATAGAGTTATCTAACAATAATCTTAAAACGTCTGCTTATGCATTTGATGTCCCCCTATACCTTAGTAATCCAGCCACATCTATACCTGCAGTTTTAAATATTATACAAAAATACTCTATTATTTCTGGTTATACATTGAATACTCATAAAAACTGAAATCTTTCCCCTAAATGTCCATTGCACACCTACAATATTGGATAATACTGATGTTATTTGGCAGAAGGAGAAATTTAAATATTTAGGTATACTCTTTTTACATTCTTTCAAACATTCCATTACACTCAATTGTGATATTTTAATTACTAGAATCACAGATAAAATTTGCCAGTGGTCCCCATTACATTTATCATGGTGGGGGAAACTTGAGACCATCAAAATGGTACTTTCCCCTACTATTTTTTACACTTTATCTCTGATCCCCTTACACTTACCTCTCTTATTTTATAAAAAAATTGATAAGCTTATTTCCAAATTTCTCTGTAATCATATATCACCCCGTATTTGTCATGACAAAACTTAAACTTTCCAAACTTAGGGCCCAATTCCGATCTCGCTCGGAAAGCCCTCCGTACGACTCGGATCCGGAGGGCTTTCCGAGCGAGACGTGCTCCGGGAGTCCGAACGAGCGAGTACGTTGCAGCCGTATGCTTACGGACTCAGGTCGCTCGGACTCTAATTGAACTCTACGGGAGCCTGTGTACAGACGCGTACACAGGCTCCCATAGCAGAAAAGGGGTGGGTGGGGAAAAGCGTACACCCTGTGGCGGGCACCCCATGGTTCCACCCACACTGTGTATGCTTGGATCGGGGGGACCCATGGGCACCCCGTGATAGATTCGGAGGGCCCCGGGTGAAGGGGGGCCTGGTAGGGCCCCCCGAAGTACGCTTTCGACAGCCGTTTCGTCTCGCTGAGACAGAGGCGAAGCGGCTGTCCGAATCGTGCATCGTACTCGCTCGGTCGGAAATCGGCTCCATTGCGCGGCACGATTAGTCTACGAATGAGACGTACAGAGCGGTTCGGGTCCGGAAACGATTCGGTCGGCACTTACGCGATCTTCGCATCGTACTTGGTCGTTCGGACTTGTGTGAGATTCGGTCGTGAAGAAGGGCTACGAATCGGATCCGGTAAAGCCAAATCGGAATCAGAGGCCTTCCGAGCGAGATCGGAATTGGGCCCTTAATGGAGGATTTGGTCTGCCTGATTTTTTCAAATATCAAAAGGCGTTTATCTTAAAACAAGGTTCACCTGTCTTAAACTACTCTTTAAGACTACATGACTGCCCTGAGTAGCTGGATGAGCAGACACTGCCTAAAGTTGAACTCAAGTAAAACTGAGGTTATACTATTTGTTAATCTCTCCCCAGCATGGTCTCCAGCTTGGTGGCCCAACAGTCTGGGCTCGCCTCCCCTCCCGGTGACTAAAGCTAAAAACATAGGCTTTATCATTGACGATAAGCTCAGATATGAGGCCCAGGTGTCTAAGGTAGTGTCCTCCTCATTTTATACCATTAAAACGTTAAGGAAAATGTTCCCTTTTATCCCCAGAAACACTTGGAAGACTGTTGGCTCTTCAGTAATCATGTCAAAGCTGAACTATTGTAACGGCTTGTATATGAACCTCCAGGTAAAATTACTTAGGAAACTCCAGGCGGTGCAAAATGCAGCAGCCAGACTGACTCTGGATATTCCCAAATAGCAGCTGGTATCCGCTGGCATCAGGGAACTACACTGGCTCCCGGTGCGACAGCGAATTACATTTAAAGTGCTCTGTGCAGCCCATAAGGCCTTGCATAGGGAAGGTCCGAAATTTCTATGCAAGGCTTTTAATTGGCATACTTCAAACATCTTCGATCAGCTAGTGCTAGACTGATTACCACCACAAGAGTCAGAAAAGTGAATTGGGGAGGAAGGAGCTTCACTAACAACACAGCCAGGCTGTGGAACTCTCTTCCACTGCATCTTAGGGCTCTATCCACCCTACTGGCCTTCAGAAAGAAACCTACGACTTGGCTGTTTAACAACTAGTAATACCCCGGCTCAGTATGCTCACTACCTATGGGTAGACTTGCGCTATACAAGTCTGTATAACATAACATAATTTTGGTTCACTTGTACGGACCCTAGATATTCCCCTAAATGGTTACTAATAGAACGAAATTTAGTTTCGCCATTTCCTCTTTCTTCACTTTTGTCCATGTCCAATTCAAATACACTTTTTAAATCCTCCCCATCATAGCATCCACTAAATTGATTATTGCTGACTTTGATGCTTCTTTTTCGTCACATATTTCAGATTCTGCTATGATTTCTCTTTGGCACAATCCTAAACTAAAGTTCAATCATACTATCAAAGTTTGAAAATTATGGATATCAGCTGGTATTTTCTTCTTTCAGGATATTTACAAATAAGGAGTTTTGTTACCATTCTATGAATTAAAAGCTAAATTCATGTTACCGGATGCCGAAGCTTTTAAATATGAAATTCTTTGTAATGTTCTACTTAATTCCTTCCCAAATGTGTTACCCCAAGTTAATACCCCTGATTCTGTAACCTGTATTAAGGCTTTTTCAGCTTCCCAGCATGCTGTCTCCAAATTTTACAAACAGATAAATTGTACGAGTGCTACTAACCTAACTTTTTTAGCTACCTTTTGGAATGCAGAACTCTCAATGAATTTTTCTTTAAATCAGTGGCGGCGAATATGGACTACTAATATTTCAGGATGGTCTCCTGTATCATTATCTCAAACTAATGCTTTCTTTTTATTTAATTGTTTTTGGACTCCATATAATTTATTTAATAAGACTAAACTTGTTGAATCCCCACTTTGTTGGCATTGCAAACGTTATGAGGGTACTTTAAAGCATGTTCTTTTTGAGTGTGCAGTAATATTTCAATTTTGGAGGACTGTTTTGGGATATTATTGTTAAAATACTTCCTATCACTGAGGCCCGCACTTATAGCATGCTTATTTGCAAATCTCATGTATTATCTTCTACCTTATTGGAGTCCCATTCTAAACTTTTTGATCTTCTTATTTCTATCACTATTAAATCTATCACCTCTAATTGGAAGTCAGCTGTGACAGTATCAGTCCAGGCTTGGTGGTCTTAAGTTACTTTTGTTAGATCGGTGCCCAATTGTCTTATAAGGGAACATGTAAAAATACATTTTGATTTCAACAGTTAAAGAGACCAATTGATGACTACATAAATACTTACCTATAAAGTATTTAGTAATTCCATTTCTTACTTTATAGAAAGTGCTGTATGTCTATTGCTTTGGGAAGTAGCCTCTGTTTGTTCCGTATTCACTCCTTTTTTATTGCTTCCATGACAAATGTAAACTTTTGGTATATATATATATATATATATATATATCTCCCGACACGTACCAGCTCCTCTCCTCTCGGGGTCGGTGAGAGTTCCGGGTGTCGGAGCCCGGCTTCTAAATGTTTGAAATTCCGGAAGCTTGTGAAAAAGACTGTTCCGGTCGAAACGCGTCGCCAACAACATCTAATTTAGCTAACACGGATCCTGGTGTGCGAGTCTTATTCTTTGTGCGAACGAGCCCGCGGAATTTCAAACACACACACATATATATATATATATATATATATATATATATATATATATATATATATATATATATATATATATATGCTGCTATGACAATGTTTTTTAATTAAGTATCGATTTGTTCTATATAACAACACTGTATCATTCTTTGTTTTGTCTTCTGTTTGCAAAACCCAATAAAATATTTTGAACCAAAAACGTCTTCTGCTTTACTTTTTAAGTAACTATCCTAATCCGTTCTACTTCAAATACATTATCACCTCAAAATGTTCTTGATCCTTAGAATGAATTAGACTAACTTTGAATCCCAGAGGAAGTGAGCTATGGAGAATGCTAAAGAAATAAAGGCAAGTCTTCTTTTTAACAGTTACCGTGAATAAATCTTAAAGTCATCACATCCAAATGGGATCCAAACATCACATGTTTTATTAAAAACAAATAAAAGATTTATTTTAAATTCCACTTCTTGACTGCAGTTCTGGATAGATATGGTCCGAACCGGTAACTTGCAAATCGCACTGGTTTTTCGGTTTAAAATTGTAAACGTAACTTGTCTTTAATGTGTGTTTTCTAATGCATTTGTGATGTTTTTGAAACGTATGTTAAGGTGCTCCAATCAAACTTAACTGCAACTGCACTTTAAACTTTGTTTTATTTCAGTGAATATTTATGAGAGAGATACAGGTAATATGGTCCTACATTGCTTTCTAGATGTTCTGGTGACATCATAAACTACAAGCACAAAGTTTGAGTCATCTGCCAACTCACCAGAACCCGGAGATAGCTATATAAGACCATAGTACATAAGGTACACCATATACATTTTTAGTCTGCAGCATTTAGCTTGAGAAAGGTGTTTTCAAAATAAGGAAATGTTTACTGAAAAGTGTATGTGTTATATTGAGCACTGCTGTTTGATTTTCAGTTGTAGAAAGAACAATAGGTCATTATGTAGTCTGTAGAATGTCAAATTTTAGAAAATGCATTTTGCTTTATTAAAAATCCTTTCTGTCTGTAGGATGGAGAGATTGTTGAAGCTGTTCTCTGCAAGGTGCAGTAATAAGAAATGAAAATTAGAATTGTCAGGTTATTTTTAGCTTTCATCAATAGAAGTCTGATTAAACAATGAATCATAAAAAAGCTCTGTAAAGTGGTGAGCATATGTGAGTGTGTGTGTATGTTTTTAATGTAATAAGTATATAGACATTTACCTGTCAATTAATTAGTGTAATGTATATGTATATATTTCTAAACAGTAACATAAACCTTTTGCATAGTAGTTCTGAAAAACTTATTTTCAGAAATTGATTTCGACTTTCTTTGAATAGTTAAAATGTAGGGCTTTAGCCAGACTTACACAGAAGCAAATTACTATTTTTATACCTATAGCAGCAAAAATACTTCTGATGTGACTTGTTTCAACTCCTTTTACAATTTCAGGTACGTTCCATCATCAGTGACTTTGCTGTTTTCCTAACTATCATGAGCATGGTTTTAATAGACTATGCCATTGGCATCCCATCACCAAAGCTACAAGTTCCAAATGCTTTTAAGGTAAATACAGTATATTTTCCATTTTGATATATAATTAAATTAAAACTGATGTGCATCATATTTCATTCAATGCTATGTCTATGGGACAAGATCAAAGAAATAGTTCAATAACTCTAATACTGCAGCAGCGAAACATAAAGCAACACATTTAGCAGCACTCACCCCTATTGGTAATTCATTGCACTTTTAGTAAAAGATCAGGGAATCTGTAGCAATGCTCATAAGTGGGTCACCTATAGAGGAGAACCCCAAGCTAATTCCTTAAGTACAAGTGCCCGGGAGGGTTATATAAAAAGTTATCACTGTTGGAAAATGGGTTATTAGTAGTGGTAAATATGCATCCACTACTGGCAATAAGGCAACTGACACAGTCTAGGGCTCAGAATAGACTCACAGAAAACTATTCCCATGCTCAGCCCTTGGTAGCTTGGCTGCGAGCAGGCAGGCTTAACTTAAGAGACAGGTATGTAAAGCATTTAAAAACACCTATTTAGTGACTAATTTAGACACTACACATAATAAAAATCCAACACCAATTTATAAAGATAGGAAATATTTTTATCATTAAAATGACACCATAAGAAAAAAAAACAATGTAGGGAACCGGAGAGATGAATTTGTAAAGATTTAGCACTATATAGCACATAGAAACCTATAGCGCGTATTGGAACATCTGGTCGCACTAGACTGGGAGAAAGTCAAAGTTTCAGGCCTACTACAATGTAGTCCTGCCCCTCACGATAGGCCTCAGTCAAAGCTTCAACTTCGGACTTAGAAACTTTTGGGGAGTTTTTTCTGCAGGGCTCCCTCGATGTTCTTCACCAGTCCTGGTTCGGTGAGGGTTTGACGGCTTGCTTTCCAGGGAGCTACCGGTCAAACTCTGGAAGTCAGACCTCCAAAGATGTTCAGCAGGACGAACCAGCAGGGTAGGCCGGATTGCGGTTGAAGGTCGCCGGCTTGGCTCTCGCATTTGAGCCGGTCACCCTCGGGAGTTTATTTCCAAAGTTGCTTCAAAGTTCTCCAAGCTTCTGGAACTTCTTCTTGAAGTTCCTCAGGGGGTCCCAAAGTTTCCAAAACACTATTAAAGGGTCTGGAATCCCCAAAATGATCCTTGAAAGTTTGGGACTTCATTTCCCACCATCCACTTGGACAAAACCCTTACAAATCCACTGGATGCCCTTTAGGCTGGGGATTCTTGGTGGTGATGATCCAGGTGAGCTCTGTTAACCTGTAGCTTACAGGAGTCCACTCTTTATTCCTCTTGAAGCAAGTTAGGTCCACAGGGCTGTATTTCCATATTGTGCTGCAGGTGCAGTCAGTCAGAGTGCAGGGCCTGGATGGTGCATATCAAACCTCCAGCATAGATCCTTCTTCTTCTCTTTGTTTCAAGCAGCAGATAGGAGAGGATCTGCTCCGCTCAGATACTTGTCCAGTGTTCTCTGGGGTCAATCAGGAGAGCACTCCTGGCCAATGAGGTGCAGGGCAACACCCAAGAGCGTAACCACTTCCTCCAAGTGTGGCGTAACGGTCTTCCAGAAAGAACTATTCCTCCAAAATTAAATATGGCTGAAGTCTCAGCAGAAGAGCAAGAACTAGTTACACCAATCTTCAGTATGGCTCATTGCCATAGCTCTCCCGCCCCCCCCAAACATCTGAAAATTCCTTCTTTAAGCCCGCCATCTGACTGGGTTCAGAGAGGATGGGGGTAGATGGACCTGGCCTTCTCTGCCTGTCCCATTCTTCCTTAAAAGCACATGCTTTATGACCCCTCCCACCTGCTCTGGCATTCCTGTGTAGCAGAGCCCTCTCCTACCAGATATCTTCTCTCCCCAGGTGCCACTTATCACTTCATCAAAGCAGCCTGGCTAATCCTCTTAACTCTGACCAATCAGGGGAGACCACAGGAAGGCCGAATTTTGGCTTCATGCCAAGAAAGTCTTATAACTTATTTTCTGTATATTTCAGGATACATTCAACAATAGCATATTGCTGGGTTTATCAATACCATTCTCCAAAGTCCTTGAATGATATTTTGTGACACTCTAGCGATAGTTATTCATTAATAAACTATTGCCATGTTAACCTCTGTGGCTGGGGATCCACAATGGAGAAAATGAAATATCCAATTTCTCCATCACCAGGGCCTATAAATCATCTTTTAGAAAGACCCTGCTTATAGCTTCATAACCCTCCACCCCTGGGACACCTAGGGGAGACCTTAGGGTTTCTGAATATGCAAAAATAATGTAGATCCTCACTCCACAATGCTCCTAGCACAAAAGTCAATTTTGGGAAGCACTTTACTGCAAGGGGGTAAGTGAAATGTGCAATTTCTCTACCCCTAGGGCATATAAAACCTCTTTTATAAGGGTCCTCCATATATTTACATGACCCCCACCCCAGGGATACCCAGGGGAGACCCCTGGGGTGCCTAAAATATTGTTTATCAATTTTTAAGTGCCCCTACTACCAAAGTCGGGTTTGAGCACAATTTACATTTAAAAGCAGTGCTGGAAAACAGGGCTGCTTTTAAAATGACTTCAGGCTCTCAGCTGTGCACACATGCAAGTGCAGAAAGGGCTGCTGGCCTCTAGACTGCGATGTCCTACTATATACAAGGGACTTAAGGGTAGTTTTTCTCCCCTGGCCCTATCATGTACTAGGGACTTATAAGGTAGGTCATTCCAATTATAAGTGTACCCTAATATATAGTGTACCCTCATGTATGTGTTTCCACTGTGTGTTCAACATAGGACTAACCCTGTGCCTGCCCAGCAGAGCCCAGGGCACTCTCAGAGTCAGAAGACCAGCATCTAAGGGTCTCAAATGTGTCAAAAAGTGGAGGGACAATGCAAACAGGTCCTGGTTTCCAACAATCATGCACAGTAAAATCCAACAGCCTCAGGTTCAGAATGTTCTGGGTGCTATAGTTATCACAAATTACAAGTTTCCCCATCCCAATTGGGAATAGCATGCCAGGTTTGAGTCTTGGCGTCGGCTCAATATCCTGTGATTCTGGGCAAATTACTTTTTTTTGTGCCTTAAAACCAAAAATGAATTTGTCCTTGTGTAATGTAACTGGTGTTCATTAAAGCACTCCAGTACTTTTGGGTCAAGTTTGTGCTACATAAAAAGAAAAAAGCATTGACAGGTGCAACCACATAGTTGGAGAAATATTTTCTGTCAGCATAACTGGTAATTATGGCATCTAGAAGCAAGACATTGGGCACTTGATTCATGACTGAAATATGCCCTTCCAACCCTCCCTTACTCTCCAAGGTAGAGCAGTCAAGACATAGCTCAAAGGAGCTGGTGGCGAGGTTTAGTCACATATATTACAAAACAGCTATCATGGTCACACTAAAGATTGAATATCAAGCTTGAGTTGTTATTTTGTCTGAAAAGAACATTTTAGTAACACCTTAAATATGTAGATATATGAACATTAAAAATAGAAATACCAAGAAACCAATAAAATATTACAGAAGAAATACAGTTGCAACATTAGACACTGCATAAGCTGTGTGGGATCACTTATTCATCACAAACACTATGCTTTTCATAATTATTTTAAAAATGAAGAGGATCAAGAACATTTTCACTAATCACAGTACTTGCTAATATGCAGTTCATGATCACTATCAAATAATAATCACTATGAAAATTAGACTAAACACATAGGAACTAATTCACAAAACAAAATATCAGTAGTTCTGCAGGAACTCATGTATAGAGTCCTCAAGGGAGGGACAAAGAGCGGATTAAACAGGTCCAGCACCCAAGATCCTAAGTGGACAATCTAGCACAAAGAAAGATGCAGTTCCTCACGGAAGGGGAAGGGGGAAGAGAGGAAGGAGTGCGCTTTCAGGTAGATCTGACAAATCGACCAGAAGGATCAGCGGGGGATCAAAGTGATCAAATCTGAATGCCATCACACACCCAAAAGGGTGTCATGCTTCATCAAAGGGTGCTCCTCGTCGTGCCAGCACTGCAATGCCCAACAGGCCCCTCAGTGGGTGCTCTTTAGTGTGGATTTTTTTATTTTAGCCATGCGATGAGTTCAGGTAAGGATGTGTAGACTGGTGTACAGGTGATTTTAAAAAGTTTAAAATGTACCAGGGGGAGATTTATTAAAGTGGTGGTCCCCTTAACACAGTAAAAACAGGAGAGCTGTCTTTGGTATTAATCTACCTGCAAGTCGGCAGAGGAAGGTAGGCCCTGTGTCAGTAACTGCATGGTCCACTTTTTTTCGCATCTAGCCGCGGTCCTATGCCCTACCTATGCGGCATCATGAACTCTACTGTAGGGTTGGATCGTGCTTTTCCTGTACAGTAGAACTATTTTGGATTGGATACCTTTCCTCATCTACGCTGGTTCCAATTTGCTGTAGGCTAGCTATAATTCCCTGGACCTGAAGTAATGCCACTGACTCTCCAGGTATCGAGGAATTAAACATGTTGAACTCTTTTCACTCTTGTTGAAGATATCTTGGTACATTTGGTCTCTACTCTATATAAAGCTGCAAAACAACAAAAATGTTAAGTGTTTTGCACACTTTGATGTGTGTGTGTGTATATATATATATAAATATATATATATATATATATATATATATATATATATTATCTACTGGCGGTCGCCAGTAGATAGTTATAGTTAGGACCTAGTTTCCATAGGAAACTCGTTTTTTGTTTTCTCAATATCTTTGGTGCCGGTTCACGAATCTTCGCGAAATTTTCAAAAAAAGTAGCCCGCTCCGGTCAGCTCCTGCCTTGAAAGTTTCGGGGTGATTCGCAAGCGGGGGCCGAGAAAAAAGGGGGGTCCCAAAACGTGTTTTCTCCATGTTAATTCCCATAGGAAACTTTAGACAAAGCTACAGCCTGAACTGCTGAACGGAATTACACCAAACTTGGCAAAAAGGTAGCCCTTGGTTCAGAAAGAGACCTTTTTGTTAAATGGTGTAAATTCGTTCAGTAATTCCAGAGAAATTCAAATAATTAGAGTCAAAAAATCAATTTCCCATAGGAAACTTTATGCAAGGCTACAGCCGAAACTACTGAACGGATCTACCCCAAATTTGGCAAAAAGGTACTGCTTGGCTCAGAAAGCGACCTTTTTAAAAATGATGTAAATCCGTTCAGTAGTTGCTGAGAAACTCAAAAATAAAAGTTTCGATATTTAGAGGCACGGAGGATCCTCGGACCCTCCCGACCACGAGCTTTATTCTAATTGGCTGTCAACACTCCAAACCAGGAAGTGTTGGCATCCATCTTGTGACTCGGTAGAACCGAGTCACAAGAAAACAGAAAAACAGTCGCATAAAACAAGAAAAGGGGCAGGGTAGAAACACCCTGACCCCTAGGCCTGCTTAGGGGTCCCAAAAAGCAATTTTTTTTTTTAAACGGCAAAATGCGCGCCGGATCCGCGGATCTGGCCGCGAAACTAAAAAAAACGAAGCGCGGCCTCCCGCGCTTTGTTATTATTTAGCCCCCGGGTGGGCCACGTCCGGGGGCAGTGACAAAAAATGTGTGGGGGGCCCCAATCCCCCACACTGCCCCGGGGACCGCCACCTCCCGGGGCTTCTATTATGAGTTGCGGGGAGGCACGCAGCCCCCCCGCAGCCCTGGATGAGAGGGGGGCCTCCAAGGCCTCCAAGGCCCCCCCAAGCCCCGGGGACCGCCACCCCCCGGGGCTTTACATGAATATTTGCGGGGCACACGGCCCCCCCGCAGCCCCGGGGACCGCCACCCCCGGGGCTTTTAAAAAAAAAAAGAAAATAACCTGTGTGGGGGGGCTTGAGCCCCAACACACGCCTCGGGACCGCCACCTCCCGGGGCACTAAGAATGTAAATTTGGGGGTCCGTAATGGACCCCGAGCCCTGGGGACCACCACCTCCCGGGGCTGTGCAAGTGAAGGGAGAGGGGCCGCGCGGCCCCCCTCCTGGAGCCTGTGATGGCCCTGGGGACCGCCACCCCCCAGGGCCGGCTCCTGCAGTGTCCCGGGGTGCCCACCCCGGGACACTGCTGTTTGCTATGGATTTTGGAAGAGAGAGCAGGAAACCTGCTCTCTCTTCCAAAATCTAAAGCAGATTGCTTTTCCACAAGGGGAGCTGCATGTTAGCAGCTCCCCATGTGGAAAAGCAATGCCGGCTCCTGCAGGACGCGGGAGCCGGCGGGACTGTGGGGGCATTGGGGCTCCCCCCACTGTCCCCAACGGATAGGTCCCGGGGGATAGGGTCCCCGGGGCCGGAATTGGCCACGGGAGGGGTGCCACGCGGCCCCCTTCCCGTTCAGTTTTGGTTTTTTTAAATAAAAAAAGTGGTCAGGTCCTGGGGGATGGGGTCCCCAGGGCCCAAAAAAGGAAAAAAGAAGGGGGGCCACACAGCCCCCCTTCTACAAAAACAAAAAAAAAGATGCAATCGTGCCTAAGGCCCGCCCCCTCCCCTGAGAAAATCAAAAATAAAAGTTTCGATATTTAGAGGCACGGAGGATCCTCGGACCCT
The DNA here is from genome assembly GCA_963921515.1 of Calotriton arnoldi. NCBI lineage: Eukaryota > Metazoa > Chordata > Amphibia > Caudata > Salamandridae > Calotriton > Calotriton arnoldi. Next base: position 193,871 of record CAWUFW010003397.1, read on the forward strand.
CCCGACCACGAGCTTTATTCTAATTGGCTGTCAACACTCCAAACCAGGAAGTGTTGGCATCCATCTTGTGACTCGGTAGAACCGAGTCACAAGAAAACAGAAAAACAGTCGCGTAAAACAAGAAAAGGGGGCAGGGTAGAAACACCCTGACCCCCTAGGCCTGCTTAGGGGGTCCCAAAAAAGCATTTTTTTTTTTTAAACGGCAAAATGCGCGCCGGATCCGCGGATCTGGCCGCGAAACTAAAAAAGCGAAGCGCGGCCTCCCGCGCTTTGTTATGTTAGCCCCGGGTGGGCCAAGTCCGGGGGCAGTGACAAAAAATGTGTGGGGGGCCCCAATCCCCCACACTGCCCCGGGGACCGCCACCTCCCCGGGGCTTCTATTATGAGTTGCGGGGAGGCACGCAGCCCTCCGCAGCCCCGGGGACCGCCACCCCCGGGGCTTCTTTTAATGAGAGGGGGCCTCCAAGGCCCCTAAGCCCCGGGGACCGCCACCCCCGGGGCTTTACATGAATATTTGCGGGCACACGGCCCCCCGAAGCCCCGGGGACCGCCACCCCGGGGCTTTTTAAAAAAAAGAAAATAACCTGTGTGGGGGGGCTTGAGCCCCAACACACGCCCCGGGGACCGCCACCTCCCCGGGGCACTAAGAATGTAAATTTGGGGGTCCGTAATGGACCCCCGAGCCCTGGGGACCACCACCTCCCCGGGGCTGTGCAAGTGAAGGGAGAGGGGCCGCGCGGCCCCCCTCCTGGAGCCTGTGATGGCCCTGGGGACCGCCACCCCCCAGGGCCGGCTCCTGCAGTGTCCCGGGGTGCCCACCCCGGGACACTGCTGTTTGCTATGGATTTTGGAAGAGAGAGCAGGAAACCTGCTCTCTCTTCCAAAATCTAGCAGATTGCTTTTCCACAAGGGGAGCTGCATGTTAGCAGCTCCCCATGTGGAAAGCAATGCCGGCTCCTGCAGGACGCGGGAGCCGGCGGGACTGTGGGGGCATTGGGGCTCCCCCACTGTCCCCAACGGATAGGTCCCGGGGATGGGGTCCCCGGGGCCGGGATTGGCCACGGGAGGGGTGCCACGCGGCCCCTTCCCGTTCAGTTTTGGTTTTTTAATAAAAAAGTGGTCAGGTCCTGGGGGATGGGGTCCCCAGGGCCCAAAAAGGAAAAAGAAGGGGGCCACACAGCCCCCCTTCTACAAAAACAAAAAAAAAGACGCAATCGTGCCTAAGGCCCACCCCCTCCCTTCACCACTCTGCAAACACGCCCTGTGGCGCATTTTAAATTGGGGCATTAATTCCCCTTGAATACTGGGGGTACCTGGGGGCCAACTAGCCCACCAGGGTACCTCCAGTGCGCGCCACAGGGCTGGGTTGCAGAGAGGTGGTGCAGGCCATGCCCCTTTTTACACCTCTCTGCAACGCAGCTCTGTGGTGCTTACTGGAGGTACCTGGTGGGCTAGTTGGACCCCAGGGACCCTCAGGATTCAAGGGGAATTTATCCCCCAACTTAAAACGCGCCACGGGGCGCGTTTGCACAGTGGTGAAGGGAGGGGGTGGGGCCTGAGGTGACATGTGTGCAAACACGCCCTGTGGCGTGTTTTAAGTTGGGGGATTAAGTCCCCTTGAATCCTGAGGGTCCCTGGGGTCCAACTAGCCCACCAGGTACCTCCAGTAAGCGCCACAGAGCTGCGTTGCAGAGAGGCGTAAAAAGGGGCGTGGCCTCAGACCACCTCTCTGCAACGCAGGCCTGTGGCGCTTACTGGAAGTACCTGGTGGGCTAGTTGGGCCCCAGGGACCCTCAGGATTCAAGGTGACCTAATACCCCAACTTAAAACGCGCCACAGGATGCGTTTGCACAGTGGTGAAGGGAGGGGGCGGGGCCTCAGGTGACATGTGTGCAAACACGCCCTGTGGCGTGTTTTAAGTTGGGGAATTAATTCCCCTTGAATCCTGAGGGACCCTGGGATCCAACTAGCCCACCAGGTACCTCCAGTGCGCGCCACAGGGCTGCGTTGCAGAGAGGTGGTCCAGGCCACGCCCCTTTTTACACCTCTGTGCAATGCAGCTCTGTGGCGCTTACTGGAGGTACCTAGTGGGCTAGTTGGACCCCAGGGACCCTCAGGAATCAAGGGGACTTAATCTCCCAACTTAAAACGACCACAGGGCTTGTTTGCACACATGTCACCTCAGGCCCCCCCCTCCCTTCACCACTGTGCAAACGCGCCCCGGGGCACGTTTTAAGAGGAAGTTTTAATCCCCCTGCCCTATTATGTACTAGGGCCTTACAGAGGAGGTCATGCTAATCACAGGGGTACCCCAACGCATAGTGTTCCCTAGTGTATGTAGGTGTTTTCACTGTATTCTAAGTGTCTTTTAGCATAGCACTGGCTCTAGGCCTGGTTAGTCCGAGTCAGTTACCACCAGTACCAGTCTGAAAAAGTTGTGGGCACAGGATGATTTTGCAACAAGGCCTCTTTCTGCTCCTCTGTTGGTTCTTTCTGCACATGTCTTGCTTCTTCCTGCTCTTTTCTTCGTCTTTGTGGACTTCTGTTGCTTCTTTCTGCATTTCTTTTGCTTCTTTCTGTGCGTTTTTCTTCTTTCTTCACATGTCCTACCTCTGTAGGCATAGTTAGAAACTAGCATTTATAAAACCTTTGAAATTCACTTAAAAAACCATAGGTTTCAGGCACGTTAGAGTTAGAAATTAGCATTTAAAAACCTTTGAAATTCACTGAAAAAACCATAGGTTTCAGACACGTTATAGTTAGAAATTAGCATTTAAAAACCTTTGAAATTCACTGAAAAAACCATAGGTTTCAGGCACGTTATAGTTAGAAATTAGCATTTAAAAAACCTTAGAAATTCATTGAAAAAACCATGGGTTTTAGGGACAGTTATAGTTAGTTGGACATTTCACTCGTACAAAACCAGTGAAATCCCCCGTTATAGTTAGTTCAGCTAACTATAACTCGCGCCCCAGCAATGCACTGCTGATGACGTCACATATTACATTACTCATGACATGGTCAGTGACATCACTGATGACATCACTGATGATATCTCAAATGACATCACTGATGACATCACTGATGACATCATCCATGTGATAATTTCATGCATCTTCTCACACCCTAATATAACTTTTGATACACCCACTCTAAATTACAGACTGCCATTCTCAAAACCATAGACACTCCAACACCAATAACTACATACACACTCACTGATTCTTAGGTCTACACACACATCCACTCACTCACCCATACTTACGGTCACTCAGTACAGGACTATCATATGCACTCATACACCTATATAGACACTCACACACCGCCACTCATCCATAGAGGTACTCACACACCTAGTCAGTCATGCAAATAATTAATCACACTGCCATTTACTCACCTATACAGTTATACACACACCAGCTCACTTACTCATACAAATACTAGCACATTCTTATGCTCTTATACAATCACTGATACAAGCACACACTCATCCATACAGCCACTCTCACAATCACACACTTTCACTTATAGCCATTTATATACTCCAACACACATATATACTGCCTTTCACATATGTAGTTACTCACACATGTACCACTGAGATATACATTCACTCACTAACACACCCATACACACACTCACCCACCCATACTGCCCATCACAGATGCACTCTTGAAACTATGCACCCAGTGAATCACCCACTCACACATATGCACAGTCACACACACCCCACCCACACAAACACTCATGCACCCATACAGATACTCAGACAACCAATCAATAACCCATATAGACACTCATGTAGCTATTCACAAACCCATGCAGCCGCTTACTCACCAACAGACAGACGGATACAGACATTCACACAGTTTAGTCACTAACCCATGCATTCAGTAAGATATGTTTAATCACTCACTTATAGAGTCAGTCACGCACCTACTAAATCATCCATTCAGACACTTATACACCCACTCATTCTTCAATACGCCTTTCCCTATATATATTAAACATATTTAAACTTTACAGAAACACACAGTCACTGGATGATGTCCTCAGTGATGTCATTTGAGATGTCATCAGTGATGTCATCAGTGATGTCACTGACCATGTCATGAGTGATGTAATATGTGACATCATCAGCAGTGCATTGCGGGGCGCGAGTTATAGTTAGCTGAACTAACTATAACGGGGAATTTCACTGGTTTTGTACGAGTGAAATGTCCAACTAACTATAACTGTCCCTAAACCTATGGTTTTTCAGTGAATATATATATATATATATATATATATATACATATATATATATATATATATATATATATATATATATATGTATATATATATGTATATTCACTGAAAAAACCAAAGGTTACAGGAATGTTATAGTTAGGCTCAGATTTTACTCGTACAAAACCATAGAAATTCAGCAGCTATAGTTACCATAGCTAACTATAACTTACACCCCCATAATGCACTGCTTATGACCTCACATATTATATCACTCGTGACATGGTAAGTAACATCACATCTGAAATCGCATCACTGATGGCATCATCCAGTGACTGTTAGTGCTTTCTAACAATGTATGTGTGTTAAACATATATACTAAGCTACTACAAAATTTTAATAAGTATACTAGGTGTACTAATAAGTGATACTACTTTTAATATATATTATGTGAGTGGCTGTGTGTATTCATGTGTGAGTGGGTGTTTAAAATGCTATATGCATGTGTGATTGGGTGTGTGAGTGGATGTATGGGTGTATAAGTGTGTGTGTGTGGGTGAGTGGCTGTGTGAGTGGCTGTATTGGTGAGTCAGTGGGTATGTCAGTGGCTGTATGGGTCTGTCAGTGACTGTATGGGTGAGTGAGTGGCTGTGTGAATGGTATGAGTGACTGTATGGGTGAGTGAGCTGCTGTGTGAATGGCTGTATGAGTGAGTGAATGTGTATGCAAGTGTGCTGTATGGGTGAGTGAGTGGCTGTTTGAGTGAGAGTTTTAAGTCATTTGGTGTGTGAGTGGCTGTATTGGAGAGTATGTGTCTGCGTGAATGGATGAATGGGTGAGTGAGTGGATGTGTGAATACTTGTATGGGTGTGTGAATGAATATGTAAGCATGTGTATGGGTGTGTGAGTGTGTGAGTGAGTGTGCAATTGGTTGATTGGGTGACTGAGTGGGTATGTGAGAGGCTGTATAGGTGAATAATTTGGTGTGTAGTAGCTGTATGGTTGATTGCGTGGATGTGTGGGTGAGTTACTAGTTGTATGAGTAGCTGTATGGATGAGTGAGTGACTGCATGAGGGGCTGTATGAGTGAGTGAGTGGGTGTGTCAATGGCTCAATGTATGAGTAAGTAGATGTATGAGTACTTCTATGGGTGTGTGAATGGGTATCTGACTGGTTGACTGGGTGTCTGAGTAGGTGTACGAGAGATTGTATGGGTGTGTGAGTGGGTGTGTGAGTGGTTCTAGGGATGATGTCATTTGAGATGTCATCAGTGATGTTATTGACCATGTTAGGAGTGATGTAATATGTGAGGTCATAAATAGTGCATTGCGGGGGCATAAGCTATTGTTAGCTCAGGTAACTATAACTGTTGCATTTCTATGGTTTTGTATGGGTAAAATCTGAGCCTAACTACAGTGTCCCTGTAACCTATGTGTTTTTCAGTGAATTCCTCTGTTTTTTTAACTAGTAGTCATGCTTGCTGAGTGGTGGAGAAAGGGGGCAGGGCCTCTGACCAGCTCTCAGGAATCCTGCTGTGTCAGACTTATTGGAGGAAACAGGAGGGCTTCTTAGCCCCCAAGGACCCTCAGCATCCAAAGGACTGTTACCTCCAGTGTCTCAAACACAGCGGGATTAGTGAGAGGTATTCGGAAGCCACACCCCATTTCTCCATCACTCTGCAAATGTGCCTCCTGGTGCACTACTGGTCCCCCCTCCCCCATCCCCTGAGGCACAGCCTTTCTTACATGGTGGAGGGGGCCCCTCTCCATGAGGTGATTTTGGCCCTGGAGACCCCATCCCCCGGGGCCCGGCCATGTCTGCTGGGTGCTCCCAGGGCACCCAGTCTCCACTGGGACCATAGGGGGAGCCTGAAAGCCCCCTCGGTCCCTGCCACTTCTCCACCTTCTGCGGGAGCCGGCATTGCTTTTAGACATAAGGAGCAGCTAAACATGTAGCTCCCTCTGTCTAAAAGCAATTCTGTTCCACTTCCAGCAATCAAGAGCATTTTTGCTGTGGCTTTTTAGGAGCGGTAAAGGTACTACCAAGCCACAGCAAGCAGCTAGGACATAGTAGGGCTGGCGGTCCCCAGGGTCATCTATGCCCTGGGGAGGTGGTGGTCCCCGGGCCAAGAATCAACCAGGGAGGTGTGGGTCCCTGGGGCCCTGGGGGTCCCTGAGGCCTCCCACTACAATTTCATCATGACCCTGGGGAGGTGGTGGCACCCGGAGCAAGGGGGGGTCAAAGAGGCCCCCCTGATTTGGTTATAGAATGTGGCCCCGGGGAGGTGGTGGTTCATGGGGCACCCACTCACACATGCATATAGCCTGCATTAATTAATACCCAAAAGCCCCGGTGAGGTGATGGTACCCAGGCCATTATAGGGCCCAGGAGGGGGGCCCGTGCATCCCCCTCCTTTATTCACAAAATGCCTGGCCCACCCGGAGCCGATTACTAATGAAGTGCCAGAGCCCATGCTTAGTTTTCTTTTATTTAAATAAAATGCTTCTTTGGTCCTGCAGTGTCCCTGTGGACCCCCCCCCCAGGGCCCTAGTATTTCTACCCTTCCCCCTTTTCTTTTTTTAATGTTTTTTTTTCTGCAACTCAGCTCAAGCCGAGGGCCAAGATGGCTGCCAACACTTCCTGGTTTGAAGTGTTGGCAGCCAATCAGATTTGCAGGTAATTTGCGTCCTCAGATATACAGATTTGTTTTTACGTTAATAGCTCCCAAATACTGAACATATTTACCCCAAATCACAAAAAGCATGATCTGCGTACCAAGATCTAGCTTCCTGCCAAATTTGATGTAATTCTGTCCAGCGGTTCAGGCTGTAGTTGTATCTAAAGTTCCTATGGGAATTAAAATTGGGAAAACATGTTTTGGGACCCCCTTTTTTCTCTGCCCCATGACACGAAACACCCTGAAACTTTCCAGACCCCATGTGAAGTACCTTGCAAATTCTTGGGGAAAATTTCATGAAGATTTATCAACCGGCCCCAAAGATATATGCAACTGAGAATTACCTTTTTAATGGAAACTACGTCCTAACTATCACTACCTACTATTTCTTTTGTCCACCTGTGTCTGCTACTCCTGGCCCTGGTCCTCCTCATCCCTCTGGTCCTGGTCAGCTTGTTTGGGCCTCTTTGTTGTACTCGCCCAGGGGGTCTGTTCCTTTTACATTTGGTCTTTCTGTTCATGCAGGTCCTCGATCACTGAGCCCTGATCCCCCTGTTCCACATCCTCCTGGACCTCCTGATCCTTCTCACCTTGGCCCTGGTACTCTTAATCCTGCTTTTCCTTGTCCTGTTCCTCTTCATCTGTTTGCTCCTTGTCCCACCTGGCCTAGTAACCCATGTCTTTGTAGACTAGGTCTCCTTGGTCCTGGTTCTTCTTGTCATGTTCCTCTTAGTCCTGCCTATTCTAGCCTTCCTGGTGGTCTATCTCCAGTCCCTTATCCTCCTACTGGTCTTTATCCTCCCAATGGTTCTACTCCTACATTCCCCAGGCACCCTCCACAATGACTTTAGTCAGGTTCGCCCACTCAGCCTACTTTTTGGAGCTTCCAGATCCCTATTGCTGAGGCAAAACTGTCAAAGACAGAAATGAAGGCCCAGTAGCAACAGGACCTTGCCCACATAAAACATTGCTTAGGATATTGAAAAGGAAACATTTGGGTGGGTGACTAAAATGTCAGTGTGGCTGAAGGGGCCACTCATGACATGGGACCAATAAGCATCTATGCTTGAACCCCACTCTACTGGGTGAATAGCATGAAAAATATGCATTTATTTTGTTGGCAGCTGAGTGAACAGACACTCTTTCTTTGAATTACCAAGATGCATTACTTACCTATTTCTTGCTTTCACTTCCGCTGTCCCACAGAAGCCCCATTACTGTGTTTAGCTGTGGCCTGCATTTCAAAGTACTGTGCCCCCAAGCACCAATTGCCTACTGTAAATGCTCTTCCCTCTGTGGCCAACATGCCACTTGACTTATCGCACTGCATTCCATGTTTTCTGCTGCTTGTCGTCGCTGCTGTGTTGTCAGGTCTCAACTACTAAGCAAGCACAATCCCCCTTTCAAAGGAGCTCAAAACTGACAAAAGGCCTTCTGTAATAAGATAAAAATTTGCTCAGCCCTCAAATATCATCAAAAGAAAGTTCATGAACATAAGAAACACTGTCTTCTAATAAATTGGGAAGCCTTTTACGTAACATGCTTTAAAACCACACTCTATATTCTTTGCAGACTGTCAAATACTTCTAGACTGCAGCACAAAATATATGTGTGCAAAATCCTGGTGCTCCAGAAACAGAAGTTTGATTTCTTAATTTCTTATTTTAATATTATAAATGTTTTTATGCAAAATTAATTGTACTGGTTTTCATCTGTAAACAATCTAGCTTAATTCATGCACTTTACCTTTGTACATACTTTTGTACATTGTCTATGCACTTACTATCAAATGTCTCACACATGGCCACCACCTAACGATTGCCTGGAGTCCCTTTTTTCTTCATGTCCTGCTGAATAAAGATCTCCTTCACACTACTTATCCGGCCACCAATCACAGAGTGCATAATCTCAACTATTCAGTCTGCCGCCGATAAGCAGTGAAGTTTCAGATATTTAGCCAGCTGCTTATTAAATAGTAGAGACTATGTACTATTTTGCTAGCTGCAGGGTAGATATCACAGATTATGTACTATTGGATAGCGGCTGGATAAACAGCCTCTTCCAAAGAATTATAAATTGAAAAAAATGTGCTTTGTTTCCTGGTTTAGGATTAGAGTTTACCCATATCTTGAAACATCAATATCATACAACAAACTAGTGCTAGCAGCACCAGTCAATGGCTTCAAGGCAAGGGGTCACAGACCCTGTAATTGAAGAGGCGGAGGGGGGTGTGACCCTTAGAGGAAATTTGGATGTGGGCCCACAGGTACATATGAGACATACTACACATGACCTGTTTGAACGATCTTGAGCTCTATAATTTCTGTGGAAATGGATTGTAAGTACTAAATGCCACTGCCTGTCTTTTAAACTAAGGTCACTTGCAGCAGAGCTTGGGTAAGAGGCTTTTGGTTGGGTGGACATGAACATATGCGTAACCTTCATCTAATATTGATGAACCCATTCAGGTCATCTGTATAAAAGTTGGCAATCAAGACATTATCCCTCTAATACTCAAAATTATCAATGCATCACCCGAAGAAGGCACATTCCCTTCATCACTAAAATTGGGTCAGATTGTAGCCCTGCTGAACAAAACCTAAACTTGAGCCTCTGGACTTTCAAAGTCTCAGAACAGTATCCAAATTACCCTTTCTGGGAACAAACTATTGTAAGAACATGAATCATTAGTTGGGTGGATGTGAGTCCTTCCCAAAAAATAAGTCACAAGTTTTGTGAGGTTCAACACAAAAGTTCAATAAAAAAACCTTGTCCCCATTCCTGATAGCCAGCCATGCCACAGATCAAAAAGGCTTAGGGGTCGATTCCGATTCGGGCCGGAAATTTCTCCGACCGAGCCGGACCCGGAGAGATTTCCGACCGAATCGGACCCGTGCAGTCCGACCGAACGAGTACGATGCGGCCGTATGTTATCGGACACGAGTCGGTCGGACTCCCATTGAACTCAATGGGAGCCGGTCGCATAACGCGTACGCGGGCTCCCATTGCCTCAATGGGTGCGAGGCGGACAAGGGCGCCCCTACAGCGAGTACGCCGCGAGCGCTTCGCGGCGTGACACGCACAGGTAGGGGGACCCTTGGGTCCCCCTGTGTGCGACTCGCGCGGCTACGCGTACAGGGGGTCCGACACGGACCCCCAAAGTACGGCTCCGACAGCTCTTACGAGCCGGAGTGCGCGGCTCGGTCGGACTGCCCGCGGCGCGCATCGTACTTACCCGGCCGGGAAACGTCTCCATTGCGCGGTGCGAATCGGGTCCGAGCGAGTCGGTCGGAGCGGTTCGAGTCCGAGCGAGTCGGTCGGAGCTGTCGGGACGCCCGGACGAAGTCGGTCGGCGACTCCGCATCGTACTCGCTCGGACGGACCCGCGTACGGTTCGGTCGGGAAACAGGCTTTCGCATGGCTTTTTTCCCGACCGAATGGTATTGGGTGCGCCTCCGACCGAGATCGGAATCGGCCCCTTAATGTAAGGAAAAGTGTATGAAGTACGTAACAGTACCACAGCAATTAAAATGTCAAAACACAATATAGTTAAAAACCCACAACCAATCTCTAGAAAAAGAACTAATTTGATTTGAAAAAATATAAATAAGGCTGAAATCCAATAAGGAGAACTGGAGATGTGATTTTTTTTATGTTTTAGAGCAAAACGTACAAACAAAAACTGAAGCAGTAGGAAGTTGATGTTCGTGGTTGATCTGGACCTATTTGCAATTTCAGGCCGATCATGATAAAGTGGAGGTCGGATATACCAAATGGGTCTCCACAGTCACAGCTTTCACCTTCTGACTTAGTCTCTGAAATGCAAGTCAAAGTCCTCCATTGGAGCAAGGTTGAAGGATATATCCATCAAAGTCATATCAAAGTTGGATAGCTAAAGGATGAGGTCTGGCTGAAGCGACTGGCTTTGGCAGCAAAAGTTCTAAGCTAGAAATCTTAAATTTTCTGCCTACCGAACTCCTTTCATCAGTCAGATACTTTTTGCTTTTTCAATCGATCAAGATTTATTCCTTCGAACTTAGGGCCAGATTTAGGGTTTAGCCGATAGAGTACAGGCAGACAGGGAGGTCGAAGAATTTACGCCCGAAACCCTGCCTTTACTCATCCTGCCAAATTTTGAGATGTCTGCCAGGCCCGCAGACAACTCCATATATTAGCAGGAACATCCATCACAATGGTTCCTGTCAGTGTAGGAAAAGCTTGATGGACTCTCTGTCAAACATGACCACCAGTTTTCAATTTTTTCCATAATTTTGTAGTTTGCAAAAACCAACTCCCAGAACTCATGACCCCCTACATCATGGAAGTTTCTTTCCATGTTGTGGGGGTCATTTTTCTTTCTTTATTTCTCCTCAATGCCTGAATATGATTGGGGGTTGATGGGTATTAAAAAAATAAAGCCATATACTCTCACTAGGGCAGATGGTCAGATTAATTATCTCTGATGACCCCAACTCTCTTGTGCTGTGTGAGGAAGGTTAATGCTGAAGGAATACATTTCACTCAATCAGCCTAAACTAGGTGGTCCTCCTACCTCTAAGCAGACATTAAGACTAAAAGTTGGACGGAGAATGTACTCCTTCACCATTATGACAGAGGACCTTGTCCTCCAAACTCCAAATCAGCCCCAAAGTCTCTTTTTTGGAGCTCAAACTCTTTCAGCAGGGCAAACCAGGAAGCAGTATTTCACAAAGTCACCTTGAAATTACATATCTTTAACACCAGATCCAGCTGAAGTTCTTCACATCTTGGAAGTCCAACAATTTTCTAACTCTCAAGTTTTCAGATTCTTTAGAGTACTTTCTCTTTGTCTCTGCTAGAAGTCCCATGACCTTAGGGACAGCATTCAGAGACCACCCTCTTAATATTTAAATGTAGGGTTCCTTCCTACCAAAAAGGGTCTCTTTGACAGGTTTGTCTGCAGGTTTAAAAGTTGCAGCATTCAGGCTTCATATATAGTTCTGAAGCCATGTTTTTCCTTGTCAGCCTAGTGGATGCCACAATAGGTTCTGCAGTCCACAGGTGACATTTGACTTCCCATGCTATTTGTGTATTTTACTACACCATATGCTTATCCACTAATTATTTTAGTAATTGTGGAATATCCAATTTTACCATAGTTTAGTGCTCCGTTCACATATGCTGCGGACTGGACAACAATAACCCATTGTAAGAGTTTATAAAGCAGTAATATTAGTCAGCAAATAAAAGCATTGACCATGCAAAAAGTGGCATTTTCTAACAACCATTGAAAAAGCTTATATTATCCAACTCCTGACACACATCCTTTTAAAAGATTCTGACCCGATTCTGACCAAACAGCAACATGGAACCGGCAACTATAGCAATACTTGACAACATATTCAACACCATTGACAGAGGCCACTCATTCGTCATTCACCTGGGATTAGCATTTGATACTGTAAAACATGAAAGTTTCTTGCCAGTTTAGCTGAAGGGGAATTAAAGGAAAATGTCAAAATTGTTCTCCGTCCTATCACCAAGATATCAATTTATGCCAATGAAATCATTCAGATCTCCCACTTTTGCACAGAAACGTGGGGTACTCCAAGGTTCTACATTATCCATCTAAGGGCACAATCATTCATCAGTATTCAGATACACCCAACTTTACTTAAAAATCTCCAACACATTTAACATAGAAATCTAAAATACTTCCAGGTAAAAATAACAGACTGAATGAACTTGTTAAACTAAGCACAAATAAAAGATAATTCTGATTAGTATATTAAAGCGAAACACCTCCCGCAGCACAATCGTGGCCTCACATACACACCTCTATAGTTATCTCCCTCACAGTAGCAGAATTACAGGGATTTTTCATCAACCAGAAATTAACTATGTGTGCATGCAGTATTTCTATAGCATGACCCTAGCCAAAAGGCAGTGCAATACCACGGTGCACAGACAGAATATCGAGTTTAAAATGTCGACATACACAAATATCGAGTTTTAAATATCGTGATACAGAAATATCGACATGAAGAATATCGTGGTCAAGAATATCGACTTGCAGGTAAGAGATATCATTTTTGGAAAATATCGTTTGCAAAAATTTAGTTGTTTAAAATATCGATGTTTTAATTAGTGTTATGTATTTTAGTATGTATTTTAAAAGTATGTGATCTATTTTTTTGTATAAGATTTTGTTTTGTTTTTTAATATATGTGTTAAATTTTTAGTAGTTATTAATTTTATCTTAATTAAATTTTGCGTTTTTAAGTTCTGTAGCGGGTTGTGGGTTTATAGGGGAATAGGGTGGGAAGTAATTTAATTATAATAAATTAATGATTATTTTTTATGTATTAGTATTTATTTAATTTAGATTTTATAATTTTAATTGTGGGAATTATTTTATTATTTATTATTTATTAATTGGTTGTTAATTATTTTTAATTAATTAACTGGTAATTATGTGAATTGTCATTTTTTTAGAGCGGGTTGTGGGTTTATAGGGGAATAGGGTGGGAAGTAATTTAATTATAATAAATTAATTATAATTTTTTATGTATTAGTATTTATTTAATTTAGATTTTATAGTGTTAATTGTGGGAATTAATTTATTATTAAATTAATTGGCTGTTAATTAGTATTAATTAATTAATTGGCAATTATGTTAATTGTGTCTTTTTTAGGAGTGGGTTGTGGGTTTATAGGGGAATAGGGTGGGAAGTAATTTAATTATAATAAATGTATTAATATTTTTTATTTATTAATATGTATTTAATTTATATTTTATGGTGTTAATTGTGGGAGTTATTTTATTGTTAAATATTTATTAATTGGTTGTTAATTATTATTAATTAAATAATTTGTAATTAATTATGTTAATTGTGTCATTTTTTTGGAGTGGGTGGTGGGGTTTATAGGAGAATAGGGTGGGAAGTAATTTATTTATAATTAATTAATAATTGTTTGTTAATTAATGGTAATTAATTAATTAAAATAAAATATGGCAATAGTGTAATTAATTTTTGATGTAAGTTGTGGGGTTTATAGTGGTAAAGGGTGGGAAGTAAATTATTTTAAATTATTTAATAAGTTGTTGTTAATTGATATTAATTTATTAATGTAAACTTAGTTATGGAAATTGTGTAATCATTTTAAGGTGTGGGTTGTGGTGTTTCTTGGGGCAGAGGGTGGAAAGTAATTTATGTTTAATTAATTAATAATTAGTTGATTATTAATATAAATTTATCAATTAATAAATATTTATGGTAAGTGTTTATTGTTATTTTGGGTGTTTGTTTTGGTTTTAAAGGGGTAACGTTTGTGGAGTAAATTAATTTTTATTTGTTTAAAAAAAAAAAAAATTAATAATATTTGTTTAGTTGATAATTAATTATGTTAATTATGGAGGTACATTTTTTAAAAATTGACTGGTGTTTCACTAAACAAGTGGTTTGCACAAGGATTTACTATGTTGGCTCAAGACGTGACTGTTGTTTAAAATTAGTTATGAAAAAGTTTTTATTGAGCCAGAATAGTCCACTGTTTGGTCTTGTCCTGTTAAAAGGATTTTTTGTAAGCGGGTAAACGCCAACCTACAAGGCTTTGTTCTTTCTTCCTGTTTCACAAATTAGAAATTGGTTCACTAATTACAGAACTACAGCTTAATGTATTTGTTTTTTTGTAGTAGGTGTCTTGTCAATGTATTGTTAATGTTTTGTTTGACAATGTATTTAGTGGTGTTAAAATCTGCAATTTAATTCACCATATTCCTTTCTGTGTTCGTCTGTGGATTTTGTATGATTTTTGTGTTATTATTATTGAAAAACTGATGATTTATTAGATGAAAAATTCATGCAAAATTCGTAAAGAAAAAATGATATGAGTAAAACTAATAAAACGCCAACAAATGGTCACATCAAGTGTCATGTGTGATCATGTGGAGTGATGAATAACTGTTATCAGTATTGGCATGCGTGTTGTTGTATGCTTCTACATCTCTAGGCATTGACTCTCTATCTTGTTAGCTAATCCTGTGCAATATTTTTTTTTATGTGAAGGGTTCCACTGTCCATATAGTAAAGCCATACTATATAAATACTGCAGTATCATAAAATGATAAGGTATCTGCGTCAGTTGTAGGCCATACTGTGACTTGTTCCCTGAGGGGTGCAGAAGGACCATCTTCTTTTCATTCAATTATATCAGTGAATATTTGTAATGAAACTGGCATGGCCTGGGGGGGGGCAAAATATTCCATTCCGCCGATGGAATTGGTGGAATTTTGGTGACTCAGTATGACTCTTGTAACACGGAGTTCGGGTCAAATTCCACCAATCGCCATGTGGCAGAATTTTTTTCCAAGACGTGGCTCCAGAACGGTAAGTTGGGGAGATTTAGCACCCCATATCACAATTTCCGGTCGCTAGAACGATATCTGCAATTCCTGGTCAGAAGGCTGCCGCTTGAGTTAGAAAATCTACTCGAACTGCAGCAAAATCAACTCGAGTAGCTGCTCCCTCAGGTGCACCATGTGGTGCAGGTTACGCTGATTTTTCAGTGTGGAATGCGCTCCTAGCGCTGAATTACAGTGTGACGTGCCTATTTTTGCCTGTTTACGGAACTCTGTGGAATCTCACTGAGTTTTTATGTAACTCCACGGATTTCCGCTGAGTCAAATTCCACAACTTTCGCCCACCTCTAGTATGCACATGATCAAAGCAATTCTCTGTACTGTGTGCTGCTAGATAGCAATTCTCATTTTGAAATATTTGATATATAAGCAAGCCATCATGAAACTGCATTGTGCTTAGACACATGCCTGCCTCTAGTTAGTGCTTCAAGTGGCTGTCTGCAAGTTTCTCTGATTTTGGCCTGCATGGTAAAAGTGTGATCATTTTGCTTTTTTGAAGTTACACATGTTGGCAGCTGCCACCTGCCTCATTCTTGCGTTATTTTTTGATGCAGACAACTGTTTTTCACTGCTAGTGGAGCTGGGCTTACTAGTGCTGCTTTCCTTTAATCATTACTACCTGTTGCATCTCTGGGGCCTGTAAGACCGGGAGAATTGGTGAGCGCTGTTGCTGGATGTAAAACAAAAGTACTGTTCAAGGATAGTGCCCTGGAATGTGTTTGATTCCTGCTGCTTCCTACAATCACTGTTGATACTGCAGTTCAGGGGCTCACAGTCTTAGTATACTGTTAGGGTGTGCAAAATTTGTGTAATCTGCTTTTGCGCAGTTATGCAAAATAATATAAATTTGCACATAATTACAAGAAATAAAACAGAGCAAAAACACAGTTTCCCCAAGTAACAGCTGCTCACATTCTGATTGTGCATGTTGTTCCCAAGTTATAGTGCTAGAATGTTGCCATGAACTGCAGCATGGCATAATGACATCACGCAAAATTCCACAAATTATGCCATGGTGATTTAAATTCCACCTGGCCTAGTATTTTGGCATGCTGTCTTTGTGCAATGCTTTCATTGTTTGTCCTATGTTGCAAATGAGGCATATGTTAGCTCACGTTGACAGCTACAATATAGTTTGATATTGCTTCTACTTTGCTGCCTGGTTCTTTGCTCAATATTTTCAGCTCTTTAAATTGGTTTCTGTGTAGTAAAGAAAATTTTATTTTTTATTGATTACCATATGGACTTGTGTACAGCCATTTGGCTTCCTCAGTTGGCTGATATTGAACATGATTTTGAAATGAATGACCCTGTGGTTAGTCTAAGGAAAGGCCAATTAATCTTTTATTTGTTTTTACATTGGAAGATGAATATAAGGGTTTGGAAATACGTGTATATGGGATCTTTGGCAACTTGGTGTAGTCCTAGTGACCATAGCATTTTAGTTTTGTTTTAACACAGGATGAGGAGATCATGAACCTTAGTTTGTAATACACCTGTGGTATGAGTCTGTAGTTTTTTATGGTGTAACTGAGTATGAATTCTAAGACTGCTATTAGGTAGTGTTATCTAGCAAAGAACTGGCATTATAGCACAGTAAAAATATATTTATTAGCCCAGTTCTTCCTTGGTACCTTAAGGCAAAGAACAAGAGAGAGTGACAGTGGTTTATACGTACAGACCATCGAGCTCCCCGTTATATATCACTCATGTCTTAAAAAGAAAATCTTCATTCAGAAAATCTTTGCCATTTGTCTAAAGACCAGAGCAGCAGGAAGGTGTGTAAATGCTCAGCATTAACCTTTTATCTGCTACAATTACAATCTTATGAGGTGCAAACATATATGGCTCCTTTGATGCACTGCCTTGATTTGATTACTGGGAAATTAGACTGGCAGAAAGTTGTGAGAAATAATAAAAGCTGGTTGAAAAAGCAAATTCAATGAAAGGGATACGAAAAGGGGAGTTAGGAGCAGGAATGAACATAGGAATATTTGACAAGGAATGACTGTGGGAGGAAGGGAATAAAAGCAAACTTCTTTATAAGCACTAGAAAAGCATCTTTTGTACAGAGTAAACAAGAATAAACACTGTTGACCACTGATTTTTTTTACAGTTTGTTAAACCATTGGAAACAATGAAAAAGCCACACTGGAATTCACAACAAATAAACTGAAAACATGAAAACCTAAATATTATTTTTGGCAGAATATTAGTAATTCCAATCATGATGACATATGAGGCCAAAGATATATCCCAGGTGCTATACACTGCTAATGTTTTTGCACATTTGCGTGTGTGTACCACGACGATATCACATTACAAAAAGATATTGGATCCAGTACATCAACCTACACACTATATTGCATTATAGCACTGTGTTGGTGTCTTGGGCATTAGTCAGGAAATGAATAGTAAATATTTTTTGAAAGGCAGCATAGTCTATAGGCACAAAGGAATTCAGACAGAAATTTGAAAAGAAGGCCATGCCCCCACCACTGAGGTGAACAATTCTGTACACTGTCAGGATGGTGTAGTTCTTTAGAAATCAACATGTCCCTAGATTAAGTAAGGCCAATGTGAAGATTTATTCACCTAGGTTAATGAGGTCCTCGTGCTATAAGATGGTGCATCTGGTTCCATTATCTCCTTTGGCTTATTGAGTTATGGTTTTTGAAGTTTGCTCTCTGGTTATTCATTGAGGGACAGATTTACTAACATTTTGTATCATGGTTGCACCACTTTTGTGGCACATTCATGACGCAAAATGTTAGTAGATATTTAAAAAGCCAGTCAAGGGCTGATTTGCACCACCTTGCGTCACTTTGTAAAAAAATGTAACACAATGCAGCGGCTTCTGGAAGGCATTCCTTGGGTGGAACATGGGTGTTCTGATGATTCCACCCATGAATTTCACGCAATCCCAGATTTACAAAGGTTTGTAAACCTGGGATTGTGTTAAATCGCTATGCCTACTAAAGGATGGCAAAACAAGGAGAAAAATATTTTTTCCCCTCATTATTTCCTCTTTCTATGTATGCTGCAATCTGAAGCACACATAGTAAGAGGAAAATGCCTTGAGAGAATGTTTTTGTTCAGGAAGGTATCCCTTCCTGCACAGAAACTACCCTCCTTGTAATGCAGGCACACTTGCACCATGGTGAAAGGATGTCTGCATTGGTATTAGGCTGCCTGAAGTGTGTGCGGGAACTATGAGAGAGCAGAAGTGCGCCATATCTTAGTAGATGTGGCACATTTCTGCACACTCTCTTTCACGCAATGCAGAGCAGCAACTTGCCTTGCTACACTGCATTGCATGAAATGCTAGCAAATCTGCCCCTGAGTGTAAATAGCTCTTTTAGTGGACATACTTTTCTTTTGTGGGGTGTCAGTAACTGCATTGGGGAACTGACCATACCCACTACTTATGCAAAGACAAAGGTTTCAGATTACACTTTGTGCCAATTATATCTTGGTTGGATCTGTCACAGAGCTTTGTTTTCTTCTTGTTAGAGTTTTGGAACTAGGCCTGAATGGCCATTGAGGCACACTGGTGTTTTCTCCATGGCCTTCAGTTAGGGGGCTGCTTCAGGACAAGATGGACTGTCATCACCCAATGATTTCACCATAGTCCTACTCTTGTTGTGGTCTCCTGCAATGTGGCTGATTGAACATTTTTGTCAGGGTGTATAATTGTTTTGATTGATTCGTGATTGAACCAGTAATTGCATTATGCATAAAGACTCGGATATGTTGATTGCTAGGACCATGCAGCATATCCAATACTTCTTGCTGTGAATCTTTAATGTGCATCCTGATAATTAGATTTATCTCCCCAGGGATGGGTGTTGGACAGCAGGTAAGGACTGTTATCATACTGACAGGAAAAAATAAAGAAGCACATTTATAAAGAAGTTTCCGGTCTTAAGACTGTCAAAAACCAGGTATGTGGGCAAAATGTATGAATGGTTTTGCCCAGGGTTAAGTCAGACATAAAACTGTCCTTTCCTAACTTATGGCAATAATAACATTGTTGGCCTGATTTACAATGGGGTTTACTGACATGGCTTTCAGGACCTAAGCCAGTTCTAAGATTTTTACATCAGGTAAAATCCTTCATGAATCAGACCCTATTAAGTGGCTTAATACAATCTAAAGAACATCTTAAATTTGGATCTCTCATTTGCGATTGGCCCCATAATTCGGTATGTGTTTTGTCAGCAACATTATATGATTCCTTTGGCATTGCTGTGTTCATTATTTCAATAAACACAGAATAACTATTTCTGTAGTTACACTATCTTAACGTTTGCAAGCATCAGGAATACATTTCCAGAAAACAAAAGCCCTATATTACAATTTGTCATTCACAGACTGCTATTTGTCTTTTATTTGCACCATAGAAAACTTGTCACGCTTTGTTTCAATAAATGAGTATTTTTACCAAGCATTGTACATCTTGCATTATTTGTACTCTTAAATTATATGTGCATATTAAGTATTTGAAGAGAACATTTGTTGATTAACTTTTTCAAAAGTAACTGAAAAAATACGATGTGTTTTATAGCCAACCAGAGATGATCGTGGATGGATTATCAGTCCTTTGGGGCGCAATCCATGGTGGACAATGATAATTGCTTTTGTTCCTGCATTACTTTGCACTATTCTCATATTTATGGATCAGCAAATTACTGCTGTCATTATTAACAGAAAGGAGCATAAACTTAAGGTAAGTTTCTTTGACTATGAATTATATTTTCTTTTTTTGTTTGCTTTCTTTTTATGCTCTGGGTTTGTGAGTTAAAAGTTTGGAAGAGCACTAACATGCTAAGTCATTGTCAATGAAAAAGGTGTGCAGAACGTCACCTTATTGCCAACATTATTGTTAGGTGATCATTTGTTTGAGATGATTGCTAGCCAGTTAAACTTAGCATGAGAGTTGATTGGTTTTGCAAAGGTTTTTAAATATTAAAGCAAAAACAGTCTATCTACCTTCATGTTAACTGCCAAATGTCCAAGCTCCAGATACAAGAGGATGAAAGGTGGGAATACGTTATAAATACTTACCGTAAAAAGCATTAAATTTATTGTAATAATAAACATAATAAAAGCAGTATACGGATTACAAAAATATCATATTATAAAAATATTTGGAGAAAAAAGTAAATGTCCATAATATCCACTCTTTTTAAACCTCTAAAAGTATCATCATCCAAAATATTGGAAAACAAACAATCTTGAAAACAAGAATATAGGCTACAAAATATTGAGAACACAATATTACATATGGAAAACAGAATAAATATCAATACCCAACATATCAAAAACTATAACGTCATTATAAATTAGAGAGGAAATATTTGCAACACTGAAAATAAAAAACTAAAACACAAAATGAATATTAAATATACCAAAAATATATAATCTTTGCAACATATAACAAAAATAGAACTTAGGGGGTCATTGCGATGGCGGGCGGACTCGAGTCCGCCTGCCACCGTAGTGGTGCTTGGGGCCGCCCGCCTGCAACGCGGCGGTCCCGCACGTGAAATTACGATGCAACCGCCACCGTGGTGGTCGCATCTAGCATGTTTACCATTGCGGCGGGTGCTGCTGGCTGCAGCACCCGCAGCAATAGTAAAAATGCATGTCTTGCATTTCCCTGCACTGCGTGGCAGGCACCACGCGGTGCCTGCCACTCAGTGCAGGGAAATGTAGGGGGGTACCATGGGTACCCCCCCAGTGCACCCCCCAACCCCCCACACAAGGGGGGCCCGCAAAGGGCCCCCAAATGCAATCCCCGCCAGCCTGTGAATGGCGGTTTTGCCACCATACACCGGCTGGCGGGGATGCAGCATCATAATATGGCGGACGGTGCCTTCTAGGCACCGCCACCATTTTACAGATGCTGACCGCTCCGCCAGGCAATCGGAACGATTGCCTGTGGCGGATCCGTGGCGGGCGGTCTTTGCGCCCGCCACGGTCGTGGTCAGATTCCCCCGCCATCCTAATTTGGTGGGGGGAAAATCGCTGTCCGATGGCGTAGGGCCTGCCACCGCACCGCTGGCGGTGGCGGGCCTTCCGCCATCATAATGAGGCCCTTAGCGTCTTTCAAATATGGTAATGCTTAAAAAAAGTAATATTAACTACAACTTTAACCAATGACATTGAAACAGTTAACAAATAGGAAAACAAACATAATTAAAAAGATTATACATACAGTACACGCCAAGCACACAAAGTGCTGCACAGCTAGACCACACCAAAGGAGACCACAACTCCATTACCTTGGAGCCTCACTCTACATGAGAAAAGTAACGGCATCCTGAAAAAAGTAGGTTTACTAACTATGTACAACTAAAGAATCATAGTAAAAACTAAGCACATTTTAAAACGTTGTAAAAAAATAAATGCATTTTTGCTTTTTAAAATATTAACAATAAAGAGCTAAAAGTGTGAACCCTCAAAAGCCAACTTCAAAAAACATGAAACAGATGTGAAGTAACACACAGACCAAGAAAAGCAATGCAAGTATAAAATGCAAAATAACTCTTAACCTTATGTGCCTACACATATTTTGTAATTAAATACATATTTCTCATAGCATTCACTGATTCTAAAATGTCCAATATAGTAACATACACACCTTCATTGAACTGGAACCCCCTATTAACATGTTGGAAATCTATACATTAAACAATGAACTGTCTATGGAAGAACATATTGGATATGCACTACGTCCTACACTAAAATCTGCTACGTTCTAGCAACTGCTATTAATGACACTGAGGAAAACATGAAAGAACACAATCATTCACTTAACATAGCTAAAGTACACATTTGTAATAGAGTTTAGCAAGACCTGATAGATACAAACACAAGCTGATTAGCAGCAACAGAAACAATTTAAAAGGCTTTATTTCTCATGTTCCTAAGAAGAAATGGGACAATTACCATCCATACCAAATTTAAAAAGACTAATACATAGAACCAGAAGAACCTAAAGATAAGCCACAAGAGACCCAAGAAGATTTGTGGAGATAGATATTCTTGACCATAAAAAAACTCACACAAGAAAATGAGTTGTTGTTTGCTACACAGTTAACAATATACACACCATCACAAAATACACTACCTGGTCAATGGCTGACACATTAAATCTTGTTCATTGTTTTTTTACTATTCATGGGCAACTTCAAAACAATAATAAACGCAGGGTCAAGACTGATTTGCATACAGCTGGGTCTGAACTGAGGTGGCGAAGTGAGCTAAAGAATGATGATGGATTCAACCCAGATCTGTGACTGGGGGTGAGTGTATAAAAAGTTTCAGCACTCCGTCCATTATCTCCTTGTGTTTGCTTTGTTCGCCCTAAGTTGGCAGGGTATGCCCAGACGTGGGTTCCTTGCTCACTTTGCCACTGGATTCAAGCTAGCCTGGCTGATGAGGGCTGTTAGCCCGAAACCGGTCCCAGGATGCTTGTTTCCGGTTCAGGGAAGACCTGGCTTGGCAGTTCGGGCTGGACTGTTCCCACGAGGCACAGGGTCAAGACTGATTTGCATACAGCTGGGTCTGAACTGAGGTGGGGAAGTGAGCTAAAGAACGATGATGGATTCAACCCAGACCTGTGACTGGGGGTGAGTGTATGAAAAGTTTCAGCACTCCGTCCATTATCTCCTTGTGTTTGCCCGGCATTTTTTGCACAATTACCCAAAAAACAAAGCACCACAAATCAAGAATTTGCTAACAGCTATAAAAGAGAAAACTAACAACTACTAACCACAAAAAAGTGTTTATGAATTTATGAACAGACAGTGTATAAAACAGACATTAAAATAAATACTCAAATGGCAACCCAAGAATGTTATTTCCTTTTCAATCAGGTCAAATGAAGACATCTCCAAAACTCCTCATTAGGTAGAGACTACTTTACCAATACTCAATTTGCCTTTGAAATCCATAAAATGTATTTCCTTGGCATATGTACTCCCAACAGAAATTACAGAACATTATGAGTTACTACTAGAATCATCATTCAATCAAGCAAATAAAGAAAAGCTAACATCCTTTTTAGGCTAAGTCGAATATACTTAGGTTGGACACATGAAACGTTCAGGGCAAAGACGCCAACCCAAGTTCCATATATTATGATGAAATGCATATAACAGTACACAATCTCAGGAAGTCAAAACTAATAATGCAGTGGAAAGGTGGCATAACTCTTTCCAAGGCACTCTTGACAGGAGCCACTGTATCCTATACGAATGTATAAAACATTTTAAAAAAGGAGCATGAGGAATTATGCCAAAGGTAAGCTCCTGAACAACATTTATGCTCTAAACTCGGTAAGCAAATTTACCAGATGGATGAGAAGTTACCTAACAAGGTCCTACCCTTTTCAAACAACCAAGGCCTACAATACCTTGAAACAATTGGTGTAACAATATTATGACTTCCTCGCCAATATCCACATAGAAACACTATACTAAGCACATTAACAAATCAACCTAGAAAAACCTCCTCTACAAATAGTTTTAAAAGTAAATTAAACTATTGTTTTATGATTCTGAAAATGTTCACACTATTAAAACAGAACTACAAAATAAAAATCAGAATGATGCAAAATAAGTTTTGTAAAAAGTATAGTCCTATATAAATCAAAATTAAACACACAACATAATGTTAAATTGTATTAAACATAGTTTTCTTATTTAAGTAAATAACAAATATGTTAAAATTGTGTTATAAATTGGTTTACTTACTAAAACATGTTGATTAAAAACTACTTGCCTACGTAGGTAAATATATATTTATGTGTAATAAAAAATGCACACTTAAAAGAAATTGGTATAATTTCCTGCATGTGCTTCAAGTGTACTTAGTGGATCTTCTTTTGAATGTTATAACTACGTATTTAGTTTTAAAATTATAAATATATAAAAATGTGATATTCTTTTAAAACATTAAAGTATAGTTTCATTAATTACACATTAAAAATAATTACCTAACCTCTAACTTTCTTTTTTAGACCATAACAAATTATTACTGTTATTTTAAGTATTTTAACACCAACACCAAGGTAAAGTTAACACACACACATATATATATCATGAAAATCCACTTTAATGTTTAAAAAGAATATCACATTTTAATATATATATATATTCTAAGATAATGTAGTGTTAAAGCTAAATGCTGCTTTAGCAACACAATTCACATCTAGTTAGATTAAACAAATTAAATATTTTAACTCCAAACCCACACTCATTATGGAAAGTGTTTAATTTCTGGGAGTTAATATTTACTATGCTAGCTTCAAATTCATTACTATTGGGGAAACTTTTTAAAATGTAGATTTACTATTTTAACTCCAAACCAAAAATCATTGGGGAAAGTGTTTCATTTTAGGGAGGAGATTTTTACTATTCTGACTCTAACTCTACCATTGTGGAAATGTATTGACTTTGGGTGGTGCAGATTTACTATTCTAACTCCCTGCCCACACCAATTGGGGGATTGTTTAATTTTGGGCGATGTACAATTCTAGCTACAACTCAGTACTTATTAGGGATAATGTTAAACTTTGGGGGGGGGTGCAGATTTACTATTTTAACTCTGAACCCTGATCCATTCACGTACCTGTTTGATTTTGGTGAGTTCGGATTTACTATTCGAACTCCAACCCAAATACCATTGGAGAAAGTGTTTAATTCACTATATTATCTCCAAATCCTCACTGAATGGGGAAATGTTTAATTTTGGAAAGTTTAGGTTTATTAGTCTATCTGAAATCCAGATACCATTGGGGAAGGTATTTAATTTTAGGGAGTACAGATGTACTATTCTAACTCCAATGTAAAATACCCATTGTGAACAATGTTTAGTTTTTGGGGTGTGTAGATTTAATTTTCTAAATCCAACCACTCACCAATTCGCTAAAGTATGTCAATCTGGGAAGTGCACTTTTACTATTTGAACCCCACACCCTCACCCATTAATAAAAGTGTTTGATTTTGCGCCAATTTACTGTTTGAACTTCAGCTCTACTACTAATACTGGAAATGTGTATAACGTGAGGAAGTGGAGACTTACTATTCTAGCTCCAAACCCACATCCATTGGAGATTTTGAGGCTATCATATTTATCACTCCAACCAATCCTACTACCACTGGGGAAAGTGTTACATTTGGGAAGTTGTAGATTAACTATTCTAATTTCAAAGCCATACCCATTGGGAAATGTCTTTATTTTGGGGATTGCAGATTCACTATTGTAATTCCAACCCAAAACCCATTAGAGAAGGGCCTTAAATTTAGGGAGTACTGTTTGCTATTGTAACTTTAAACCCACACACAGTGGGAAAGTGTTTCATTTTGAAGAGATTAGGCCATTGTAGCAGTCCGTCCAACATCTGAGGCTGCAGTCTGACCGCCGCATAATGATGCGGTCGGTCGGAGCACAGTAGGCGGAGGGACCGACCGACGTCTCCGACAGGCTCAAGGAGTCCCTCGGAGCGTCTGCGGAGAGTAATCCCTACAATGGGGCAATGCTAGCGGAGGCATCACCGTAGGGATTACAATGTCCCTGTTCCCTCTGCCCTTACATGGCGGTCAGACCGCCAGGTAAAGGCAGACGGAGTTGGTCTTTGGGGGCCCCAGCAGGGCCCCTGTCCCCAGTGGGCCTCCGCTATGGGGCCAGGGGTGCAAATGTGGTGCCCCCCAAACATCCAGGCACTGTGTTCCAGGCACCACATGGTGCCTGGCACACCGTGCATCGATGTTTGTAAACATGCCTTTTTCAATTTTGGCTTGTGCTGAGGCCCTTTTCCGGCCTGTAGCACAAGCCACAATTGAAAAAGGCATGTTTCCAACCGTCTTCACTGCGATCGCTTTGTAATAAGGCGGGTGGAGCTGCCGACTACATGTCGGCGGTCTCCATCCTGATACGATGGCGGTCGCATGCTCGTCCGACCACGATCGTAATGAGGCCCTGTATTTTAAAACACTGGCCACCTTATTCCCCTAAAACACAGTAGTTAATTACACATAAAAACAATAAATATCAATACAACCAAGTAAAAATACATTATTAACATATTTTAACAGAAATACATATTATAATATTTACAAAACTAAAAACGAATACATAAAAAACTAAAAATAAGGCAAAATAAATATATCATTAAAGATAAAATCATTACAAGTAAAAACTAAACTAAAAAAACAACAAAAAACTTTGTATATGATACTAAAGTAAACATTATAATAAATGGCAATATGTTTTACAAATTTAAATTCTTACCTTCAATATTATGTCTCACAGTGTTCTGGATACTGAAATATTTTAATAAAAATTATGTTATTGTCTTGAATCCATTTTAAGATGGAACACCTTTGCAGGAGATTGCAGCCCTTGAACTCTGTATTGTTGATAAAACAATTTAAAATACAAATCCAGAGTATACACTTCATTTTTGTTAAGATGCAAGCTGAATTTATTTATAGGGAGATATCTGATGAACAGTATCAGTTTCACTTTATTAGTTTTAACTTAAAATTTTAAAACTGTGTTTTGGAGTATGTATGGTACTACTCCAGTAGGACTATTAACTTGCTGCAAAATGAAATTCACAAACCTCTCCTTGACATTTAAGCCTTCACCTCTCCTATTTGTTCTGCCAAGTGTGCAGAGATCTACGCACAAGTAGGTAAATATTTTTGTAGTAGATGTGGGAGGGACTAGGGAGAGTGACTGAAAATAAGGACTAATTACTACAAAATGAGTGAGGTAAAGGAAATTGAAGTAGGGGATTTAGGGAGGCACAGGCAAATGCAAACCCCATCCACAAACAAGTATTGCATGTGCTATTCACAAACTTCTCTTGCAATTCTACTACTGCTCCAATAGTTACAAAACAGTCACAAATGTACTCCAGCTAAACCTTGGAATATTTCAAGTGCCAAACATGGTCAATCATTGGTACTGCATCATACTACCATAGAAAACAATGGAGGCAGCAAATAGCATGAGAGAATAATAGGTAAATCAAAGAAAACATTGCTTTAAGGTATTCCTAAGGACATGAAATAGTGCCAGACAACAATGTTTTGTGATCCCTTCCCAAGTCTAAATTAGGATTTAGGTCCTGATTACAACTTTGGTGGTGCGGATTTTTACAAACTTAGGTAATAACATTTTGAAGATATAATTACACTGTAAATTTACCAATCAGAGTTTGTTGATACTTTGCGTTTCTTTGTCTTATCTTGTCTTTACAGAAAGGATGCGGCTATCACCTTGATCTGCTGATGGTTGCAATAATGCTTGGAGTGTGTTCCATCATGGGCTTACCATGGTTTGTTGCTGCCACTGTGCTCTCCATCACCCATGTAAATAGTCTAAAGTTGGAATCTGAGTGTTCTGCACCAGGAGAACAACCAAAATTTCTTGGAATTCGGGAACAACGTGTTACAGGTCTCATGATTTTCATTCTCATGGGCTCTTCTGTTTTCATGACAAGAGTGCTTCAGGTAAGAACAAATTGGACTATCGGAAATACATTTAAAAAATTTTGTAGAAAGAATGTACTGAATTATTTTATTCTGTATACTGTACTCCATGGTCTGTTGTTTCAGCTTCTGATGATATGGTACACCAATTGTTATTAAGTGTAATTATGGCAATGGGTACAATGCATCCAACATCTGTGGGTCCGACTGCCACTATCATAATATGGCCTTCGGACTGAAGGGCTGTCAGAGGCCGGACCGCCACTGACGCGCTGTTGGCGGTTTGACCGCCAACATCATGAGGCCCTAAATCTTTTCATGTATTCAGTACAATAGACACTTCAGAGTCATCAGCAGAAAGAGCAAAAAATCCTTGATTTGTTGCAAGGGTGTGTACATTTAGGACACAACATTCTGAAAAGATACAAAAGAAATTATATTTGATTTCAACACAACACCACAAAATAAATTCTATTTCAGTTTTTTTTCTGTTTATGCAAAAGAACACCAACAGGTCTTTTAAACATGAAGAAGGTAACAGTATTTCTTTTGTATTTGCTGGAGCCCAGTCATGCCAACTCAAGGCGTAGCTATGCTAACTTAAAATAACAACTAATGAAACATTATTTTAATTAATAAATCTGCTCTAACACCTTTAAAGCCTATTCTGAGATCTTGAACACATTTCTGTTTAAGGGTAGGGCCTTAATAGACAGATCTGTAGTTTTACTATCTGGTAACTAAGGGTTATTTAGAGATGAAAGTCGAATGGAAGACATTCTTGGTACCCTTTTGTCAAGATCATATAGAGTAATTTGCTCCAACTGACATTTGAATCATTATCATTAATTTTCAACATTCTAGGCATGACATTCTAAAGCTCTGGCAAATACCTACAGGAACTGCCACAAGAGAGGCACATGCATTCATCAACAAGTGTAGACACAACACTTCTCCCTCTGAACATAATAACAAAGAGATAACTGTTCTGTTGACAACAAAATACAAACAAAGATAAGTGTAAGCCTATAACTTATAAAAAGCAATAAAGAAACCAAAATGATATAAACAAATAGATCAACTAATCATACTAAACCTTATAGCAGTATAGAAGACTACAAATGGAGCTAAACATTGATTGGCACTCCACATGCCTAATTTCATATAAAATTGCAAATTGATACAAAAGATGAGGCTGAAACAGAGGTTGAAACATAACTCACTTATTGACAAAATCTTCCAAATAGCTTGGACGTTTGTGTATTCTGAGACTCCTTTTCTGTCCAACATTTTTGTCCCACACATTATCAAGAATAACAAGTGTATCATTTTTGTGAATGTTATTATAATCATAGCCCTGACATAGCAGCACTTGACTTCGGTTTGACAACCACAACCTGATTCAAATGGCACCCCCTTCCATCTTCTGTTTTTATGGCATTCTTGAATAACTTAATAACCTTATGTACTTTTGTGAACTTTGACCATTGCTAACAACAATCAAGGGCTCTGATTTTGACCAAAGCACCCTTCTTTACCACAATGCTTTTCACTCTCTTCCTTTCATCATAATAGCACTTACTGGCTGATTATGAGTTTGGCTGTCCACAGCCACAGGCCCGCCACAACCGCCGGGGATCATGGATCCCATGGCAGTTTGCAACGGTGAGAGACCCTAATATGCTGGGGGTGCCACATTACTCTCGAAATTCTCTTCATTTGTTGTTTTAGATATTATACTCAAATGAAAACAGGAGTCAAACCTCATCATCACATCACTCTGATTAACTCTCACTATCTCACTTGGGCGACTACCATGTGTACTGTTACTCACTTCATGTATTTGAAAAATAAGTTCTTGGTTAATTTCCTTTACCTCTTTAGCCATATTTTTCTGTGTTGAGACTACAGCAGCATTTACCAAAATGACATTTCCTTCCACAGGCATTGCGAAAGGAATAGAATGCAAGGCAATGACTAGCATTCTCTTTATGGGCATCAGTAAACTTCTTAGAGAGAGGAGGTGGGGGACTAGGAGCTGGAAGAGAGTTCCAGTGCCTGTGCTCCTTGGTTTATGTCACAAACAAAAATTAGGGCTACTGTTCCTAAAGAGAAGGAGGAGATATCGACAGGTTATGCAGGACTCGGGCATATGAACAGTGGCAGTCAGCAGGACTGTTTCATGTTGCCCTCACACTGCAATGCCCAACGGGTCCCCCAAAGGGTCACTTTGGCAGAGATCTTTTATTGGTATGTAGTATGATGAATGCAAGGTAGAGTCTAGGCGGGGTGGTATCTCATGTGTAGGTAAATGCAGTTTCGGTTGTTACAGTTGGTGTGCTGTTTCTGTGTCCAGGCGAAAGATCCTAGCTGTAGTGTTTTTGAGTGTTCAGTAGAATTACAAGCCGTACAACTCCCGCAGGGGTAGTGTCCACTAACTGGGGGAAGGTTCCAAAGTGTTGTTTGTGATAATAATAATAATAATAATAATAATATCAGTATTTATAGAGTGCGACAGCTACCTCAAACAGAGGTGTACCGGCGCTATGGCAGGCAGGCATGAGAGGTGCATAGCCAAAAGTTCTAGCCATGGCTAAAAAGCCAGGTCTTCAAGGTTTTTCTGAACACAAGTTCAGATTGGATCAGGCACATATTTGTCGGCAGGGAGTTTCATACCCTGGCTGCCACCACCGTGAAGGATCTTCCCCCTATGCTTGAATTAGCATAGCGAGGTATGTAGAGTAAGTTCTGAGAGTTGGACCTCAATGATTGTTTTTGTTGGTAACGGCACAACCAGTGTTTAAGGTAGCTAGGACATCTACCATGCAGCGCACGAAAGGCCACGGTCAAGGCCTTGAACTCAATCCTTTTCGCTACTGGCAGCCAGTGGAGCTGTCTTATATGCGGAGAGATGTGGTGCCGATGCGGTACTTGCCTAATTAATCTTGCAGCCGCATTTTGTACCATCTGTAATCTCTTAATCAGATAGGTGGGTAACCTCAAATGTAAATAATTTGCATAGTCCAGCCGAGATGTCCCTGTGCCATGGACAATGACTCTACAACAGTCCTCTGGCAGTAGATGTAGAAATTTCCTCAAGCTTCTCAATTTGCCGAAGCATGAAGCTGCAACATGCCGTACTTGGGTTGCAAAAGAAAGATCTGCTTCCCATTTTACGCCCATGTTTTTTGCCGTGATTGTTGGGATAGGTGGCAGGCCCATTTCCGCCGGCCACCAAAGTCCAGCTGCCGGAGGAGGTGCCTTGCCAAAGAGCAACACCTCTGTCTTCTCTGCATTATGCTTAAGTTTATTGTTGTTCATCCAACAGGAGATGTCCTTCAAGCATTCCTTAAACCTAATGAAGGAGTCCGCAGAGCTGGGTGTCATCTGCGTATGATATTGCCTTCACTTCCCAATTTGCTATGAGCGAAAACAGGGGGGCCAGATAGATGTTGAAGAAAAGCGGGCTCAAGTCCGAACCCTGCGGTACCCCACACCATAGTGGCTTAGGTTCCGACTGAAAGGGTTGGAGAGCGACCCTCTGTGTGTGGTCTTTAAGATAGGACTTCAGCCAGGAGAGGACCATTCCTCCCAGACCCATCGATTTGAGTCTAACAAGATTTGGTGATCCAAGGTATCGAATGCTGCAGACAGGTCCAAAAGCACAAGCATTGCTGATGCTCCTGCGTCCACAGTCATTCTTACTGACTCTGCCACCTCCAACAGCGCTGTCTCAGTACTAAAACCAGACCGAAAACCGGACTGCGTGTCATGCAGAATGTCATGCTCCTCAATGAAATTAGCCAGCTGGCGCTGTACTATCTTTTCCAACATCTTTGCTGGTGCTGGCAGAAGGGAGATCGGGCAATAGTTGTTAAGCTCTCCCGGATCCACATTAGGCTTTTTCCTAAGGGGCAATAACAAGGCATGTTTCCATACATCAGGGAAGATGCCCATGGAAAGTGAGGTGTTCCATATATGATTCAGAGCGGGTTTCAGCAGGTGAGCCAGATCCTTCCACAATTTTGGGGGGCATGGATCCTCCGGGGACCCTGACTTACATCTCAGGATTTCCGCCAGGGATTCCTGTTGGGAGATAGGGAGAAATTTCGAGAAGGTATCTTCGGTATTTCGGATTCCCAATCCTTCTGTTTTATCTATCTCCACAGCCGTCGTGAAGGTGTTAAAGACTTTCAGGATCTTACTGTCAAAAAAGTCTGATAGCTTCATACACAATGAGGGGGATGGCTGTATCGTGTTTTCAAGCTCCTCGGGCTTGGTGAAGGAGGTGACTATCCTAAAGATTTCCTTGCCCGAGTTCTCCATGTTGTTAATACGTTTTACCAAGTAGTCCCTTCTTGCCACCCTCATCAATTTGTGGAGCTCTTTTAGGGCTTTCTTATAGGCCAGTTTGGCCATTGGGCTGTACTCTATTCTCCACAGGTGCTCCAATTTTTTACATCTTCTTTTTTCCACTCTGAGGGTCTCAGAGAACCAGGGGGCAGATGGAGATTTTCTCAGGATTCTCGCTACTCTGGCTGGAGCGATGGTATCCAGGGCGGCAGAGATCCACCTGTTTAGTGCGGGCGTGTCTACATTCGGATCGCTAGTTAGTTGCAGTTGACTCTCCCGCAATACTGGCCCAAGGGTCTCTGCCGTTAACTTCTTCCACTTTCTTTTAGGCATATAGCGGATTTCCCCACCTGATTTAAATTTTTCCAGACTAAACGAAAACGGGACCAAGCAGTGGTCAGTCCATACCAATTGATGCAGGGTTTCGGCTACCAAGGACGAAATGTTCGAAAACAATAGATCTAGGGTATGGCCTGACCTGTGAGTAGGGAGTTTTACATGTTGTATAAGATTTGCTCCATTAAGTGACATGGAGAGCTGAGAAGCATGCATGCAGCCAGGATCGTTGATATGTAGGTTGAAATCTCCTAGCGCCGTAAAGTTGGAATATTGCAGTGACTTCTGGGCAATCAAGTTGCAGAGATCAGGGATTAAACCAGGTGGACAGTCTGGTGGCTAGTATATCAAAAGTCCCGCAAAGGAGGCCATGGGGCCGATATTTATACAGAAATTCAGACCTTCTATCGAACCCATATTTCTCAGTGCTGATGTGGAGATCTCCCATGAGTCATTCACAATAATGGCTACCCCACCCCCTCTTTTCTCCCCCTCCCTATTTGCACAGCAGATTTTAAAACCCGGGGGAATAGCCAGGGCCACAGCAGGTAAGGCTTCCTCTTTCAACCAAGTTTCGGTCAGAAACATCACATCCCATTTGTTGTCGGACAGCGATAACCAGATATCGTCTGCATGTTTAGGCAGTGACCTACAGTTTATAAGACAGGCTCTTATTTTGCCTTCCTACTTCTTCTGCCCCCAATTCATGCGGCACATGCCCCTATTTCCCTGGAACCACCCGGTATTCCCTAAAACCAAATTACATCCTTTGCAGTAGTGAGGGAGTACATCATTCACCAGGTTAATAGCATGACCACCTGGACATAGATTCCTCCTTAAGGCAAGGAGGGAGTCCAGCGGCCAGCAAATTCTCTTACTACTACTAAAATGGGGAGCATGGCTGGCGCTGGCCACGATCCGGCCGCGGATGGGCGCAGACGGGCTTGCCTCTGGTGCGCCAGCCGCGCGCCCGCTGCGTGCGTCCGCTGCGCGTCCATGCCCCCATACTGGTTATGTAGAGTGTCAGTTAGCCAGAAATGAGGGAGCTAGGGGAAGGAGCCACGTCCCTCCGCTCAAATGGCCGGAAGAGCCGCGGCGGACCAGGGACCAGCAAAATCAAGTTAAAATGCGTGTGCAGAGACCGCGAAAATAAAACAGGTAACTAATTAAACTTTTAAAAGCAATCAGTGATCAGCAAATTATCCGTCGTAGCGCCAACAATTTAGCATAGCATTGCCTCTCGGCGCGCTGCTACATACCGCTGCGTGTGATCTGGGTACCTTTGTTCGAGTTCTTGTGTGTACCAGTTGATCTTTTAAATTTGATGTCCTTCTGAAGGCAAAGCGTGGGCGTTCAAGTTTCAAATTACTTGTGCTCAGGATATTCCATTGTTTCAATATGATGGTCTTCACTTTATTAGATATGGGTGTGAAGGTAGTGACGCATGTCATTGTATCCTCTTTAGATCGTGTATTGTTTTCTAATAGAGCCTCCCTGTTGTTGTTGCGGGCTCTCTTTTCGGCGAGTTTGATCACTCTCTGAGGATATTTTTGCTCAAGTAGATTTTTGCTCAGATCTTTTGCTTGATTCTCGTAGTCATCTACGTTGCTGCAATTCCGCTGAAGGCGTATGTACTGGCCATATAGTAGGTTTTCATGGAGTGCATTCGGGTGGTGACTCTCAAAGGATAACAGGCTGTTACAGTCCGTATTCTTCTTATAGGTTTTGGTGTATAACTGGCCTTGAGTGAGGCTGATCAAAAGATCCAGAAAGGCAATCTCAGAGTCTGAGATTGAACTTGTGAAGTGTAAAAAGGGGTTGAGTGAGTTGATCCAGTTGGTGAAAGCCTCACAACTGTTTCTATCTCCTTTCCAAAAGACGAGGATGTAGTTTATGTAGTGCCTCAATGAGACGACGATGTTGGTCTGGAACGGATTTGAGGCACAGAAGATGTGTCTGGACTCAAAGTCGGCCATGTAAAGACATGCAAGACTAGAGGAAAAAGTGTTCCCCATAGATGTCCCTTGTATTTGGTGGTACACTTGTGTCTTATACATAAAGTAGTTGTTCTTCAATGCTCACTATTCCTGTCCTGACGAAGCGCCACGGATCCTCCTGACCACTAGGGGCGCGAAACATGTTGACTGACTAGAGTTGGACCCTAAAGAGGGAACTTACATCAGACTACCAGTGTACTTTATGACCCCATTGGTAGCATTTACCTATAAAGGTTTTTAATCTGACAGGGTGGTCCAGTTATTAAAAGTAGTTGGTGGCCTCCCTGATGAGTTTTAAACCACATCATCACACATGAGATACCACCCCACCTAGACTGTACCTTGCATTCATCATATGGCATACCAATAAAAGATCTCTGCCAAAGTGACCCTTCGAGAGACCCGTTGGGCGTTGCAGCGCCGGCCCAACGAGGAGCAATATCCCTATGATGAAGCATGACATCCCTTTAGGATGTGTGAGGGCAACATGAAACAGTCCTGCTGACTGCCACCGTGCATATGCACGAGTCCTGCACAACCGGTCAATATCTCCTCTTTCTCTTTAGGAACAGTTGCCCTAATTTTTGTTGGTGACCTCTGTAAACTTCTCCTGAAAACTTAGTTTTCCGATCGCCGAACCACACGTTATTCTTCTCCACCACAGTAACATTTTCTTCCAACTTAGTTTCTTTGGATACCAAATTATTCACCAGACTGAATTCCTTAACACAAATCACCATGTGTTCCATCCACATTTGCAATAACAATAATCTTTTCTAGAGGAGGCTCATACTTTAGCCAGAGCTCTATTTCATCATTGCAACATTTTAATACAAATTGATCCCAAATTCTTTCTTCGACCACTGCCCCAAATTTATATGCTGATGCAAGTTTCCTTAAAATGGTAATGTAGTCCTCAACCATTTTCTCTTGCCCCTATACTCTTAATCCAAAGGTATATCTCTCCATTACATTGCTAGTATGCAGAAGATAATGTCTTTTAAAATGCATATCAAATACTCATTCAGATTTCTCTCTTTCTCAGCATTAAGATCTTGTAATGTGTCTAAAACTTCCTGACTTCTCCACCTAGACAGTGTAAAAGAAGAGAGTACTTAACGCTCAGCACTTAGACTAGTCCATCAAACTCTTGCATAATTCACAAACATTTTCTTCCACTTGCTCCACTTTACAACTGGTTCACCTGGGCTGTTCCCAAAAAATTGAGATAGAGTTATATTCTGCATATTGACACATAAAATTACTGTGAAAGTCTGAAAAGGAATAAAAACAAAGAAAATAAAAATAATACATATATGCTAATAATAACATTTCCAATCGACCAAAACTCTCAAGAATTAGAGTTTGAAGAGACTAATACAGTTCCACAAACTCCAGCGCCACCTTTTGTTGACTAATCCAAAATGTACTGTGCCTAACACTGTGCAACAGGCAGGTGCTGCTTGAACAACTTAAGTGTGCATGTCATCAACTGGCAGGTATAACATGCAGAAGACAAAAAGGCTGTGAATACTTGTACAGCTCAGGTGTGGATGTCACCGACTGATGGGCAACAGTAATGAGATGGTACTATCTAGGAAATGGGCTAAGATCAACCCTGGGGCCTTTTTAGAGGCACTATCAGCCACTGACACCATTTTAGGATAAGATATTGATTTAGCAAATACTAATATTGAGATCTGGATCAGAGGAGGATTAGATAGTATAGCCCCCCTGGCATCAACCGCAGGCCTCCCTCTCCTCACCTTGGTATAATGAGACTCTGGCTGTTGCCAAGAAACTATGCAAACGTCTAGAGCGCTTATGGCAGAAAGATTATAGCTTTGCCAGCCGGACTAACCATAAAAAAGCGCTCAAACAGTACCACAAGCTTATTAGAAGCATTCATAGAGAATTTTATATCCAGAAAATTGAAAGATCTACAAAATCATCCAAAGAATTATTTTCCATACTGAACTATCTGTCATCTTAGGAACGTATCTCCGCCATGGTAACACCTTCCAATGAAAGCTACAATAAAATTGCTGCCTTCTTTGCCACTAAAATGGCAAAGATTTATGAAATGTTTCCACCTCAGGCCAAGAATTGTGTTGGCTTAATAACCACTATAGAAGATACGGTCGATGAGTGTGGTCTTGTATGTTTTACAACTCCCTCCCTAGACGAGCTACAGGAAGCATGCACTGTGCACCCCCTTCGTAAGAAACTTACGGTTGATCCTATGCATCTAGAAAATCTTAGGCCCATCTCACTCCTACCCTTCTTTGCCAAAATCCTTGAAAAACACTTAATAAGCAACTCACGAGTTTCATTGAATCCAACAATCTGCTACATCCTTCCCAATCAGGATTTAGGGCATCACACTCCACTGAGTCAGCATTACTGTTAGCTACAGAAACCTTGAGGCACTGTGCAGATGGAGGTCAAACCGCAGCTTTGATATTGCTGGACCTTAGCACAGCCTTCAACACCGTATCCCATAGCCTACTGATTCAGAGGCTTGAGGCATGCAGGTCGGAGGCAGTGCACTATGGTGCCTAGCCTCCTTCCTACAAGACCGCACTTTTCAAGTTTCCCAAAGACCTTTTGTGTCAGAGGCTCTACCACTAACACAAGGAGTACCCCAGGGCTCAATTCTGAGCCCTACCCTATTTAACATATACATCTGCCCCCTAGCAGAGATCATTGAGAGACACAATTTGAAACTAGTGTCGTACGCCGATGACACTCAGTTAATTGTGACACTCTCCCAGGCAGGGGAAGAGTCCGCGAAGCAGTTTAGATCTTGCTCGGTGGAATTGGCCTCATAGATGGCTAATAGTTGTCTGAAGGTTAATGCTAATAAAACGAAGATCCTCATCGCTGGTAAATCCCCTTCTATCTGGACTTGGGCTTGGTGGCCCGATGCTCTGGACTAGACTCCTGCCCCCAAGTCCAAAGTAAAAATCTGGGTGTATGGTTCGACTCCAAATTGTCTTATGAGAATCAGATTAGCAGTGTGGCTGGGAAATGTTTTGGAACCCTCAAAACATTGATAAAGACCCTGGGCCTGCTTACAACAGCATCAAGGAAAACCATAGTAAAAGCCCTGGTAACCTCACAGTTAGATTATTGTAATGTTTTATACCTTGGCAGCACGTTTGGTTCTAAATCTTCCCAGAAGGGCATCATTATCTGCTGCCCTTGCTACCCTCCAGTGGCTCCCACTAGAGAAAAGAATTACTTTCAAAGCCATGTGTTTTTGCCACAAAGCAATAAATATTTGCGCCCAATGATACAACCCTATCTTCCTTCACGCAATCTGAGATCCACGAAGGCCAACCTAGTGTCGGTACCCCGTGTCTTTAGGGCTAGGCTAGGGGCTTGATCTTTCTCCTATCTGGTAGCCCATGTCTAGAACTCCTTACCGGTCCATCTAAGAGTGGAATCATCTGAAATGATGTTCCAGAACAGACTTAAAACTTGGCTGTTTAGTTCAACTTCGCTTGTTGGGGTGAACATCTGCTGTCCGTAGTATTTCTGCTGCAGTTTAGGTGGGTCAGGTCCTAGCACGGCGACACACCGTATGGTGTGACCAGGCTCTTTAGAAATCGCTTTATTATTATGAGACCAACATGCAGAAAGTTCAGAAAATGTTTCCTTGAAAGACATTTCCAACGCTTTCTTGAAAATAGTACACCTTGACTAGAAGACAGCCGACACCTATTCAGAGATTGAGTTTTATCACAGTGCTGTGCAAATCAAAGCCTTGCTGTAAATAAACTTGATACTCAAATACTAGCATCCAAATGTTGTGTAGATCATTTTACTAAAGATGAAGAGTCCCAATTCAACAAAATGTCTGCAGTATGGGAAAATGGTACAATCTCCAGAAATTAGTTTGGGAAGAAATACACTTTAAAATGGCCACCAACATCGAAACACGTTCAATCCTACAGGTATTACAGCTTGTTTTCTTCACTCGCGATGACGTGACTGAGCTCCACTTTCTGGTGGAATTTGGGCTTGTTGTGCCAGTCTTTCAATGATGGAACAAAAATGCATTTCACAGCAACAGAAAACAGAACGCCTCGGGCGGCAAAGTAGAAACCTCCCAATACAGTTTAAATTCAGCGCATCAGCCCCAGTATACTCCTCACCTTCTGAGCAATACTCAGATGCACAAGAGGACTTCTTGACACCATATGCCATATACACTCATCCAAACTTAAACTAGGTGAGAAACCTACTTCAAGTCTGACCGTTGGGGTGTGGATAGGAGTCAAAAGTTCACTTTAATCCTCATCACCAGTGAAATTAGGTTAAACTGTGATGCCACAATTATAAAAACTATGTAAATCAGGTACATGAAGAGGAGGGGAAGGTGGGACAGCTCCTGGACTGGTGGGTTCACGCTGAGAGTAATCTGGTCGGCAGTGGTGAGTTAGACCACGTGACCAGGAAGGGAGGTGACTGCTCCACGGTTAGCCATGTTGCGGTGATGAGACTTGCTTATTTGAGTGAGGACGCTGAGCAGTGACGGCTGAGTATGTCACACGCTGCTAATTGTATGAAATCTGGCATTTTTATTTAAAACTAAATCACTGCTACTTGCTATTCGCACTGTGGTTTCAGTATAGAATTGTTTTAGAAACGTTTTACAATTTTTGAGGGCACTCTTTTACTGGGGCAGCTAATCTGGTCAGCAGTGGAGAGTTAGACCACGTGACCTGGAAGGGGGACAACCGCTCCACAGTTAGCACTCTAGCAATGATGAGACTCGCTTATTTAAGCGGGGCAATTTGCGGCCATGCCTGGTGAGCACCAGGGGCCAGGACCTCTAGTTCTTTCCACCAAGCTCTTACTCAGTATAAAAAAATGTAACTGTTAAGCTTGCACTCTTTTCCGCATAGAGCATGCAAAGCCTCCCTTAATGTAGGTCGGGGCGTTTCACACTGTAGTCAGTGCTGATTTTCATTTCAGTTTCCCACCACGCTGACCACTACAACGTGTCCTGGCTCTAGGCTCTGCACTCCTGTTAAGTTGTTGTCATTGAACTGTAGATCAATGACCAAGCGTAGCCTTGAACAACATGACTTCCTGAAAGATCAGATTCCTGATGCCCTTTTCCTAATGGAGACATGGCTTCACGAGGACTCCTCTCCCGACATAGTAAAGGCTATCCCGCAAGGTTTTTTTATTGTCAGGTAAGATAGGCTTTCTAAAAGAGTGCCAGGATTGCAATTATTTTTAAGTACAAGTTTCAACGCTCCTTTTCTGAGCTTGCTATTAAGGGCTGCAAACTCGCCTTCTTTTCCCTCACGTTTTCTAACAGCTTTGCAATATCAGGAGTACTTGTCTGTGGCCCTCTGGGGCTGCTCACGAATTTCTCCGCTCTTCTCACTGATACATTGTCTCCATTAGCAATGCGCCACTCTAACCTGTTAGTATTAGGTGATTTTAATGTCCATCTAGACGATGCCTGTTGTCCTGCGGTTACAACTCTTGTTGAGGATTTGGAGAGTCTCCAGCTCTCGCAGCGCATCTTTGAACCTATGCATAAGCTGGGACATACACTTTATCCTGTTTTCACTAACATGCCCTGTGCTGAAACCCTGCCCCCTATTCCACTGGTGTGGTCAGATCACCTGGCAATCCCAATTATTATCTCTGATACTAGGATATCGGGGAACTCTGTACCTCACCCCATATGGGCATGGAACTTGTCAAAGGTGACCCAGGAAGGCTTAAACAGGCCCTCTGTAACAACCTCCCAACCTTCGATGGCTGTGTCGACAAAGCCAGTAGGCAATTTGATTAATGGTTCAGGGGTGCATTAGATCAGATTGCTCCTATCACTAAGATGGTCGTCCACCGAAGTAAACCATCTGCAGCATGGTTCTCTGCTGAACTTTTGGTTCTGAAAAAGGAAGCAAAAAGCTTGAATGCCTCTGGCATAAATCTTATGACCAATGTAACAGAGACAATTATAACATTGCTCTGAAAGCCTATCAAGTGAGCATCCATCAGGCACGTAGAGAATATTATGCTAAGGAAATCTCCGCTTCCAAGAACTCGTCATGTGCCATTTTTCAGATTATCAAATCTCTCACCTCACTTACGGCGGTTGCACCTTCCTCATGCCCCACGGTGGAGGGCTGTGACGCTTTTGCCTCCTTCTTCTCTGAAAAGGTGGGAAATCTCTACTCTTCTTTCTCATCAGAAGTGAGACACCAGCCACAACTAGAGATGTGGTTCGACCCGACAGATGATAGCATTGAGCTTCATCATTTGTGTCCTATTCAAATAAGGAATTCACAGACCTCCGCTCCAATGTTAAATTAGGGTACCCAGTTGACCTCATTTCTCCCTCAATCTTGGAGCAGGGCTGTGAAACCATCCACCGGGCCCTATGTGAACTTATTAATCTGTCACTGGCCTCTGGATTTGTCCCCCAGCAACGAAAACCTCTTCATGATCCTTCTAAACAGGAAAATGACTGGCCTATATCATAGCTTCCACTTTTCTCTAAAATAACTGAGAAACATGTAACTAAGCAGCTGTCCAGCTATTTGGAGGATAATAAGCTCCTGCATGAAACCCAATCCACTTATTGCCCCTTACATAGCACTGAATCGGCATTGCTGCTGGCTACCAAATCAGTCAGTCAGATTTTGAATGAGGAAGACACTCAGGCCATCTTGATGCTGGGCCTTAGCGCCACCTTTGATACGGTATCACATAATACTTTGTTAAAGAGGCTTTGGTCCTGTGGAATCGGTGGCAATGTACTGCGCTGGTTGTCTTCTTTCCTCTCAGGATGCGCCTTTCAGGTTTCTCAGAAACCTTTTAGGTCTACAGTTCGCCCCCTGCAGCAGGGAGTTCCTCAGGGCACCTTACTTAGCCCAACTCTCTTTAATGTATATGTGCGCCGGTGGCAGAGGTTGTGGAGCGACATATGTTCTCTATTATTTCCTATGCTGATGACATACAAATCATCATCACCCTGTCACAGAATAGCACCACTGTGGTCTCCTCTCTCCGTGATTGTCTATCAGAAGTGGATTCATGGATGGATCTAAACTGTCTGAAAATTGATGCTGGGAAAGTGGAGGTTGCGGTCCTAGGCAAGCATATTGTCATTTGGTCCAATGCCTGGTGGCCTGATAACATAGGCCCTCTACCAATCCCCAAGCCCAAGGTTGAAAACCTAGGCATCTGGTTTCATGCCAAAATTATCTTTGGAACATCAAATCACTGGTTATGTCCAGGCTCAATTATTGCAACATCCTGTATCTGGGGGCATCCCAGGCCCACTTAAACAGACTGCAACCGGTCCAGAACTCGGTGGCTCGAGTATTGCTGATGCTTCCAAGGCGGGCCTTTGTCAGATACACGCTGTGGAAACTACATCGGCTTCCAATAAAGCATAAGGTTCTTTTTAAAGCACTCTATTACTGCTTTAAGGCTGTCTTCTCCCAGGGTCCTCACTATCTTCACAGGATGGTCAGGTGCTCTCCGGCCAGAGTGCTTTGCTGAGGGGGCCCCATGGAGCTCGGGGGCCCCCCGCACCGCGGGGGCTGCGGGGGCCTGTGTTACACCCCTGAGGATGGTGAAACCTTATGTGCCCATTAGAAATCTGAGATCAGCGGTAGCTAAGCAGGCCATTGCTTCGAGATTCAAACGTGTCCGAGCAGGAGGCAGGTTGTTTGGCTTTTTAGCTTCTACTGCATGGAATACCCTTCCCATGGAAATTCGGCTAGTCACATCTGAACCCCTTTTTAGGAAGAAGCTAAAGACCTGGCTTTTTGGCCTAAAGTGAACTTTTTCTCAGTTTAAGTTCCCTTTACCTGCACTGTGTCAGCACACTAGCGCTGGGACACTCCAGTGGAGTAGCCCTGATCTTTATACATTTTATTATTATTATTAGTAGGGGTACCCCTCTCGTCTAGTGTCAGCAGGGGGGAATGGTCATCTTCCTGCCAAAACACATTAATGATTCAGGTCTTATTCAATCAATCAGGGGTTTCTATAGCACGGCTACTCACCTGTGAGGGTCAGAAGGCGCTGAGGGGAGGGGGGCTAGACCTCCCGACAGCATTGGATTCCTTCTTGGAGGGACTCTCATTTTGGTCTCTCCCATAGGTGGAACAAGAACCACTAGGTGCTCCAGTATCAGGCGTGAAGGTTAGAAATGCTATCAAAAACATGGCGATAGGTAAGATGCCTGGCGCAAATGGACTCCCCTTGTAGTTTTACAAGGTGTTCATGTGCGAACTGAACCCTAAGTTGGCAGTAATGTAGGCAGAGGCTTACAAGATGGTTATCTTCCCTGCAATGATGAGGGTGGCATTGGTGCTGACCCTGCCCAAATCTGCCTCGCGGGATGTGGCGCCCTCGGACTTCCATCCCCTCTCTATGATGAATTCTGACTTCAAATTACTCAGTAACATATTAGAGTACCGGTTGTTACCCCATATGCACGCCCTAATACATGGAGACCAAAACGGCTTCATACCAACCCGTAATACGTCTCACAATCTCCGTAGACTTTATTCGATCCTCTATGCCCATGACCAGCCACCTGACCCCGCTGCAGTGATTGTGTTGGTGAACCTTGAGAAGGCCTTTCACACAGTGTGTAGGGACTACTTGGAGGCTACTATGTATCGCATGGGACAAGGTGCTAACTGGGTAAGATGGATCAGACTGCTCTACATCCACCCAATGGCTAGGGTTAAAAACAGGGCGCACGATTTCGGAAGCCTATGAAATATTCAGGGGCACTAGACAGGGTTGCCCCTATCACCCCTCTTATTTGCCCTGGCCGTGGAGCCACTGGCAGAAAGGTTCTGAATGAAGGGAATAGATTGGGACATTATGCTACATGGCTCAGTCCAAGTTATTTCACTATTTACAGATGATCTGCTTATTTACCTCTGGAACGGGGTGAATGATATTCCCTGGGCTCTGCGGCTGCTTGAGGAACTTGAAGGTGTAAACCAGAGTAAAACATGTGGGTTTCCAGTGGTCACTGGATCTGGCTGCTCTAGTTTTTGCCCACCTGACATACTTTGGGCTCTATGAACCTTTAAATACTTAAGGCTTCCACAACCTGGAGGATTCCACTCCCAGGTATCCTTTTGTCCACTGCCCTGGCCTGCAGTCAACGTACGCTGCGGC
This sequence comes from Calotriton arnoldi, assembly GCA_963921515.1. Taxonomy (NCBI): domain Eukaryota; kingdom Metazoa; phylum Chordata; class Amphibia; order Caudata; family Salamandridae; genus Calotriton; species Calotriton arnoldi. Next base: position 237,554 of record CAWUFW010003397.1, read on the forward strand.
GTGCAAGTATGGTGGCCCCTTACACCTTATGCTTCTGAACTCCCGTTGGTGGGCCTCCCTCACTGTGACCCGCTGACTTTCTTCACTGCAGGGCAAATGGACTCCTGGATGGAGGCGGGGTTGGGGACCCTGGGAGACTGCTTTCATATGGATGTCTTAATTCCCTTCAGAGACCTAGTGGAACAAACAGGCCTGCCAGTGGGACAATTTCTTAACCTCAAAGCGCTTGTGCATGCCTTACATGACCTGTGGGGAAATGCGGGAGAGGAACCTCCCACACCTGCAGTCCTTCAGTTACCCCTGATGCTGGGAATGGGTACTTGCCTAGTCTTGTGATTTTATAAGGCTCTAAATGGGCTGGTTAAGAAACATTTGGATTATCTTTGGGGTTGCTGGGTGATTGACTTGGGCCGGGACATGACAGACACTGAATAGGGGAGGGTGCTTGCATATCCACAGAAAGTCTCTTGCAACCCACGTCTTAAATACATGCATTTCAGTTTCACTCACAGGACGTACCTTATGACTCATAGGAATCAGTCTATCTATGGCGGGGAGCCTAGAGGTTGCCCTTGTTGCGCGACACTGGATGCTGACTTTGAACAAATGACATGGGGTTGCCCTGGGCTCGCAGGATTATGAGGGAGGTAATATTGTGACTTAATAAGACCCTGTCTAGGTCACTCGCTAAAACACCTGCAGTTTACTTATTGGGCCTCTTCCACAGGCCGGGCCCCAAGAAGGTGGGGAAAAGATTAGTGGACTTGGCCCTGGCTCTGGCCAAGTGACAAATGACCATGGTTTGGAAATTGCCCAGGGGACCTAACCTGGAAACATGGGTGACAGCTGTTACGTGCTGGGCACGGGCTGAGGAAAGGGCACGGCAGAGGGAGGAACCAAGGAGTGTCCATCACAGACCTATTGCACCTCTCTGGAGGGAAGTGGTTGATGAATGGGAATCCCCTGGGGCTGCAGTTGACTCTGTTGAGGGGCAGACTGTGGGGTCAAGTCTTGGCTGCGAAAATGAGCTGGACCCTGATTGGAATGAGGGTGCACAGACGACCCTGGAGCTGTACGCAAGATGGTCTGCTCTTCCCGGGCTCCCCCACCCTCCCCACTTCTCTGAAACTGATATTACTCACACACTTTAGGATGAGACTTAGGCATGCATGGACATGGGTATAGTTTGTAACTAAAATGTTAACTATTATTATCTTATGGCATCTAGACCTCCTTAAAGCGTGACCATACCTTCATCCCTTGTGGGAGATCATTTGCTCCTGTTTGCACAGAGTGGGCTAATAAATGTAAACCCAGGATATTGATTCAGTGTTAATATTGCGATGTATTGCTATAATCTGTGAAGTGCCAATAAGCAAAAGTGTTAATAATATTATAGTAATTAATGTCGGAATCAATGGCTAGATGTGACAAATTCTCAGAAGCTTGTCTCTGACTTCCCCTAGGTAAAGGTGACGCCTTCCAGTAGCCACTATACTCTCACATGATAAAAATAAATGTAAAAGAAGAAGGTGTCTGCAAAGAAGTGAAACTTAAATGGGATGAAAACATTTAGTCAGAAAACACTTCCAGAAAGGCCTTGAATTTTAGTAGTTGAAGACAATGTCCTAAGGCAGACATCATTAGCAGAGAACTGAGACGGGTCTGACAATTTAGACCTCTAGAGGAACAAGAAAAATGATCCAAAATGTAAGATTCTAATGAAAAAAGGCCAGAAAATAGAGAACTTGGGGTCTATGAAGCTGTCAAAACAACAGTCTGTGTTGCGACGAGTGGTGCTGTAGTAGCATCCTTATATAGTCTACACATGAAACAGGAAGTTTCCAGCAGGAAATGAGGCTGCTAGTTTAGACTGGTTTCTATAACCTAACAATTAAAGGAAGGCATCCAGGAGGATGCTTCCAAGCGCAGCATCAGGCTGCTCTGGAAGTCGCAGCTTGTCCAGGAATCCAGACCCACCGGAGGGACTCAGAAGACAGCCCAAGGAGTCCCAACTGCCAGGGTGCGGCCATGAAGCCGAGCCCTAAGGAGCAGCACAGGGGAGCCAGCGCACCTGAGGAGTCGGCGTCAGCTGCCGGGAGCGTGGGCACCAGTCCGGGGACTGTCCGCCAATCCGGTCCAGGAACAAAGCAGCGCCACCCATGCTGGAAAGCTGTAAATTAGGCACAGGTGAGGTTAGAGTTGTTGAGAGGCCTGTGATAGATGTTTATCATCGAGAGTGGCCTATATGACCCAAGGTTACACATGTGTCCCTATCAGGTTTTAGGATCATCAAAACCAGGGCTTCTCTCATGAAATTGGATTGTCTCTACCCACTGTATGCTTCCTCATAAACCTCCAAGAGCTTGCCTGCGATATCTGTTTGGAACCTACAGTAATTTTCTGACGGGAGGCCATCTGGGCCCGGTGTTTTACCAGCTGGCATTCTCTCAAGTACCATCTGTAGCTTTTCTTTATTTAGCGGTTGATCTAGCTCAGCCACCATATCCTGCATGAGTGTGGGCAGTCTAATATTTGCAAGATAATTAGATATCGGGCTGTTACCTGACTGGCATAAAGAGTCTTTAGGTAGCAAAACAGTGCATTAATAATGTTCTCCTGTGTGTTGATCAGCAAGCCGTCTAATCCTGTCAGCAATAGTACATTGGGAGTGTGGCATTCTCTCTTCAATAGCCATGCCAACAACCTATTGTGTTTGTCCCCCTCTGTGTGTCGCCTCTGTATATAATATTTCAGTGCCAGTCTGACTATGGGGTCCCTTATGTCGGCCACATCTGGCTGCGCCTTGACCACTTCGTCTCCCTTTACCGTATTGTCTAGCAGTCATATCTGAAGTGTAGGTAATCTGTCCTCTGTTGTCGTCAGCTCGTGTAGTAATTGTCTCTGTCTTCCATATAGTGCACCCGGACATTCCCCTCTAATTAGCACCTTCAAGGCACCCCATTAATTTCCTCTAGTAGCCACAGAGGTCAAGTTCCAGTACATATAAGTAGAAATTGCAGCCCCAATACTCATCGTAAAGCCCAGGTCCTGTAGGGTCTGGGATGAAAGGCGCCACATAGTGACGCTCGCTCTCCTGGGTGTCTCCTAATATGTTAGACGAAGAGGTGTGTGATCCGACACAAATCTGGAGAGAGATATTGTGGTGGGTCTATTCTTGTAGCTAGTTCTGAGGTGACCAAAAATCTACCCAGTGTGCTATATGTATTGTGTACTGCAGATCGAAACGAGTACTCTCTGACCTCCGTGTGCTGTTCGCAGCACATATCTACACAGTGGAGGCTAGTCATCACCATCTCCAATGCTACTGCCATATTTGAAATGGGTCGCTGTCTTGGAGGGTTTCTATTATGTTCCTCATCAAGTATAAATTTGTAGTCTCCCCCCCATATTAGTGGCAGTTCAGCCATAGGGGAAACCACATTCTGTAATGCATAGGAATGGGACTTATTGTCAGTGTTCAGTGCATAGGTGTTTAAAGGTTATGCCTGTTCCATCCAAAAGTCCCTGGACCAGCACAAAGCACTCTTCTATATCTGCGTATGAATATCTATGATGAAACGGGACACCCGGGACCAACCAAATTAGCACCCCCCCCGGAGTAGGTGGAGTAAGTGGCCGCGCATACACGTCCACTCCATTCTTTTGCACTTCATCATCTATGAGATGCATTTCCTGTAAAAACTCAACATCTATGGAATTATGTTTAAAAAATGCGTGGACCCTATATCTCTTCGTGCATCAGTTAAGGCCGCAAACATTCCATGTAAGAATTTGTACCATCTTCTGTTACACTGTAAGTTTCTGTGTGCCCCTCCTCCCCATCTCAGAGTGGTAATAGTGACAGCATAGTAAATCATAGCTGTATTTGAATACCTTCCTTCTTCCCCCCTGGAAACAATACAACAACATTCAACCCTGTGTGTCCCCATTCATCTCAGCCCCAAAACAAAACTGACCTAGTCAGTCTACTGTCTACAAGTAAATCGCAAATTAACTTGGAAAACTGAATATATTATTGCATACAAAAATGTGCAGGGGATTATGTCGTCTGAGGGGACTCCGCCCGCAATAGAAAGCTGAACGCACCTCACGAGCGTCACCTCCTCGGCTGTGTATAGAAAGGGTTCTCGGTCCAACAGTGACAAGCCTGTCAGCCTCATTCAGTGCTATCCCCCAGACCCCAATCTTATCAGCGTTTATGGGCCATATTTATGTAGGAGTCGCACCATCCTTGCACCAAGCAACGTGGCGCAAGAGTGATGCAACTCTTGAGATTGATTTATCAAGCCATGCAAGGCCACCTTGTGTGGCTTGATAAATCTAGAGTAATGCAATCCCTGCATTGCGTTACTCTGCCCCAGGGAGGTGTCCCATGGGTGGAGTGTGGGATTCCCACACATCCACCCATGTATTTTGGTGCATTCCCAGATTTACCAACAATTGTAAACCTGGGAATGTGTCAAAATGCTGCACCTCCCCATGGGGAGGCATAACAAGGAGAAATATCTTATTCTGCAGCACACATAGAAAGAGGAAAATGCCTCAGGGGATTGTTTTTGTACAGGAAGGTGTCCCTTCCTGCACAAAAATAATCCTGCTTACAACGCAGGCACTCTTGCACCATTGTGTGAGGGTGTCTGCATTGGAGCTAGGTAGCCAAAACGATGCCAGCTCAAGGAAAGGACAAGGATGTGTTGTATTATGTTAAATACAGTGCAGTCTTGCCCCTCACATAGTGCAGCAAGGTGGCGTACTGCACTGTGCTGCATGAAAGCTACATAAATATGCCCCTACATGTTTAGAGTGACAATGAGATAGCATATTTTATGTAGATCACTTCAGAGTGCAGCAACCACAGAAGTTCAGCAGGCTAGACCCCTCTTTCCCCATCATGCCACCTCAGTTGCCCAGTGTTCTTCCAATTTCCTAGTCACACTGTGAGCCTCAGGGCTCAGAGCCCCCCGTTTCAGTTTGGCAGTTCTTTCATGGTGTCTGTTGTAGGCCATCATGCACAGAGAGCTCATCAGTCATGATGTTGATCTTGCCAGTCCTGTCTCAGTTTCTCAGGCCGCTCAGGGCCTGCCAGGTTACGAGTACCATCCTCTGCAACCACCACTCTCCTCTCAGTGCAAACAAGGTCCAGTGTTCAGGGGTCCCCTCCATGCTCGGGCACAGCCGATTCCCAGCAGAAACCTCCAACCAATCCCAGACATCTTCTGGAGCAGTGAAAAGTGTGCCCTTCCGTAGTGCAGCACTCAGAGTTTTGCAGGATACAACAGCACATATTATAGTTTCATCTCCTGGAGTTTCTGTTTGACGGTAGTATACAACTTATGTTTGTCTTAAACCATTTGTGTATAGTCCGAAAAGAGTCTGATTGTGCAGTTATCATGCATGACATCTCCCGCCTGTCGTGTCCTTCTGAGGATGCTGTCCCTGTTATGGTAATTTAGGACGTTTGCATTTATCGTTCTAGGCGGTGCCCCCGGCGGTGGGGGCGGTACCAGGGCCCTATGAGTCCTCGTGATCGCAAACCATGGGGACAGGTCTTCCCATCATAGAGTGTTTTAAATCCAAGTCTCAATGAACATCTCAGGTTTCCCTACCTCCATGCACTCTGGGAGGCCAATAAAGCTTAAGCTATTGTGGCGGAACCTGCCCTCTGCATCATCGAGTCATGCTTCCAGACTCTGGACTGCATTGATGCATGTGCCGAGCCTGAACCTAAACTCTATCATGACCACATTTATTTCCTTCACCTTTGTTTCCAGTTCCGTGGTTCACTCACTTATTTTGCATGTCTTCACACAGTATGGTCACCTGCACTGATACCATGTCTATTTTAATTTCCAGTGCTTGTCTTGTTTGGTTGATGACTTGTAGAATCTGGGCCCCCATGGGCACCAGGGTCAGGTCTGTAGTCGCCCCATCTCCACCATCGCTCCAGTGCAAAGATTTCACTCATCTATCATATTGATCGATCTTAGTCTGCTGAGAGGCCCTGGATATCCTATCTTTGCCCATTTGGGACCTTTTCAATGTGCCCCAGCAGGCGATAGACCCACGTCTCTCAAGTGCCCAGGTATTCTCAAGTCAGCTCACAAGGGAGCGTTCACTCCATCTCCTGCTTTGGTTCTCCCTGTGTCTGGGTCTCCAGCACTCACCATGGGGGACCTTCTGTGGCCAGCTTCCTCTGCAACAGTTCTCAGAAAGCTGTGCTGCAGTCCTCAATTTATGCAGTAGTCCACCATGCCTCTAGGTGATCCTCTGTCCATAGGTGTTCTTTATAAGGTACCATACATCTTAGCCATCTCCTCGAATCGGCTATGGACTGTGCCTGGTGTTCCCAAGCCCCATTCTGAAGCTCCCTTTACAGATCCCTCTGCTTCAGGTCCCTCCCGAGCCTCAGCTCTATCTCATGCAGACCGGCAGCACACCTCTGCCCAAGCTAGACACCTGCTCCGCTCTCTGGTATCCACAACATCTCAAGGTTGCCAGGCAACCTGTACCTGTTTGCAGGGCCTCTGGGCGGCATCGCAGTTCCTGTCCACTTCTTCCAGGGGGCCGAGGGCTGTAGATCTGGTCACGCCCCCTCTTTCCCCTTGGCGTGGGCCTCTCTTCTCAGGTGTGCAGCCTTTTCTTGCCCGTGTCAGGCTCTTGCAGCAGCAATAGCCAGCCCAAGTCGTCATTGTTTAAGGCCTCACACTGGTTTCCCTTGCCCCTCAAAGGATCAGAGGTCCGGTCACAAAGGTCAGTGGATGGCTCAGGGGGGGGGGCAACAGTGCTGCGTCAAATCCAGCCGGCCACATACACTGGGCCCGGCGCAGGAGCCATCTGCCAGTATTTTGGCCAGCGTGGGCCTGGTTAGGGCCACCAAGCTCTTCGGCATGCCCCTCCCCAGTGCTCTGCTTTGTTTTTGGGTAGATTCCTCTGTTATCACTCAGGATACTTGTAGGAAAGTATGATCTGCTTCTTATGGTTACCCCCACCTTTTGCTAAATGTGATACTGTTTTTGACTAGACTGACTGGGATCCTGCTAATCAGGACCCCAGTCTATCTGCTTTCTGCCTTAACTGTTATGTTATGTACTTAGGTACACTCCAGATTGGATACCTGGGTACCCTTGTCAGTACCTAGTATATGGTACCCATGTACCCAGGGCATAGGTATCCCTGAGGCCTCCCATGGGTTGAAGCATGTATTATGCCACCCATGAGAGGCCATACAAAATGGAACCTACAGGCCTGCCATTGCAGCCTGTGTAAGTTGGTGCATGCACCACTTACTTAAGATATAGGTTTACTATATCTAAGGGTCACTGCACTTAAAACCTATCAGTCACCCCGATAGCAGGCCTTAACAATCCTGAAGGCAGGGCACTTGGTTCTAAGTGAGAGGGTGCCAATGCATGAGCAGGACACCCCTGCAGACTATGGAGTCCATTCTCCCGGGTTGTCAGTGAGGCAGCCATTTACGACATATAGAGCGGCATTATGCGACTGCGTGATGACCAACTCTAAAACGGCTGACACTAACCATAACGTGTTTGGTGTCAAACATTGTTGAATCATACCCCCACTCCGGTGACCGGTGTGGGAGGTATGATTCCACCCCTCAGAAGCGAGCTTTGTTGGTTCCCTGGGGTTCCCGGTACCAGCCTTCTAGTCCCGGGCAGCACAAAATGGTTGCGGCTGACCAGAGACAAATTTCTGCCCTCCTGCTGCTGAGCCAAGCTCGAGCAGGGGAAGGCAGAACAATAGGCATCCTGTCACAGGGAGGTGTGACCACCTCCCAGACTGGATTTAGTGTATTAGGGCTGGGTGGGTGCGCTTGCCAGAGACCGAAAGTCTGCATGAGGGGCACATTTGGTGTCCCTGATCATAGTCCAGTTCAAACCAGTCATGGGAGCCGTTGGCTCCTGCTCTGGCACGAAACTGGACAAAGGACATGGGAGTAAACTCCCCACTGTCCAGACCCTCCCCTGGGAGGGTCCCCTGAATCTGTCTAACCCTCTCCTGTGGGTACAAAGGGGCTTACCTGGCTGTAGGACCCTAGATTCGACGTGGACAAGATTCTGAACCAGAAACCACTGAACTTCGACCGTCTGGACATTCTGGACTTCGCTGGACGTTGTTTGCGCCCAACTTCATCTCCCTCTCATTCTGAAGCATTGTCTGTGCCCATGCCCCATACAGGATCTGTGCAGGACCTGTGGAGCATCAAGGACAACCAAAGATATCTCCCTTGGAGTGAAGGAGTCACTCCCCTGCATTCGCAGGCACAGCAACACTGCTATCCGGTCTGCTGACCCTGAGCTCCCATGGACTCCGAAGGCTTCAGCAACACAGGAGGTAGGTTTCTCTATTCCTCGAGGTCCGAGCTGCCCTCTCACCAAGTTTGAGGTCAGAATCCCACGTAGGGGCTGCAATACCTGTGCACCTTGTACATTTGCAAGTGCATATGCTTGTTGGTGTTTTCCGAACAAGTGCATTGGGCTTCGAGTAGCCCCAACCTCTGGTACCATTTCCTACCAAGAACTCCGGCCTCCTTGCACCGAGTCCTCCGTGGGCTGCTGTTTGGTGAAATTGCTCGAGGTCCCCTCGCGACTCCTATGCCTCCGGTCTGTGGGTGTACTTGAGGGTCAACTTTGCTTTTCTTAGGGTCCCGCTGGTTGCTCCAGGCCTGCCCTGACTCCCCTTGCTGTGGTGAGTCTCCTGGACCTTGCTGGTCCGAACCCTATCCCTCCTTGACCTTCTGCGTCGGTTGCCGTTGCCAAAGCTTGTTGGTGCTCCAGCCAGACACCGACCCCTCAGCACCCGACAGCCTTCGTGGGACAGCTCGTATCTGGCTCCTGGTCATCCTCGACGTCTCCTGGTCCTCCTAGCTGCAGAGTCAAGAACTCCATCAACACACCTGAAGCACCCAACATCGCTGGGCATTTGTCTACCGAGCCCCCTGTCACTCCTGAGTGACCCAGACTCTGTCCCCTCTTCTTTCAGGTACTCTTTGACAAGAATCCACCTTTGGATTCCAACTGACACTTTTCTTCCTTCCAGCAGTGACTCTTCTTTGAAGTCCTCCATTGGGTTCGACGGAAGTTTCCGACGCCACTTCAGACCTATGCACCCGGCTTCCCTGGGATAGATAACTCTGTACTTCAGTATTCAGGGGTGGAGTGGCTCTCCAACCTCCTAACTTCCACCGGGATTCTTCGAAGTCCACTGGGAAGTGTCCTTAAACTCTTAAACTTCAACCGCGACTTTCCCATAGAATTGTACGGAGCACGCGGTCGTGTCCCACACTGCACCCGTCCTCCGTGGGGTCCCTACTTATTCACCTTGGGTGGTTCCTTGGGGTCCCAGCGATTCTACATCCTCTAGTCACCGTCTTTGCTCGAGTCGTGGTTCTTATACCACTATTTTAGTATATGGTTTGGTCCCCCCCATGCGCCCACTGTGTATTAGTGCTATTTACTATCATTTCTGTGCTTAAGTATTGTGTGCTTTGTGATTATCTCTGTGTAGGAGATACTGTGTCGTACTAGAGAGTGTTATATTAATAAATACATATTTTTATAACTACTGTGTGGTTCTCCTTTCATTTAACCAATACTATAAGTTTGCATTCTGGTAAAACAAGCTGCTTAACATTCCTTCAAGACTAAGCCTGAGGCTGCTCTCTACAGCTACCACTTGGATAGCTTTCTAAGGTTATCTTTGACCTGTTAAATCACCATAAGGGTTGTTTGGACTTGTACAAGGTGCCCACTTTAAGTAGTGGACAGCATATACCAGGCCAACTTCTCGCATTGTGTTGTTTAACTGAAAACCACTAGTGCTAGGTACATATAATACTTGCTTAGAATAAGTAAGTTCTACTGAACTTAGGGTTGGGTAAGTCAAGGGTCTAGCACACCCTTTCTCCAACCTCAGAGAGTTTAGTTCCCACTAGGTTAGGTAGGTTCAACACCTCACCACACTTAGTATGTCTACTAAAGGAGATGCCAATGGCTCTCTGCCTTCTAGATACAGTGAGCTTTCATTCCAAGAATTGAAAGCCCTGTGTGCCTCTAGAAAGTTGAAGACAGGGAGAAGTGCCAACACTCAACATCTGATAGAGATGTTACTGTTAGATGACCTAAGGAAGACACCTGGGTCAGATGAGCAGGACAGAGTGGGTGGGACAGGGAATGAGGACAGGTCAGGAGGTGACACCTTTTATGACCTGGAATCTATCCCTGACCAGGGAGAACCTGATGGTTCTCACCTGGATAACTCAGATCTTCAAGAGGAGGATGGAGGAGGCCATGGAGGCCCTCTCTTTACTCCTCCTGGAAGAGTGCAGGGTTTACCAAGGAGATCTAGATCTCCCTCTGTAAAGATTAATCACTCAGGACAGTCTGTAGGGACCTCTGTATTTAGCAAGAGGGACCACTCTTATGATAGGGAATACCAATTTCTTGAACTTGAGAAAGCTAGGCTTAGGCTCAGGCAAGAGCAATTGGCCCTTGATAAAGAAGTCCAGAGAGCTAGAAAAAAATTGGGACTAGAGTCCCATGGTGGCAGCAACAGTGTCCCTAGAATAAAGGAACATTCCTTTGATAATAGGGTAAGATAAGATAATGCTTTATTGTTCATGGCTATTTAAAACCTTTACAATTTGAAACAAAGGATACAATTAATAAAACAGCGGTCAAGTTCATACGTATTAAAACAGTAAATTCAGCAATAAGGAACATACCGGGGTTACCATGCTAATCGGTTAAATAAAAATAATAGATAGTTATTCATCGTGTATAGCAGCCTAAGGATTAGATAAAATGCAGATGAAGTTAAACAGCCATTTTTATAGAAAAGAATGGACTGTAATTTTGTCCTTATTGCCAGCAGAGTAGTAATCTAATAAAGTGCTGCTGCAATTTGAAAACAACTATGAGTTGTACAGCATGATCATCCAAGTTGGCAACTCGGATTGTCCTCAGTTATGAGTCTAGTATTGTTGGATATAATTCGAGTGACTAGTTGGTTTCAACAATAAGTTTAGCTAGATAAAAATAGAAGCTAGTTGGTAGCAACACAATAATTAAATAAGATTAAAAGACCTTTAAATATGTCCCATCTGGTTGGCTTGGTCCTGAATAGCAGCATGTTGTTCCTCATTGCTGAAAGTCTTATAAAGTGCTGGTGCAATATAAGAATGTCCATTAGTTGCAGCAGAGTGATCCTCAAAGCGGGCGCCCTTGGAATAGCAATGCTCAAGGGACTGTTTTAGTTAAGTGCAGTTAGGTGTGCCTAGTCATTTTCAGCAAATAGTTCGATGGGGTATACAAGGCCGGTGACAAACTACGTCAGAAAAATATTCAGGGCTGTGTTGTCAGGATTTAAGGAGGTGATGATGGCCTGTCGACGTATGTGAGCTACTAGTTTATTCCACTCTCTTAGTAGAGACAATGCCATTGTCTTTCCAAGTGTAAGGACTTGGAGCAAAAAAAGTCGATAAAAATCAGTTTTCCTGCTAGATCCATAAACTCACAAGGTTGATTTGACCTCATGAGGGGCAAGGAGTACGCCGCATGCCAGCGCTGTGCTTCCTGTTTCTTTGCTGGTGCGAACTGGTACTTTCTCTTTAGGGGGTTAAAGGGCGTTGTTCCGCTCTTCCTTCGCATTGCTGCTGGTTTTTTGGCTTTCTTTCAAGAGTTTGAGGTGAGCTTCCGCACCTTCGAGGAGTTTTACCATCCGACAGCTCAGTTGGATGTCATCGCCATAAAAGCAAGCCTGCACCGCTTGCCTACAGGACCGTATCCTGCGATTATTAAAGAGCGGTCTCAGGAGGGTCCGGCGTTCTTGGAATAGTTCGCTGCAAATGGCAATATGGTGTACGATATTTTCTTCGCCATTTCCACAGAGGCGACACTTTGCTGGTATTTGAGGGCGTAGCCAGGGCGGTTGATGATTCGCAGACGGCAATAACCCTAGGCGCAATTTCAGGAACTTCGCTTTCATTTTTTGGGAGAAGCCTGTCTGTAGATATGCTTGAGGCGAAGGTTTGATATAAGATTGAGCTGTGAACCAACCGTGAGCACGCTCTGTCAGGGAGGCTTTATCATGCACCAATGATTCTTTTCTGACTATGTTATTGACAGCTTTTTTAAAACCTGCTGGAGACCCTGGGAGTTCCCATAGTTGCCGTAGCCCCAGCTGGTTGATCGCGGCCTCCAGATATAGCCTTGCAGGGCATGTTTTTTTGTCTTGGAGTTCCTTCCACAGGAGGGCATTTAATGTTTTCGGTTCTCCCCTGCTTACTTTATGCCAGCTTTTTATGTATGTTCCTTTGCATGCCAGCTCTTCTTTTGGAAGCCCAAATTCTAGCCTCATCTGTGCGGGCGATGTGTACCTAGGTAGGCCGAAAATCATGCGCAACGCCCTTGCTACAGTTCCGTCTATTGTTGCAGAATCCCTCCCTCTCATCGCTTCGCTACCGTAAGTGATAGCTGGGATTAATTTTGCCTGGATCACCTTTATGAGGGGAAGTAGGCTTGGACCCAAGATTTTATTTTTTAAGTTTCTTAATGCTACCGCAATCATTACTCCTCTCTTTTTTATGGCATCACATTGTGGCTTGAAATTGCCTTTACAATCTATGATGACCCCCAGGTATCTGTATTCGCAAACTGCGTCCAGCTTCCTTGATGCCAAGAACCAGTTGCTTATTCTTCTCTTTTTGGAGATGTTGATACACATGACTTTGGATTTTTCTTGGTTGATACTGAGCCTATTTGCTACAGAGTATCTCGACGTGATGTCCAGTAGCCGCTGTAGGCCTACCGAGGTCCGGCTGATGAGTACCAGGTCATCTGCGTAGAAGAGGTTGGACAACTGAGTGCCCCCTAACTTTGGTGCGTGCGAGTTGCTTTCATTCAGCAGCAATGATAGCTCTCCCATAAAGAGATTAAAAAGTATTGGAGCGAGCACGCAGCCTTTTTTTTACCCCTGTGCTTGTTGGAATCTTCCTTGATAGGTATTCGCCAGAGCCTAGTTTGACTTGCACCCAGGTCTCGCTGTGCAAGAGAATTAATTGGTTTAGGAGCAGCGGGGGGATGTTCAACTTTTTTAGTTTTTGCCACAAAAGATTTCTGTTGAGGTGGTCGAATGCGGAGCTGTAATCAATGTAGCACAGGTATAGGGGTTGTTTTGCTGCGGGGGCAGCGTCGCTCATTAGGGATAAAGCTAATATGTTGGTGGTCGTCCCCATATTTTTACAGAAGCCGGTTTGATTGTATGGAATTGCTGTAACGTCGGCTGCCCATGATGTTAATTCCTGGAGTAGAAGGCCCGCATAATATTTGGCCTCATTATCAAGTAGGGCCACTAGCCGGTAACTTCTTGGGTCATTTCTATTAACTTTTTTGTAGATTGGGGAGATAATAGCTCCCCTCCATGAAGATGGAATTATTGATGTTTGTAGAATTTTTTCAAACATTGGTTTAAGTGCAGCAGCCTAAAATTCCGGCTCTTGTTTGAACAGTATGGGGGGTATCCCATTTGGTCCAGGCGCCCCCTCGTGCCTTCCCTTTGAGATTCTTTTACTGATCAGTGCATTCGTGATTAAAATTTCCTGTTCTAGCAGTTGAAGTTCATAAAGTTGCGGTGGTCGACCCTTGATATCGTTTGTTGGGTTATGTATTCTTTGACTAATTATTTGGGCTTCATTGAAATGCGAGGAAAGGAAGGTTGTCCAGTCCTCTTCTGTGACGTGAGAGTCTATACCCTGACTCCGCTCGCTAGTCAGATTGTTGATCTTTTGCCAGAATTGTGCACTGTTGCTGGGCTTGGCATCATATAACAGTTTGGCCCAGAGAGACTCGTCTGCTTCTTGTTTAAGTCGCCAGATCAGCCTTCTGCGGTCGCCCTTTAACCGTCTCAGTACTTGTTGGGCAGCGGGGTCTGTCCTCAGCCTTCGGAGTACTTGGTTGATCGAGGTCTTTACATTTTTTAGGTGAACATTGTTTCTGAAATTTTGGTGTCTCTTGTGCTTCGTGATTTTGACCGCTCCTTCAGGCCGGATGTTACCCTTTTTTGTTCCAATGTTGTTTCGCAGTGTTTTTGTAAACACCTCCCAACTCTCGATTAGGTCTGTTGTTGCCATTTGAGCTTCGCCAAGTGCCTGCTTGGCGTTGAGTAAGATTCTCTGAGGGTCTTTTGTTTTACATTTTATCCGCCTGTCATTCGCGGTATAATCTGAGCTGTGCACGTTAGCTGGTATTGGACTTAGAATTGAGAAGGCCTCGAACGTGACTTCCTGAGGCAAATGATCGCTGAAGTCTAATGAGCCGATGTTAAAATCTCTTACCATTCGATACAGACTGCGGGAGAGGAAAGTGAAGTCAATTGTGGAACTAGTCGTTGTGCTATGAAACGTTGCCGCTTGAGGACGATCCCCTGTGAATCTTTCGTTGAGTGCTCGGAGGCCCAGTTCTTCTAGTGTTGACAGAAGTCGCTGTGCTGTTTTCGATTTTCTGCCTCCGTTGGTATTGTCTTGGGGGCTTAATTCCCATACAAATGGGTCCTCCTCTGTGGTGATTTCTGCGGCTGGGTTGTTGAGCATGTTCAAGTTGAAATCCCCGCTAATGGTCAGACTGTTTGTTTTCTCAATGGTTAGTAATTTTATAAGCTCTTCTTTCAGCTGTTGTGCCCCTCTGTGTTTTCCTCAGGGGTGTAAATAGAGGTTTATCAGAATTATGTCCTCCTTTTTGACCTGCTCTAGAATGGAGATTCGTAATACTTGCATAGCATTCGGCGAGTCTAGCTTTTGTGCCAGAGGCGCTACTGCAAATATGCTCCTTATGGAGCTGTATATGGCAAGGCCGCCCTTTTTATGGCCAAACATTGTACTCTGTGTCGGAGGAATGAAATTCAAGTTACAGCCCGGAAGTGCTGGCGGGGAGTCGGACCATGTTTCTTGTAGTGCAATGATGTAGAATCTTTGCAGGTAGGAGTTTAATTCCATGTCCGTAGGGCTTATCTCCTAAGCCATTAATGTTCCAGGAGCACAGTTTGAATGTGTTGGAGGTGTTCCCAGCGACGGGCTTGCTTTGTCAGTGATTTTCTGTTTTGATGTTTATAGTCCTGGACAGCCAGCTCCAATCTTGATAGGGTTGAGTCTTTCATAGCGTGTGATCTCTTATTGCACTGCTCTTTCCGATCTGAGGTGTCAGGAGTGTTACTCCGAGCCCCTCGCAGTACAGAGAGCGGTCGTAGGTCTGGGTTGGCCTGTCTTTTTTCTTTCCATTGTTGACCATCGGTTGCCAGGGGGTCAGGATATCTAGGTTTTACGAATGGTTGAAGCTTTATGCCCCAGCTATTAAACTTGACTTGTTCTTTAAACACTCTCTCGGCTAGTTCCGCTGTGGCCCATACTGTTTTTGTGGCTTCGACCCCTGAGTGCTCCGGTAAATCTATGAATTCGACTGACTCCAAATCGTTGGTAGATATATTTTTTAGGCTATTGATGGAATTCAGTAGGCGTAGTATGTTCCCCCTATTTAAAATATCCAGCGTGCCCTTAGATATATACTCCGGAATAAGCACAATTATGGGGCTATCTATTTGCCCCGTTTCCGTTGTTGAGTTATTCTGGGCAATTGTGAGGTCGTTCTCTGAGCCAAGGGTTTCCTCTGTTGTTGTTCTCCGTTCCTGGGCCCTCGTTTCCTGCGGCTGCATTGACTCTTGGCCAGGGGTATTTGTTGATGTTGTGACCCCTGGTGAGCATCCTGCTTCTTTTTTGTGAATAGGGCTAGAGGCGGATTTTCTATTTCTAGTGGAAATCACTTCGATATTTTGCCTCTAATCCTGTTTCGGGCTTTCTTTAGGGTCGTTGGCTGTATTTATTTCGTTGCTCATCTGAGGACGGCCTACTTCATTTTTAGGAGTGGCCCTAGTGGCAGTTTTTCTTCTTCGACTGCTTTTTCTTTGGATCTTGTGCCACTCTTCCTGTTTCAATATGGCTTGCGAATCCTGATCCGTATTGGTTCCACTGCCCATCTGGGCTAACATGTCATGTGTTGGTTCCAGTATCATATTCCTAGTGTTGTTGTTCTTGCCCTTGGGTATTACGGGGATGTTTATCTTTTGATTACGGCCCTTCCTTCTCTGCTTTCTTCCCTGTTTTAAAGTTCGGGGGTATTCCGGCAGTTCTTTGTTTTGCACGATTTCACCCGATGATGTTATATTAGTAGTTAGTGGCATTTGACGTTCTCCATCCCTTGGACAGCTGTTTGGTCCTAGCATTGTTGTATCCTCGATTTCCCTGATCAGCTGTGTTTCCAGATCCTGAATTGGAGTAAGCTTAATTGATGTCTGGGTTCCTACGTTAGTTAGCAGCCACGCTTTATTTTTCTTCTGGGCAGATCCATTTGATGGATTGTTTTTCACAACCTCCCTGATGTCTGAGAGGAGATTGTCCATTGCTGTTGGAAGTGTGGCCAGCTTGTCCACGATTGTTATGCAGGTGCAGTTTGTTTGTGTGAGTTGTGTCTCTGCTTGTGCCCTTCTAACCAGACTATTCAGTTCGGCTAACTTGTCATCGATATTGGCAACGAAAATTGAAAGTGAGTTGAGGACCGACAGATGGAGGTCCATCTTGTCCGATTGATATTCGATGGCATTTACAGACATTTGCATTGTGTGCAATAGAGATACCCAGATGTCTTCTTTTGCTTGTAACGTTACCTTGCTAGGGATGGAGTATGGGGCGCTGTTATTCAGGCCTGTTAATTCCTCTTGGGGGCCTCATGGGAGGCCGCAGAGTAGGAAGCTACCAGTTCTTCCCACTCCTCTGGAGTGAGATATGAGGATTCTGGGTCCATGGACTGCGATGGTATAATGACTGGGGTAACTGAGCCCACGGTTTGACTTTGACAAGAAGCTAAGTTTGGCCCAGAATGCTCTGGTTGTTGGTCATTTATGTAAAGTGCCGGCCGATCCTGAACTATAAGTTGCGGTGCAGTAGGTGTATTTGGAGGCTTTCCCTCTGTCTTGTCTGCCAAATTGATGGGTTCTCTCGTTCCCTTGTTGATCTCTTGTTGCGTCAGCCTGCCGTCTTGCATTGGGGATGTATGATTGTCGTGCACAGATCCTTCTTGTGATCGTGGGTCCCTCTGTCCTGCTATTATTGTGTTACCCCTGTTCAGCGTGTTGGAGTTACTAGGCACGCTGGTTGCTGATGCCTTGGGTGCCTCTTGACCCTCAATGTTTCCTGGTGGTCCTTCTCTATCGTCTAGATGTTCTTCCGCTCCGAGGCTTGCTGGACTTGGGGTACTCTTCTTATTCCAATTTGTTGTGGTTCCGATGCTCAGGGTAGGGTCTTGACGCTCACTCTCGCCCTCGTTGTTACTCCCGCTTGCTTTTAACTTTGGCTTTAACATTGGGTCCTGGTCTGGGTCCCGCATTCTAGAACTCAATGGAGTTGCGTTTCTAAGGCCCTTGTTCCGCTCTTCTATGGTTGTGACGACAGCACCTTCCCCTCCTTTGCTAGCTTCAGCTGCAACTGGTTCTCTCTTGAACTCCAGCTGTGATGTTTGCTCCAACGAATAGGTCCTACTGGGTTGCAGCGGAGTAGGCAGATTGCTTGTGTTATGACTGTTCAAACAAAGGACTGAACCAGCATCTTTAATAAATGAAAACTTCGTATAAATTTTCGGTTGATAGCCAGGCTTGTTCAGAGTGGATGCACTTGCTGCCCCTCTCACTTTGAGGGCTGGCGAAGGTTGAGGGCTTGGGGGTAGGGGAGTCAGGGAGATCAAGTGCGCTTCACCTCCCCCCTCCTCCTCCTCTTCCATCTCCCCTTTCTTCCTCAGGTCAGCCTCACTGACCTTCATAAGGTCTTTATTGAGTTTCTTATTGCCCTTGTTTGCCCTCCTTGTTCTTTTGCTAGAGTTTGAGGGTGCCAGTGGGTCTCTTGACCTCCCAGATCTCATTGTCTTTTCTTTCTTTTTCCTCTTTTTTCCTTCTTTTTCCTCTTATCTTAGTGCTCTCTTAGTGCTTAGTGCTCTCTCGCTCTCTTCCTTCGACCTTCGTCCTTGCTCCAACCCCCTCTGTCCGCCTCTGATTCAAGGCACTAATTGCTGTCTTGCCCTGACTCCGGGGGTGTATGGAATATTGATGTACCGCTTGTAGCAGCTGCTTAACTGTAGTGCTGGCAAGGCGATGTGACAGCTGTGGCAGCACCGTAAAGCTGCGCCTGGGCCCGGGGACAAACCGGAGGTGCTGTATCAAGCTTGCTATGCCCGACCGTCTCTGACTGTATCAGACAGTATCATACTATCACGCCGGATCTCGCTGAGTGCTGCGCGCTAGGTGCTAGGTGCTGGCGTTAGGTGCTGGGAGCAGGGATAAGGATCATTGGCTGGAGCTGGTTACTGGTTACTGGTTGCTGGTTGCTTGTTGTTGGCGGTGGCTGCTAATAGTTGCCGGTGGTTTGCCAGTGATTATCAGTCAGGCGTCAGGCTTCCAGAGAGCTCTCCCCGTCAGCGGAGATGGGGGGAACGGGGGTCCTGGTGAGTTGCAATGGGCAGACCGGCAGACAGGTAGACCGTCGGGGAGCGGAGGGAAGGGCAGAGATCCGGACAGAGAGCAGGGCACACTGGAAGCCGCAAGCTGCACCCAACCGCTTCTGCAGGCTTACCTGGGCTCTCCACTCAGCGGTCACTGCTAAGGTGAACGCGCTCTCTGTCTGCTCAATCTACTCCCCTGCTTTCCTGCTGCTTTCCCACTGCCTCAGTCCACAGACCTCTGCACCTCTGCCCTTCTACCCTCACCACCTCGGTGAGCTTTGAGTCGTAGCTGCGCCTACGCCTCAAAGCCTACGCCTCCGCTCCTTGCTGCCTCACTCGTCGCCACACCTCGCCTGCTCCTGTCTCCTGACTTGTCTGTTTGCTTCTGACTACCCCAGGCTGCTCGTAATCGTGCACAGCTGAGCTCCTGATGCCGCTTTCGGGGTGTGCAATCACAGAGGGTCACAGAGAGATGAGGTGGATGGGGGGTCCGGCGAGCAGGGCACACTGACGGGTCTGCAAGCTGCGCCCAGCCTAGCTGGACCGCTTCTGCGGGTCCGCTGGGCTCGCACTCTGCCACTGCCTACTACTGGCAGCAGCGCTCCCCGACCTCCTTACCTCCTTACCTCCTTTAGCTACCTCACCGCTGTCGCTGTCGCTGTCTTGCCGCCTCAGCTGCTCAACATGCCCCCGTGAGAGCTGCGCTGTGCTGTGTCGAGGCCCCCCGCCCCCGAGTAGAGGGACGAAGGTGGAGAGCTCTCCTCAGCGGCTTGCTTCGCACAGCTCAGTCGGCTCTGTCAGCTCAGTTGGCGGTGGTGCGTGGCTGTGTTTGGCGTCCTATGGAGGAGGAATAGTGGAGGAATAGTGTAGCTGCTCAGGCCCCCCGAATCGAGGCAGGCTGGGGCCAACGAAAGCGATGGCCCGGGGAGGACCGGAGGGCGGGCCGAGGGCAGATGGCGCCGTGACAGAGCTCTCTCCCGTGGCTCCACACAGCTTCGCTTGCCGTCGCTTGATTCCGCTTCACTGGCATCCTCGGCTGATGCAAAACACTGAACCGTCCGTAACACTTGCGGCAAAGGAGTAAACTCGCCTCCACTCCTGCTGTAGAAGGCAGCAAGGCTGTGCCTAGGAGGGTTTGATAATAGGAACATGAGCAAGATTGTCCCTCTCTACCATGTTGGGGATGACATCCACAAATGGATAACTGCTTTAGAGAGAGCCTGTAAAGTTCAGAGAGTCCCTCAAGAGCAGTGGGCAGCTATCTTGTGGCTCTCCTTTGATGACAAAGGTAGAGATAAGCTCCTCACTGTTAGAGAAGAGGATGCTGACAACTACTCAATCTTGAAGAGAGCTCTCATTGATGGGTTTGTTTTAACCACTGAACAGTATAGGATTAAGTTCAGAGACACCCATAAGGCACAGAATCAGTATTGGGTAGACTTTGTGGATAGTGCCATTAAGGCTCTGGAAGGCTGGTTGTTTGGCAGCAAAGTGAATGATTTCAAGGGATTGTACAGTTTGATTATGAGGGAGCAGATCCTTAATAATTGCCAAAATCAGTTATTGCATCAATACCTGGTTGACTCTGATCTGACTTCTCCCCAAGAATTGGGAAAGAAGGCAGATGAGTGAGTCAGAACAAGGGTGAAGCAGAAAAACCAGAACAATGGTGGTGACTAAAAGAAACAAGATTCTAAAACTCCAGATAAGGGTGGGGACAAGGGTAAAGATCAAAAATAGTCTTCATCAGGGCCCCAAAAACCTGCATCTGGGGGGGAGTCACAATCCAACAAAGGTAAAGGCAAAAAGAAACCTTGGTGTTATCTGTGTAAACAGAAAACACATTGGACAAGAGATGCTGATTGTCCAAAAGTCAAGGAAAATCCTCCTACCACCACTGCCCCTAAGGCAACTGCGCCCCCTAGCACAAGTACAAGTCGTGGTACAGGGAACAAGGGATTAGTAGGGTTAAACTTGGGCTCTGAGATGGGTTCTGGCCTAATCAGAACTCCAGCTCAGGCATGCTTGTCTGTGATGGTGGCATGGATATTGCCACCCTATTTGATCAGCCCCAGTAACCTGGGCAAATACAGACAACAGCCTTTAATCAATGGTAAGGAGGCCATGGCATACAGGGACACAGGTGCAAGTGTCACTATGGTGACACAGGATCTTGTGGGCCCTGACCAAATCATACTTGGAGAAATGTACCAAGTGACCAATGCTAACAATGTCAGAACTGACCATTCCTTGGCAGTTGTTAATGTCAGCTGGGGAGGGGTAACTGGCCCTAAGAAAGTTGTGGTTAGCGCAGACCTACCAGTGGAATGTCTGTTGGGCAATGATTTGGAGACTTCAGCCTGGGCTAAGGTGGAACTTAGGACTCATGCAGCAATGCTGGGCATCTCTGCAGATGTGTTTGCTGTGACCAGGTCACAGTCCAAACTGACAAACACTGAACAGGCCCTGGATCCTGGAACAATGGACCAAGGGCCTTCCAAGAGAAGGAGCAGGAGGGGTAAGGCTGTGTCTTCCCCTCAGACTCAGAGTGAGGATCAGTCTCTTGAGGGAGATGATCTTAGTCCCTGTGAAGGAACTGTCTCAGATGAACTTGAACCTGATCAGGTTGAGTTCTTGGGGACAATGGGCCCTTTCAGGGCAGACTTGAGTTTGGAACAACAAACCTGCTCCTCTCTTGAACCCCTCAGACAGCAAGCTGCTGTTGAGGCAGCTGGGAGTGTCAGTGGATCCCATAGGATCTATTGGGATGAGGGACTCCTTTACTCAGAGGGTAGAGGGTAGAGACCCCAAGCCTGATGCCACCAGGAGGTTGGTCATACCTCTGAAGTTTAGGGGCTTCATACTCACCTTGGCACATGACATCCCCTTAGCAGGACACCTAGGACAAAGTTAGACTTGGGACAGGCTTGTCCCTCACTTTCACTGGCCTCACATGTCTGAAGAAACAAAGGAGATTTGTCGCTCCTGTACCACCTGTCAAGGCAGTGGTAAATCAGGTGGTACCATAAAGGCCTCCCTTATACCACTACCTGTGGTGGGGGGACCCTTTGAGAGGGTTGGGATTGATATCATTGGTCCCATGAACGCTCCAACACCATATGGACACAGTTACATACTAGTGGTGGTGGACCATGCCACTAGGTATCTAGAGGCCATACCCCTTAGAACCACCACAACTCCTGTGGTGGCCAGGGCCCTCCTGGGAATCTTCTCCAGAGTGGGTTTCCCTAAGGAGGTCTTAACTGACAAAGGTACCAACTTCATGTCAAGTAATATCACTGCAATTTGGAAGGAGTGTGGAGTGAACTACAAGTTCACCACCCCCATCACCCACAATGCAATGGGTTATTGAAAGGTTCAACAAAACCCTCAAAGGCATGATCCTGGGCCTCCCAGAAAAGCTTAGGCGAAAATGGGATGTCCTATTGCCCTGCCTTCTCTTTGCCTACAGAGAGGTCCCACAGAAGGGGGTTGGCTACAGCCCTTTTGAACTTCTGTTTGGGCATCCAGTTAGGAGTCCCCTGTGTTTGGTGAAGGAGGGATGGGAGTTACCTCTCAAAACTCCTAAACAAGACATTGTGGACTATGTACTTGGTCTCCGCTCCAGGATGGCTGAGTACATGAAGAAGGCCAATAAAAACGTTGAAGCAAGTCAAGAATTACAGAAAGCTTGGCATGACCAAAAGGCTGTTCTGACTGTTTATCAGCCAGGGCAGAAGGTGTGGGTGTTGGAGCCTGTGGCCCCAGCAGCTCTCCAGGACAAATGGGTTGGACCCCATACTATCATTGAGCAGAAAGGTAAGGTCACCTACTTGGTGAACCTTGGCACTCCTAGGAGCCCCCACAGGGTGCTCCATGTGAACAGGCTCAAACCTTATGTAGACATGGCTGACATGGGCTTGCTCATGGCAACTGATGAGGGACAGGAGGAAGAGAGTGACCCTCTCCCTGATCTCCTCTCTCAGAACCCTGATGATGGGTCAGTTGATGGTGTAGCTTTGGCAGGCAGCCTCACTGACCAACAGCAGATTGATTGCAGGAAGGTCCTCAATCAATATAGACACATGTTCTCTCTGAATCCTAATCAGAACACCTGGTGTACCCATGAAGTAGACATAGGTGAGAGTCTACCTGCTAAAAATAAGATTTACAGGCAGCCTGACCATGTCAGAGATTGCATCATGACTGAGGTCCAAAAGATGCTAGTGTTGGGAGTTATTGAGCCCTCAGATAGCCCTTGGGCTAGTCCAGTGGTCTTGGTACCAAAACCTCACACCCAGGGTGGTAAAAGAGAGATGAGGTTTTGTGTTGACTACAGGGGACTCAATGCAGTCACTAGGACTGATGCTCATCCAATTCCAAGGGCAGATGAGCTTATTGATACTTTGGCCTCAGCCAAGTTCTTGAGCACATTTGACCTCACTGCTGGCTATTGGCAAATCAGACTAGCTGAGGATGCCAAACCTCACTATCAAGGCTACTAAGAGCCAGATAGGGCAGAGCAAGGTTGTGTACCTGGGCCACCTTGTGGGTGGAAGTCAGGTTCAACCATTACAGAGCAAAATCCAGACCATAATGGACAGGGTTGCTCCAACTACCCAGACTCAGGTCAGAGCTTTCTTGGGCCTGACTGGGTACTACAGAAGATTTGTCAGAGGGTATAGGTCCATAGTGACTCCCTTGAATGATCGTACATCAAAAAGAATGCCCAAGAAGGTTCAGTGGACAGTTAGCTGTCAGAAGGCATTTGATGATCTCAAGCAGGCCATGTGCACTGCTCCCATTCTGCAGAGTCCTGACTACTCCAAGCAATTTATTGTCCAAACAAGATGCATCTGAGTTGGGGTAGGGGATGTGTTGTCACAACTTAATGCAGAGGGTCAGGATCAACCAGTAACTTTTATCAGCAGAAGGTTGACCCCCAGAGAGAAACGTTGGTCAGCTATAGAGAGGGAAGCCTATACTGTGGTCTGGGCCCTGAAGAAGCTGAGGCCATACCTGTTTGGCACTCACTTCATTGTTCAGACAGACCATAAGCCCGTCCTATGGCTAAAACAGATGAAGGGTGAAAACCCCAAACTTTTGAGGTGGTCCACTTCCCTACAGGGGGTGGACTATACAGTGGAACATAGACCTGGGAGCAACCATGCCAATGCAGATGGACTCTCCAGATATTTCCACTTAGAAAATGAAGACTCAACTGGGCAAGGTTAGTCTCATCTCCTTACGTTTGGGGGGTGGGTGGGGTTGTGTAGGAAAGTAGGATCTGCTTCTTATGGTTACCCCCACTTTTTGCTAAATGTGATACTGTTTTTGACTAGTCTGACTGGGATCCTGCTAATCAGGACCCCAGTCTATCTGCTTTCTCCCTAAACTGTTACCTTATGTACTTAGGTACACTCCAGATTGGATACTGGGGTACCCTTGTCAGTCACTAGTATATGGTACCCATGTACCCAGGGCATAGGTACCCAACAGGCCTCCCATGGGTTGAAGCATGTAATATGCCACCCATGAGATGCCATGCAAAATGGAACCTACAGGCCTGCCATTGCAGCCTGTGTAAGTTAGTGCATGCACCACTTACTTAAGATATAGGTTTACTATATCTAAGGGTCACTGCACTTAAAACCCCAATAGCAGGCCTTAACAATCCTGAAGGCAGGGCGCTTGGTTCTAAGTGAGAGGGTGCCACTGCATGAGCAGGACACCCCTGCAGACTACGGAGTCCATTCTCCCGGGTTGTCAGTGAGGCAGCCATTTACAACATATAGAGTGGCATTATGCGACCGCGTGATGACCATCTCTAAAACGGCTGAAACTAACCATATCGTGTTTGGTGTCAAACGTTGTGGAATCATACCCCCACACCGGTAAACGGTGTGGGAGGTATGATTCCACCCCTCAGAAGCTAGCTTCGTTGGGTCCCTAGTGTTCCCGGTACCAGCCTTCTAGTCCCGGGCAGCACAAAATGGTTGCTGCTGACCAGAGACAAATTTCTGCCCTCCTGCTGCTGAGCCAAGCTCGAGCAGGGGAAGGCAGAACAATAGGCATCCTGTCACAGGGAGGTGTGACCACCTCCCAGACAGGATTTAGTGTATTAGGGCTGGGTGGGTGCGCTTGCCAGTGACCGAAAGTCTGCATGAGGGGCACATTTGGTGTCCCTGTGCATAGTCCAGTTCAAACTAGTCCTGGGAGCTGTTGGCTCCTGCTCTGACGCGAAACTGGACAAAGAACCTGGGAATAACCTCCCCACTGTCCAGACCCTCCTCTGGGAGGGTCCCCTGAAATCTGCCCAACCCTCTCCCGTGGGTACAAAAGGACTTACCTGGCCGTAGGACCCTAGATTCGATGTGGACAAGATTCTGAACCATAAACCACTGAACTTCGACCGTCTGGACACTCTGGACTTCGCTGGACATTGTTTGGGCCCGACTTCATCTCCCTCTCAGTCTGAAGCATCGTCTGTGCCCGTGCCCCATACAGGATCCGTGCAGTACCTGTGGAGCATAAAGGACAACCAAAGATATCTCCTTTGGAGTGAAGGAGTCACTCCCCTGCATTCTCAGGCACCGCAACGCTGCTGTCTGGTCTGCTGACCCTTAGCTCCTACGGACTCCGCTCCAGCAAAACAGGAGGTGAGTTTCTACGTCCCTGTTATGTTATGTTATGTTATGTTATGTTATCACGGTTTTGTAGCGCGCACAGCTACTAAAAGAGTGTCCCGGTGCGAGCCCAAGCGACAGCAGGAAAGAAAGGAGAAGAATGAGAACCGGTAACACAGAGCCAGCTCAGTTCAAAAGGAAGGTTTTCAGTTTCTTCCTAAATTGGGTAGAATTCTGCAGGCTGCGCAAGTCAGGAGGGAGGGAGTTCCATGCCATAGCTGCCAAATAGGCCAGGGAACTACTGCCCTTTCTTTTCAAGCGGAATCTAGGGACAGAGGCCAGGAGCATGTTCGAGGAACGCAGGTGTCTGCTGGGGGAGTAGAACTGAAAGCGTTTCCTGAGGTAGATGGGGCCATACTCATAAAGCGCAGCATGGATTGTTACCAGGGCTTTAAAAGTGACCCTTTCCTTCACCGGTAGCCAGTGCAAATTGCGCAGGTGTTGCCTGACACTGGTGCGTTTGGGAAGGTCAAGAAGCAGACTCCCCTTGCTGGTCCGAACCGTATCCCTCCTTGACCTTCTGCGTCGGTTGCCGTTGCTAAGGCTTGTTGGTGCTCCAGCCGGACACCGACCCCTCAGCACTCGACATCCTTTGTGGGACAGCTCGTATCCGGCTCCTGGTCATCCTCGATGACTCCTGGTCCTCGTAGCCACAGAGTCAAGGACTCCATCAACACACCTGAAGCACCCGACATCGGTGGACATTCGTCTACCGAGCTCCTGGTCACTCCTGAGTGACCCAGACTCTGTCCCCTCTGCTTTCAGGTACTCTTCGACAAGAATCCACCTTTGGATTCCAACGGACACTTTTCTTCCTTCCAGCAGCGGCTCTTCTTCGAAGTCCTCCATTGGGTTCGAAGGCGGTTTCCGACGCCACTTCAGATCTATGCACACGGTTTCCCTGGGATAGGTAACTCTGGTACTTCGGTCTCCATAGGTGGGGTGGCTCTCCAACCTCCTAACTTCCTCTGGGTTTCTTGGAAGTCCACTGGGAAGGGTCCTTAAACTCTAAAACTTCAACTGAGACTTTCCCATAGAATTATACGGAGCGCGTGGTCATGTCCCCACACTGCACCCGTCCTCCGTGGGGTCCCTACTTACTCACCGTGGGTGGTTCCTTGGGATCCAAGTGATTCTACATCCTCTAGACACAGTCCTGACTCGAGTCGTGGTTCTTATACCACTATTTGGTATATGGTTTGGTGCCCCCCTGTGGCCCACTGTGTATTAGTGCTATTTGCTATCATTTCTGTGCTTAAGTATTGTGTGCTTAGTGATTATCTCCTTGTAGGAGATACTGTGTCGTACTAGAGAGTGTTATATTAATAAATACATATTTTTATAACTACTGTGTCGTTCTCCTTTCATATAACCAATACCATAAGGTTGCATTCTGGTAAAACAAGCTGCTTAACATTCCTTCAAGACTAAGCCTGAAGGCTGCTCTCCACAGCTACCACTTGGATAGCTTTCTAAGGTTATCTTTGACCTCTTAAATCACCATAAGGGTTGTTTGGACTGGTACAAGGTGCCCACTTTAAGTAGTGGACAGCATATACCAGGCCAACTTCTCACGATACTGTAAGATTTCTGAAGGGGGCCAGGAGCCAAGGACTAGCGTGACCTGTTGGCCATCTCGCCAGACCACACCACATCTCAAAATATTTAATCTGAGAACAGTCATTATCTGTAACCATTTGTCTGTCTTGATTTTAGCATCTATGTCTCTATTAATTTACATATTTGTCTGAAATTGTGTTTATGGAAGTGTGTGACCACTAGCAACGTAATAAACACAATTTGGATGGCCAAAACATAGTTCTTAAAGAACCTCTGCTTAACTCTGGTAGCTATGGCACAAGCAGAAAGTAATCCCCAGCGAAATGTGTGTTAAATTCAACCATTGCCAACTATTTTAAAGTAAAGAATACAATATAATAGCATTCCTAAAGCAAATTTGGCCGGGATTTCTTCTCTTTCGTCCCTTATTTTCCTTAGTTCCAAGGTATTGTATACTCATTCCATTAATCAATAGACTATTTTCAGCTGAAATCGTAATCTCTATAAAGTAGTGTGGCATAGGCACCATTAATTTCTCCACTCTAATGCCTTATCTACCTTTTTAGGCACTTTTTGATATTCCACAGCCTCAAAGTCACGTTCCTTGGTCCTCGTCCTAACGGATTGAGAGTCACCCGCATAAGGGACAAAAGAGAAGAAATCCTGGCCAATAAATTCTCTGGTGATTTAAACTTAAAGGAAGTGATCGACCACCCAATCGTTGGGGCGATATTCATTCAGTTTATATAATAAACTGAAAAGAGAACAACATTGTTTTTTTTTTTTAAAAGTCTGTCCTGAAGAAGGTGGTATAAATCAACCTAAGTCCACCAAAACGTTGCATCGGCAACCTGTTTTTATTGTATTGTTTTATTATTTCTTGCAATTGTTGTTTGTGTTTTCTCTTTTGAGATTCACAGTTTGAGGTACCATCTGAATATTGCTGTCCATTACCACATATGTACTAGAAATAAAGTGATGTGAGACACTTTGTCTATAATGTAAAATTAAGCTTGAGTACAGTAAGGGTTGAAGAAAAAGGATTATCAGGCATATGTATGGCTAACTCAGCATAAAAACGCGTGTGGTTTCTCCTATAGAAAATTTTATGAATTGTGCTTTTTTCAAAGAGATTTTATTGTTGTACTTGAAATAATTTGTAATAAAGGAGGAGATATTTGTTACTAAAAATAAGCCTCATAGTTTGGGTTGATAGTTTGTAAGTGTGTCACAAGGGGGACAACATTTTGTTATTGGTTACTTTAACCCAGTTCCCTTTGTTTAGAAGGGTTGACCTCAAATTTGTTTTTTAGTAATTTATTCAGTTTCCATGGTGGACCCATGGGCCACATGCCCTAATTTAAATCAGGCCCTAAGTTTTAATTTTCTACAACTGCAAGGAAAGTTCTTTCTGGCCCAGTCCTTAAGCAAGATACTTCTCAGGGCAAGGTAGGCATACGATCTGTCTCCAGTGAGAGATCTTGTGGCCAGCTGAACTCTTTTGAAGTCAGAAGTCCTTCTGCTATTTGTGCCCCTGAAACCGGCAAACAGTAGGTCAACCTCTCGACCATTGAATATCAGTTCCAGTCCCTGAAGTTCAGCAGGAGTTAGGAGTCTTTGAGGCTTTGGTTCTCTCTCCTGCTGGGGTTGGAGTGAACGATTCTAGTAGGGCCCCATGAATGAATGGGAGAAGATCCTGTCAGCCCCATTTTGAATAAGCAAGTCAAACAAGAAGTGTTGAGGCTGGTCTTTACTGTGCCAGCTGTCCTGCACCCTTCCCAGCCGACTAATCCCTGCTAAGTAGGCAGAACTTAACACAACCCTGTTCTTCCTGGGCTGAAATGTAGGCTATTGTCTTCTGAGCCAGGGTCCTTACCTTTCCCAGCCTAGGATGTCTATTGTAGCTCTAGAGGTGTAATGAGTGGCAGAACTGGTTTTAAGACATGTCTGACTTTGGTAGCCTGAACTATATTTGTATAAATGTACGTTTGCACCAAAACTATCAACAATCTTATTTCACCATTAAATTAGATTTTGACAATTGTGGATAATCCTTTGAATTATGTTCGGGCAATTTCCAATGCAATTATGGAAAGTGATGCTTCTTACAGCCATATATTTTTGTCATACATGTGGATGGCGTAAGTACACACTGCAGGTGGCAAATAATATTTAACTTTTATGGCGCAGGTGGATTTACTGTGCCATTTACTGTGGCCTTACAGGTACGTTAAATAATACAAAAAGGGTAAATCCAATGGAAAGCATATGTTTTAGTGGGAAAGCACTGCGCAGTACTATAATTTAGCAGTGGTATAGCGCACTCCTACAGCCAGCAAACCCTGCTCTGGAAAAAAAGGGAGATAGTGACACAAATGATGTAGTTTCTTTTAATATTGCTAATGGTTTTCTCCTCTAATGCTTACATACCCTGAATCTTTTTCTTCTTGCTGTGTCTGTCTTGTTTCACAATCACTAGGTTTTGTCTCAACTGTCCTCTTGCTCAATGTTTGCTTTTAGATTACATCATGCTATATTTGTGTAAGCCATACTGGATTACCTACTTTAGCTCTTGCTGTATTTTTCTACCCCCTTTTTTCTCTCATTTCACTCTCTTCACACTCCACTCCCCGTTCCTGCCTCGTGTAACTTGCTCTCCTCAACACTACATCTGCCTCTGTCTACATTTGATTTCTTCTTTTCACCTCTTCACTCACTCCTCTAGTTTTTATTTGTATCTCCACCCCTTCTAAATGTTTCAGTGTCTGTATGGTTTAAGATTACTTTTACTACGATCATGGTTACGGTGCCGCAATATATATGGGATCTATTTCCTGAAGTAATGACTCAATGCCTTAAAAACTATAATGTGGGCACTTTATGCATAGTTGCTTTACTGAGTACTTTCCTGTTGGGTTAATATGCCTGACTCACCAACCTCCCACCATCCATAATCTATCTTCTACCAAGCTTTACTACCAATGCTCATGCTTGGATGTCTGCGAGCATCCAATAGATCTCCTCACCAGTGACTCACCACATAAAGGAGCCATAAGATTTAAGGTCAGATAAGGTAGACAATGTTTTAGAGTCAGATAAGAGAGATAAAGTTTAAGTATATGTTAGTGTGGTACAGCAATGATAATAACCCAATCATTGCAGAAAAGGAGTAAGCTTTCGCCATGTAAGTTAATTTCGATACCATTCATCATTTATAAGCTCTATTTACCAAAAGTGCCTTTATTGTGTTTTCAGCAGCACCCAGCAATATGAAATACCATTTTAGTAGTCCTATTTCGATGTGTAGGGATTTTTTGTTTTTAAGACAGTTTTTGTTGCGTGGAAAAGTTGTTGTAATACAACACAGCAAATAAAATCTGATCACGAAGTGCTATGGAATAAAATATATTATCCTTTTCAGAGCTGATTGTTATTTTTGTTTCCTTTCACATAGTTTATTCCGATGCCAGTTCTTTATGGGGTATTTTTATATATGGGTGCCTCGTCACTAAAGGGAATCCAGGTAATATATTTTGATAAAACAGCACATTTCCAATGTAAATGTTATAAAAAATGCTATGCTGCCAGATTTATACCGACAAGTAAAATCTTTCACAATATGTTTTTTGCATAGTCATTAAAATAGTTCTTGTTGTAAATAGTCATTTAGCGCTTCAAAGTATAAATTTAGTACTTTAAGAGCTATTTGTTTGGACTATCTACACACATAAATTATTTTTCTGAAAAGTAAATCTGAGTACATTATTGATTATTCTGTTTTATGGAAATGCTTGCTTTCCGATTCCAAGATCTGTATTTCCTAGAAAGCACTAGCTGGTGATATTTTGCATTCCAGTGCTGTCCATAAAGCAAAAAAGCGCATTCTTCCAAATTAAATAATAATTTAAAATGGTAGGTCAATGAAAATAGCACACCTGGGGCTGAATACATATATGATGCATTGGCCACTCACTGCAGCTGCTGCGCCATATGCAAATTAATGCACTGGCTGCAGACTGGGGCAGTGCGCCCTACTATGGTAAATGTGCTTTTCAGAGTGCAGATGTCAACTCACGTCTAAACTCTGAACAGTGCATCAATGTAAGGCAGAGAGGTAGTTTCACATGGAGCCAGAGACACAGCATTAGTTTCAAGAAGGGTAGGGATCTACCCCACAGGCGGGTGCAGTGTGTTAGTGTAACTGTCCGCATGGGGCAAACGGGGGTGGTGGGGGTCCTTCTACCACCCCCAATGATGCTCTTCATGCAAGTGCCTTCTGGGGTGCACTGATTGTGCACCTCCTAATGTGACACACAGCCAGTGTGCTTCCTGACATCTCTTTTGCCTCTGCTCCAGCATCTTGTAATATAGCGTGGGCAAAAAGGAAAAGTGTTCCTTTATTTGCATGGGGCCACACACCCATGTAAATTAAGGAACACTCCATTCTGATAGCACCAGCACAAAATGTGTGTGTGTGCACTTTTGCAATAAGGCCCCTTGGCAGTTTATATAAACTGACCAGGAGTCACTCCATGAATGACGCTCTACCTGAATTTTTTTAACCACAATTGGTGTGAACCATTTGTCTCTTGATATATTATTGATAGAAATGGGGGTTCTGGTTGGCTAGGGTATAAACCTAAGACAGGCAGAACCCACCACTCTAGTCAGGGTAAGGGAGTTACACACACAAGATAACCCCTGCTCACCCCCTTGGTAGCTTGGCAGAGCAATATAAAATAAACAAAAGAGGGAGGGAAGAGGTAATGCTCAAAGAGCACAAGAGGTGGATACGTCCTCCTCGAGTCGATATGTCACAAAACAAAGGGATCCACCCTTAAGGGAAAATGAAAAAAGCGTTCCTCCAGATTACGTGTGTCTCCTGTATTGGTGGAAAGCACACAGCTTGGTTTAAATAACCCTCACCCACCAAAAGGACCCTTGGTGGCATGCTTCATCATAGGGGTCTTCCCGTGCTACGACCTACGACTACGCGGGAGCACTGATTTTGGAAACAAAACTATGTGTAGTGTAGGAGTGTGAGTGGAAGGGTCAGAAGTGAGTGGATTGGTGAAGAGTTAAAGATACCTGGCTAGTCGTAGGCTTATCCCAGAGGCAATGTGTAAAGCGTTCAGCTGCCGTGCGCCAGGCACTCACCTTAGCGCCATAGTGCTACGGTGTGTGCCCGAGTCTAGCATAGGTTTTGTACAGGGAGGGTACCCTTCTTGTACAAAATACTATGCCGAGACAAGTTCAAACATTTTTCCCACTTTGTATGCGTGCTGCACAGTGAAGCACACATGCAAAGTAGGAAAAGAAAGGAGAAACAAAAACATTTCTCCTCTTAACGCCTCCTTTCAGATGGCCTTAACTTTTGTTGCTAAACCCTGTCTACAATTGTTTGTATATAGGGTTTTGTGTCAAAAGGCATGGGTGGTTGCATGGAAACGCCCATGTACCACCCATGTAACGCCCCCTTGGCGCTAAGTAATACAAAGCAATGGTTTGTGCTGCTTTGCATTACTTGTAGGTACTTTCCAATGCAAAACATGTTTTGCGCTGGAAAGTAAATTGGTAAAAAAACATTTTGTGCTGGTTAGCATTACTTTTGTGACGCTAACCCAGCGCAAAATGTTTGAAAATCTACCCCATAATTCTTTAAATCGAGTGACGGAGAACAATATTTGTCTATCCCCATTCCAGTTCTCCTGCTCCAGTGTGGCTATCAACACGGCAACATTGATTCTGATGCAGTACCTAAAAATGACAGGTGTCCAGAGCTTAATTTGTGCCCCGAATTTCCGGTGCTCTGCACCCGCACTTAGTTGCCAACACTTATGGCAGTCTGCCACGTAGCGGCGTTGTTTGTCTAATTTAAAGATAGGCTCAACAAAAGTTGCTTATTAATTCAACATGCATTAAAAATTACTAATACCTGCCACTCAAGCCATTCTTACAGCTGTGGGGGCCTGGAATAGTCTGAATTGTCATGATGGTTCGTAATTGTGTTGGTACTATCGTGTGGCAGTGCTGGCAGGGGCAACGGGTGGTGCATGCTGCAGTAGCCAACGCCGAGGGCCCTAGCACTTATTCTTTTTACAAATTAATCACTACAGGCGTGGGTGGGTCTTATATTAAGCTATATATATGTGTAGATATCTGCTTTCATGCGTCACATTTTCTACTTCCAGATGTATGACAGGATCAGGCTCTTCTGGATGCCTGCAAAGCACCAGCCAGATCTTATTTACCTGCGTCACGTTCCTCTCCGCAAAGTCCACCTCTTCACTGTCATTCAGCTCAGTTGCCTTGTTCTCCTGTGGGTGATAAAAACATCACGAGCGGCTATTGTCTTTCCTATGATGGTAAGAAAATCAAGTTTCTTTCTTCACAAATTGTCAGTTCTGATGTCCATTTCACAAAAATGAAAAGTTTATAATTGTTTTACAATGTAGCTGAAAATGTAAGCTTGGTCTTTTACGGACAGCATGATGTAACTACTGTCAAATGCTACTGTTGCGGGGACTTCTTTTTCGGATATTTAGCAAGGTGCATTGTGTGTATGCACCATATGTAATCTTTTTTTAGCTTTACAAAAAGTGAATTTTTCTTTGAATTACCCTTCTTTATATCATACTTTTGGCAACTTAGAAAAAATATCCCTTCACAGAATATACACCACCGATTTATTACATTTTTGTATGGACTCTTTCCTGTCATAGGCTTACAATATTTCAAAATGGCGCTGAGCTTACCATTGGGTAAGATATTGAAGACCTTCATAGGAGATCTTTCCATTTTAAAATGCTTCGAGATCTTAGGCTTTGTCAGACTGTAAGCACCATATAACACTAATCTATACTGAAAACTCACATTTACCATCTATTTAACGGCACCCTCATGAGTGAAGTCCATGATGGAAACCTCAGAGACTTGAAGTCATCTTCCATTATCTCAAAAAGGCCAGGAGATTATTTGAGGTAGAGCTTGTCTGCCATCAACGCCCTATAGTTGCATATGGTCGTATGTCAAAATATCGAGGTCAAATATCAGCCTCCATGGGTATCGACTCCACAATATCAACTATTAACTTATGATCAAGTTAAGCAACCATAAAGAAGTATAGATTCACTATTCTGAACTCCACACCTACTTACATTGATTATAAGTTGGCAATCAATATTCTAGAGTGGATATATGTGTAGGTCAAAATCAAAATGTTGATATTCTGGCAGAACTGATCTATGAAGTGAACTTGATCATCTTCTATGTTTTGAGCTCATCAAACTGATCCCAGGAATTTAAGAAATGGGGCATTTCCTCGACCACATTCAGACTTCTAACTGAGGTCAATCTGTTCCCACAAGTTGAACGAAAGCATATTCAGTCTAACTACAATTTCACTGTTCACATATTTAAAGTGACTGTAGTGTATTTGGCCTGCCAAAACAAGGTTTAGTGATATTGTGTGACCATTCTTGATCGCTATGGAAAAGTGAAACATGGGATGAGTCTCAAACTAGCCTATATATGCCAACAGTAATCCGGGAAAGTTTGGGAGTAGGATTCAATCTGTGTGGGGACACTCTGACATCCATTTGGCAACATAACTAATGTAAAATATGCTTTTGCTGTATTTGGATCCACTTCTAAATTTCTGAATATAAATAGCTACACATACACTCAATTTGGCATTCTCAGGGGCATACTTAGTATTCTAGCATGCACAAGGGTGCAGCACTCAATCCTTTGCTATGCCATGCCACTATGTATTTTCTCACAAAGTTAAATACATAAATGTGTCTTTACAGCCCAACCACTCACTAATCACAAATCTTTCTCTAATCCATGATATCATCTTACTGCGTTAGAATCAGTCACAATCGTGCATCATGTAAATCTGACAGTTAACCCCTTGACCGCGATCGGAATTCCGCTCGTGTGCTGGACATTCCGATCGCGGGTGGGGTCGTGACGAGCTCAGCTCGTCATGCGCACAGCGCTACCGCGCAGCATGACGAGCTGAGCTCGTCATGAGCACGGAAGGGGTTAAACAAACTCTGCATAGATACATTTGATGACCACCACAAAACAACCGTCAAGCCCTTCATGCACAGAAGTCATGCTAGAAAATATTTATCAAAATACAGCATGCACATTGCATACATTGACCTCCATCAATTTGAAAAAAACCTAAACAGAGATCATGGTCAACAACAAACAGTACATATAATGAAGTGCATTAGTAATTGTTGTGGACAGACATCCTTCACAACTAATAAAGTCCCATATCCTTTTAGGTCCAGTCAAAGGATTCAGTCCTTTAAACCTGAGCTCAACCACTAGTAGCTAGTGCACAGAGCAGATAGGCCAGATACTTTTTCCACATTCAGAGCTCAGAATCCTCCACCGGGTGAGGTTTTAGGCTGTATCTGACATGAGTTCTACAAGGTCAGATACCCTCTCACCAAGAACCCGCTACAATGGATTTCCTTCTGCAAAAAATCTCCTTGCATAGAAACCTGTTTCTTCAGCACAGCGAAGTCGCACCTTGGTCGGATTGGCTTGGGTGAGTGGTCCCCGTTCTCAGGAGGTCTGAAAGCTAAAAAAAACTCTCAACTTTTCAGAGTTGTTAGGAGAAGTCCAGTTAGAGGAAGGCAAGGGTCCCATGACCTGACAGAACAGTACTTGACAGTCATAACTCACTCCTGCAGAGATCAACCGCAAGGTCCATTCCAGGTCTATTTGCTACTAGTCAGCTGGGTTCTTTAGGAGATAGTCATCTTGCACCTTGTTGTGTCCCTAAAGCCACACAGGAGGTCAACCAACTGACCCTTTGAGTCCACTTCTTTGTTTTGGGTGTAAATGGGAGCATGCTCTCCCTTTCAGGTCCACCCAGGTCTCAAACAGTAAGTCCAGTCTTCTAGCCAGTGAGTGAGGGGGACCTCTCTAACAAATGAGAATAGGGGTCCCAGAGTCAACCCTTCCCCTGTTTTCAGCACATCCTGTTTGCCTTAAAGCAAACTATAACACAGTTCACTATTGTGAGTCAAATCTAAGATGGCACCACCTTTCTGCCCTTGGAAGCTGCTGATGTACCGGCCAGGGGTGTGTTTATTTAAATATGCAGTCCCTTCCTCCTCAAATATACCAAACTGGGTCCAAGACCAGCTCCTCCTCCCACTGGGCCTGTTCCAAGGTGGCTACAGATGGCCGAAGGAACAAACACTTCTCTACCCCAGGTCTCATTTTACTCTTAAATATGAATGGGGAGGCCTAACCCTGGACCCTTTCAAGTTAATGAAGTTCCTGAACCTTCACCTGCTGCCCTTCTTGAGCTGATAGGAATCACATACCTCACACCTAGGTCTTCCTGCCAAAAGACCTAATCCATTATTTCTGCTCTTGGAGCAATTTTCACAACTCATTAAGGGGAAGCACTGGCAGGGGCCTGCTGCTGACAGACTAATCTAACTGCCTATTGGAGGTACATTCACGCACAGTATAACTTTTTAAAAGTTAGTTTTCCTAAATAATTCTTAAAAACTGAAGTCAGCGGTGGATTTGAAATTTCATAAATATTAAAAATAGTGGTAAATCATTTCTGTAAATCATCTCAAATTAAAGATAGCCGAATTATTATTTTATCTGAACTTTAGTTTTACTCATAGGACAGCTTCAGCCATCCACAGTGAAAATAGCTTTTGAGGGCTATTCTCTGTAGGTGCATGCTAACACTAAATATCTTCTTGTACTACTTTTAAATACTAGACACCCTACCTTGTGGGCTGCAAAGCCTACCTAGGGGTGACTTATCTATATCTAAAAGTAGTGTTCTTTCCTATTCCAAAAGGATTATCTTAACAGTAACCCTGGGAGGTGAACTACGCTCCGCTCGCGGAGTTTGCAGAGTTTTCTGCACTCCGCGTTACGCGGATCTCGCGGAGTGCAGAGAAAATACGCTACGCGTAGCGGACATTTTTGCTCACTCGCGTTCCTCAACGTCAAGTTGGCGACCACAAGCGAGCAAAATCAACATCCCGGCGAGATTTTTCCTCGTTCGCGATCGGCAACATCAAGTTGGTGAGCGCGAGCGTGGAAAATAAACCTCCCGGAGAGATTTCTCAACGTGGTGGGGTCAGGTTTCTCATTGCGAGTGGTTGCGTATGCTCGCGACCGCTCGCGATGAGAAACTGCCCGTTCGCGTTGAGAAAGCTGCTGCTCGAGTAAATATCTACTCGAGCGGCAGAAAACGACCGCTTGCACTGTGCATGATGCCGTTTGCAATGATTGCACAGTGCGGACAAGCATCCGGCACTGTGCAATCACCGCGAACAGCATTTTCCCATCGCACTACGCTGCTCGCGTAGCTCCGCGTAGCGCAGCGGAGTTGTTTTACCGCTTCGTGTAGCGTCGCGTAGCGCAACTCTACGAACTACGCCCAGGCTTACTTAACCAGCTAACTTGTAGGTTTAAAACCTACAGGAGTCAGGCTACACAAGAAGGCCTGAAGCCATGTTTTCTTTGGCAGCTTAGTGGATGTCACAGCATGTGCTATAGTCTCCAGGTGACAGTTAACTTTTCTATGCCACTGATGTATTTCTTGCACCAAATAATATGCCCTTGATAGGAAGTTAAGTATGCCAATTAGGAGTCAACCAATTTTACCATGTTTTAGGGATCAGAGCAAATACACTGGGAACTGGACAGCAGTTTAAAAACTAGCAAGATCAGTCCAAAGCAGTTCATAAACTAGCAAGATCAGTACAAAGAAAATGGAGGTTATGACAGAAAAATAGGCACTATCTCACACAGGCAATATCAGGAGCATTCTCAAATGTATACAGATGATGCCAACATCCTCATATGTCTGGGGATCACTCAGGTAACTGAAATGAACAATAACAATTGCCTTAGTATAGGAGGCATTTGATTTGCCAAATTCCGGTGTGGTTTCTTGCTTGCACAGTAATATTAATTCAGTTAAAACAAGGAAACTTCTCTTGTTTAAGGGAATTAACAATGGTGATGGTATGTCGTAATTAGTACAATTTGTTTTCGCCAGGCTTCCATAAACACTTACGGAAAGACACTAAGGTGTGCAAAATCAGACAGACAGATTTTGCATATACTTCCAAAAATTAGAACAAACAACATTCACACAAATTCACTTTCTTGGTCCTAGGTAGATTAAAGAATTAAATTTAAGATCCCTGCGCCTGTAGTATGCAGGAAAAATATCACCACAATATAAAGGATTCTTCATTCAGCCATCTCGAACCAGATAAAAACAAATGTGGTTCAACAGTTTAAAGGGCTGTCCAGTAAATGAAGCCATTATATGACTCAAAACCCAAACAGATAAACTCAAAGGTACATTGTAAAATGCTTATTTTGGTGATTGTTAGTAATGCATTTCTGGGTAAAGGAAAACTTTTTAATTCACAGGATGGCCCTTTTAAAGCTTGGGTGTAGGTCTCTCGCATTTCAGCGACCCACGCACTGGAATGCCCTGAACCCTAACCATCTGTGATTTAGGAAACTTCTGCAAATTGACCAGCACAAGCCGGTAATTAACTAAAAACCAGACCACAGAAAGAGGAGATCAAATTATTCCAGAAAGGAGATCATTGTGGCATACAGTAAAACTGTAAATTTTTTTCACTTAGTCCCCTTTCATGACTGCAATTCTAGTGCTTGTAATGAGAGCACAATGCTGATCATGATTTACAAAAATGTAATAAAATATTGTAATAAAAATCACTAATGTCATGTGCCTATTGCCAAGAGTCTTATACAGGGACGTTTGTACAAAGCGATGGTAACAAACCCTCTTTGGTAAAAATATTTTAAAAAGTTATTTTCAAATTTTACAGAACTACCACAATATAGTTATTTATTAATTTGCATATTTACTTTATTGTGTGTGCATGCCACATCCAAATACGTTAGGCTTTTTTCACATTACAGTAGCTTCAGCACCTACCTGTGTCTAAGGGGTATGTATCTCTTGCAGTTGCATACAGTAGTATCTTTGGATCATCTACAACTGCACTGAAGCAATGTATCACAAATGCTGTGTTTGAAAAATGTTCATTGGTCATAACCAGTTTCGTTACTTTATTGTGTTCTGAATACTTTTCCTAGGTTTTAGCATTGGTCTTTGTAAGAAAACTTATGGATTTATTTTTTACCAAACGGGAACTAAGCTGGTTAGATGATTTGATGCCTGAAAGTAAGAAAAAGAAATTGGAAGATGCTGAAAAAGAGGTAAGACTCATCACAAGATTTGAATTTCATAAGATTAAATGAGGGTGCTTTGTGAATGAGAAATTAATTGCCTTGCGTAGTTTTGATCGAAAGAAATTTCATAAGGCAACATTTATCAATACACAATGAAATCTCAACCAAGGACATGACTTTTTTTTCTTTTTAGTTTAAAAAGCTTTATTTGAAAATTAACAAGATATACAAAAGACCAGCAATACAGAATTAATATAAGAAGTAGAAGTGTAAAGGAAAACATGGCTAGTACTATTTAAGAACAATGAAAGCTATTTTAAATTTTTTAGGGAGTAAGGAAGGAAGGTAGGGGGAGGGAGGGAGAAGGGAGACATGAAAGGGAAAAATTTGTATACATTGGTATAGTAGAATAATGCATATTGAAAGGAATGTGAGTGAATTTCTTAATTAATTAATTACGTACAATAAGTCAACAAGGGTAAAAAAGTAGAGAACAGAGAAAGCAAGCATTCAAGGGGGTTTAAAATTTTCAGAATTTAAACGAGATTTATTTGTCAAGACAAGCTGGTTTAAATAGTTAGTAAGGGGTAACCAAAAAAGATCTCTATTAACCATTGGCTTACAGGAGGAGGCGAAAGCAATGTCAAGTCGATGAAAGTGGCAAAGACTATTCCACCAGTGTTGTATAGAAAGTTTTGTGAGGGTTTTCCTGTTGAGAGAGATGTGCTGGAAAGCTAAAGCAAGCATAAGGTCAAAGAGACCATGGCTATGGGAGGGTAGATCTAAGGCATCAGAAAGACTACCAGAGAAAAGAAGAAGAATAGAATAAGAAATGGAAATATTGAAAATGCAAGAGATATAGGGCCAGACTTTCCCCCAGAAATTAGAAACCGAAGGGCAAAGGAAGAGAAGATGCATAAGGTTAGCATTAGAAGAACCACAAGTCCAACAATTAGAGTCAGTAGAGTGGGAAAAGCGAGCTATAGAAGCAGGGGTAAGATAAAGTTTATGGTATAGAAAAAACATAGATTGGGTGAGAGAAGCAGAGCGAGAAATTTTTAAAGATCGGGACCAAAGTTTATCCCAGAAGATGATAGTCCATTCGCATCCCAGGTCTGATTCCCACGAGAAGTTCCAATTTGGATTTTGTATGTTCTGGATTGGGGGCTAAGAAGTATTTGTAAACGAGGGACGCTTTGGAGAAAAAGAGAAGTATCGTAAGAAGGGAGTTTTGGACAACAGGGAGAGGCGAAGGGGGAAGAGAGTAGTAAGTATCAAGAGTAACTGACATGAGAGTAGTGAATTTCTGTAAAAAGGATCGGGGGCAGTGGAATAGGACTTGAAATTGGGGAAATGAACATGGAGATAAGCCATCAAAAAGATTTTTGACCCAAATTATGCCCTTCAACCTCCAAGCTTTCCAATAGATGGGTCTATTATTAAGGAGAATAAGGGAATTATGCCAAATTGGAGATTCTAAGAAGGATTCCCTAGAAATGGGATTAGATTGCACCAAAGGCTTCAAAAGCGAACAGGTGTGTTTAAATAGGGGAAGAGAAAGCCACAACTTCCTTTAAAGAAAAGGGTAATAATAAGGTTTGTTCGATGGATAGCCAAAGTGGAGTGAAGGGGGAAGGATCGGCAAAGAGCCATTTCGCGGCCTGTCGAAGGGAAAAAGATTTATGATAGAGACGAAAGTCAGGAAAGTTCACACCTCCATTAGACTTCGTCTTGCGAAGGGAAGATAAGGAGATCCTAGCTTTCTTATTTTTCCAAAGGAATTTAGAAAGGCAAGAGTCAATACGCTTAAAGTAAAAGGCAGGAATATGGATAGGGAGCATGGAGAATGTATAAATCAAAATAGGGGCAATCATCATTTTGATTGAGTCTAACCGGCCCCACCAAGAAAGGAAGAGGGGTTTCCAAGAGGAAAATAGTTTATTAATTCGGGATAAGACTGCGGACATATTTAATTTAATAGAAGAAGTGATGGAATTGGAAAACCATATACCTAAATATTTAATTTTTTAACTATTCCAGGCGAAGCCAGTGGAAGAAAAGGAGTGGGGAAGACAAAATTTTGTAAGGGGGAGAATTTCTGTTTTGTCTGAATTGATTTTATAGCCGGAGACAAGGGAAAAGGAAGCAAATTCATGTAATAACGGAGGAATAGAAGTTTCGGGAGCAGAAATAAAAAGTAGGATATCATCCGCATAAGCGGAGAGTTTTAGCTGTTGGTCACCATAAGAAAACCCAGAAATGGAATCATTATTACGAATAGATGATAGAAAAGGTTCAAGAGCCAAAATGAAGAGGAGAGGGGAAAGAGGGCAACCGTGGCGAACTCCACGTTGAAGAGGAAAATAAGATGAAACGCAGCTATTAATTAATACCGAGGTCCTGGGAGCAGAGTACAGTAGAGAGATGAGTGAAATCAGTTTGGGACCAAAACCGTGCCATTTTAATGAGGCAAATAAGAAGGACCAATCAACTCTGTCAAAAGCCTTTTCAGCATCTACAGAAATGGCCGCCAAGGATGTGGAAAGGGAGGGAATTTTGTTTAGAACATTAAGAAAAAGACGAGAATTATCGGAAGTAAGCCTACCCTTAACAAAACCACATTGCTCCTTGCCAATCAAGTGAGGCATAAGAGGGTCTAGGTGTAAAGCAAGTGTTTTAGCAAATAGTTTATAATCGACATTGACCAGGGAGATCGGACTGTAATTCTTACAAAACATGGGGTCTCGACCTTCTTTATGTATGAGGCAAATTGTGGCTTCTTGAAAAGTACCTTCTGTCTTACCAGCTAGAAAAAAGGAATGAAAAAGTGTTAAGAGTTTGGGGAGTAGTAAGTTAGAAAAATGCAAATAAATGTCAACGGAGAAACCATCTGGGCCAAGAGTTTTCCCTTTAGTTAAGGAATTTAAGGCAGTGGATAATTCATTAAGGGATAAATCTGTTTCAAGATCAGAAAGATTAAGGTGAGAATTAGAAGGAGGTGGAAGTTTATTGAGGTATGATTGAATGAGAGAAGGGGAAGGAGGAGATTCTGGGGTATAAAGATCCTTATAGAAAAGTTTAAATTCATTGAGAATTTCTTGATCTTTATGCAATAGAGAGCCATTTGAAGAATAAATAGCATCAATTAGAGTACGATCTTTACGTGTTTTGAGGTAATTCGACAAGAGCTTACCTGCTTTATTATGACCACCATAGTAGCGAGCGCTACTACGAAGAAGAATTGAGGACGCATTATCAGTAGTAGTTTTGATAAAAGCTAATTTAGCACGTACTAATTCTGGTGAGACCGAGTCCATCGAAGAAGTGTAGAATTTATGTTCTAAGAGCTTAATATGTGCCAAGGTAGCCTTTCGTTGTTGAAGAAAACGTTTCTTTTTTTTGAGACAAAGTCTATAATAAAGCCTCTTGCAGTGGCTTTAAAAGAGTCCCAAATAATATGAGGGGAGGAATTGGGGTCACTATTAAGGTAAAAAAATTCATTCGCAAAAGTGCGAAAAGAAGCAGAGAAAAGAGGGTCCAGCAGAAGAGAATTATTGAAGCGCCAACGGGAGGACCTGGGATGCGGAGGGAGCAAATCAAGATCTGTTACAATTGGGGCATGGTCAGAAATGACTATAGGTTCAATAGAGGAAGATAGTAGATTTTGAGATAAAGATTGAGAGAGAAAGATATAATCCAGGCGGGAAAGGGAGGCGTGAGGAGGAGAGAAGAAAGAAAAGTCAAGGGTGTCAGGGTGGGAAAGTCTCCAAGAGTCTACAAGGTGCACTTGAGAAATAGTGTTGAGAAAATGTTTATGAGTCTTGTGAGGAATGAAGCGGACTTGAGATTGTCGGTCGAGAAATGGGTCCACAACTTGATTGCAATCGCCTCCTAATATGAAGAGATCGTCCCTAAATTGAATACATTTCTGTGTAAACAAGGGCCAAAAGGAACTATCAGGATGTGTAGGCCCATAAACATTAAAAACAGTTAAAGAAACATTATTAATTAACAACTTAGCTAACAACAATCTGTCAATTTCTTGCGATATAACTTTACAATTTAATTTTTTGTGGCATAAAATTATAACACCATTTTTTTTATTGATAGAAGGAGAGAATAAAACTGTACCCACCCAA
This sequence comes from Calotriton arnoldi, assembly GCA_963921515.1. NCBI lineage: Eukaryota > Metazoa > Chordata > Amphibia > Caudata > Salamandridae > Calotriton > Calotriton arnoldi. The sequence continues at coordinate 280,757 of CAWUFW010003397.1, forward strand.
CCTCTTTTTAATTTTAACGCCTCAATTTCTGTGAGGTGGGTCTCTCGAAGGAGAACCAAATCAGGGTTATAAGAGGCAAGATGGGAAAGAATTCTCTGTCTTTTAATTGGGCTAATAAAACCTTTTACATTCCAGGAGATAACTCTGAATGTAAAGACATTAAAGAGACATATAGAGCAACATATGCAAAAGTAAGAAAGTGAAACAGGAAGCAAATGGGAAAGGGGGAGAGAAAAAAGGAGAAGGAAAAAAGAAAATAGAAGAAAGAAAGAACAAGGAGAGACAGTACATATCCAAATTGGACGACTGAAAAAACATACCTGAGGGGAACAAAACAGAGATAACTCTGAGGCAATGACGACGTACGAAAAGATGAGACGCTCGAACCCGGGAAGCTCAGACCACACCAGGACAAATAGAAACATGGAGACGGACCAAACAAGTTATAAATAACAGACGAAACCTGTGAAAATATGAGAAGGCAATTAAGCAGACATCATAACAATTAGAAAAATTACACGACAGACAAACCTAAAAAATGTAAAGAGACGAACAAATATGGACTAAACAATTGAATCATAAATCAACAAGAATGAAAAATGTGAAAAAGGAGAGACAAATATAAACTACACAATTGAATTATACGTTAACAGCCTTGAAAAACGGGAAGAAATGCAAATAGATGCACAACTTGTCAACCATTAGAAGGACCAGCAGTGTCCATGTTGCTTGAAGTGTGAGAATGGATAAATTTCTTGAGTTCCGCAGGATCCTCAAAGGACAGGGTCTGGTTCTGGTAAGTCACCTTAAATATACAGGGATGAAAAAGTCCATAACGAGCTCCAAGATTGCGAAGCGGTGCTCGAAGATTAAGAAACTCTTTCCGCCTGACAGCTGTAACATTGGAGACATCTTGAGATAGAAAGACCCTCTGACCAAGCCAAGAAACTTGTCGTTTGACTCTAGCTGCAGAAACGACTGAAAGCAAGTCAGTAAATTTCAAGAAGAGAATGATGACTCCCCTGGGCCTGGTCGAAGATGTAGAGATTGGAGGACGGGGACCAAGTCTGTGAGCTCTCTGAATATTGAGGGCCATTGAAAGAGGCATATCTAATAGTTTTGGCAGGAAAGAGGAGAAAAAGGAAACAGGATCGTCACCTTCCAAAGCTTCAGGCAGTCCATAAATACGTAAATTATTCCTCCTATTCCGGTTTTCCGGTGCAGCAGTGAAATAGAGGCTTAAAAGGACCTTCATTATGGGGAGAGACAGAAAACGGCACCAAAAACGCTGCTCCGCTCATTTTCCATAACGGAGAAATGCAGGAGAGTTAAAATGGCGGGCGCACTGAGGTGACCGTGTCAGCATTGAAAGATGAAGAAGCGCAACACGCTTCGTTAAAGAAAGCAGCTCACCATGATGAGGTGGTGTTCCGGCAGCAGAGGAGCTGGTTTCCGCGACGGAAATGATGCGAAAAACGCATCGGCAGCTGAAGAAACGTCCCGGTGTGTCGGAGCCTCCTGGTTAAGCGGCCATCTTAGGCGGCGCCGAAACCACGCCCCCAAGGACATGACATTTTAATTAACTAAATGGAGACTTGAATAATTTGCAATCACTTTTAATCTGCCAAACACAATAAATATATTGAGAACCCAGTCCCGGGCACACGTATTGGGGATATGATAATGGTACAAGAAGTCTCGTTTAAGATCAAATTGCTTTGGTCGACACCAGTGTAATTGTTCAAAGTTATTTAATGAGGCAACAACAAAAGAAAGCAACCAGCCGACACGTGTTTCGTCATACGGGAATGATCCTGTGACTCTTCAGGGCTGTATTAACAGTGGTGAAGTATATGCCTGTATTGCTTAGTACAAAAGGAAGGTGGTTCCATAAGGCCGGTGATGGATCAAAACCGGCCAGGGGTTCCAAGAGGACAGGTCTGGCCCTTGGTAGAGACGTGACCTGGATGTCAAGATGCCAGTAGAGACGAGCAGGGGCGGGTGCGCCCGGCCGTAGGGGAATGTTGATGGCCTGAGTGACGGTGCCAGAGGACCATCCAGTGTCTGTAGCGAGGACGTATTAGGGCGGGTGTGCCGTGTGATGGCGGGATGAAAAGGAAGCCTGGGTATATCACGACGTGAGTAGTCCTGGTTGTAGGAGCGGGGTGGCGGGTGCGCCGTACTGATGTCTGCGAGGTGGAGGCCAAAAGACACTGGTTCCGTCTGTGTATCCGGATACACAGATGGAACCAGTGTCTTTCGGCCTCCACCTCGCAGACATCGGTACGGCGCACCCACCACCCCGCTCCTACAACCAGGACTACTCACGTCTATATATACCCAGGCTTCCTTTTCATCCCGTATGACGAAACACGTGTCGGCTGGTTGCTTTCTTTTGTTGTTGCCTCATTAAATAACTTTGAACAATTACACTGGTGTCGACCAAAGCAATTTGATCTTAAACGAGACTTCTTGTACCATTATCATATCCCCAATACGTGTGCCCGGGACTGTGTTCTCAATTTTAGTGTGGGTTCTCCAACTCATACACTAACGGGGGTTATAGGGTAGTTCCCCCGACCTGGCAGCACCGTACACATTTTGAGCATACTTACACCACGCGTACTTGTCTGTGCGCCATTCTCCCTGATTTACTAAAAACCCTGCATCCAGACGTAACAATAAATATATTATTTACAAACTTTTGGGTACAACTAGAAGCTGTATTTTACATGGATCCATTTGAGATCATGTGGGTAACAAAGGCATTAATAAGTGTGGTTAATAAAACATGTGCCTGTTTTTGCTGGTGACACATATTAAGGTAGTAACCATCTTGTATCTTCTTTCAGGAGATTATTTTTCAGTTTTTTGGGTTGTTTTCAAGGCTGGGATTTGTTATACTTTCATTGAAAAAGGTTTTAAAAAATGATTTTGTATTGCCTGGGGTTAAATTGCACTGTGCGGAAGTCTGACAGTTTTGTCTATGAAAAAATAGTATCTTTACACTATAACATACACAGTTCACTTTCTTCCTTGAATTTGTCCCAGAGATTCCAGCTAAATGTCCAACCCATTCTAGTCTCTCTTTTCCAGGGTACCCCTTTCCTTCATGTCAGGGGTGCAAAGAGTTAACAGTGCTAGCTGCATTAATGGGATCGGCTGCAGGCATTTGGACATCATTTCCCTCTCTTCACCTATCACCGACCGCTCCTTCTATTTTCAGGCCTGTGGCAGATCATGGAAGTACACAAAAAGACTAGCAATGGCAATACCTCTTCCCATTTTATGGTCCAGAGCTACAAGCATTTGCTCTCAGAATCAGACTAACTGCCACTGCCTGATGAAAATATTCCCCTAACTTTGCCAGGTCTGATAGGTCCTGGTTAACTAACCCACTTATTTTACCCCCGAGACGGAAACTCCCAACCTGGTTCACTGTAATGTTTCTCAGGGTTCCATTTAGAGGTGAAAGAATTTCTGAATTTATCTCTGTTCTGCCTTCTCACAGAGTTATTTAATGTTTGTAAGAAAGGATGCCAAAAATAGCACCAGGTAAGTGAAAACATGCTAACCAAAGATAGATGTTGTGGCGATTACATTTTAAAAGATAAAAGAAGGAACAGAGTCAAATTTTAGCTGAGTCCTTTTATCCCCAGCTCTTTGGCATCCCATCTGTACATCTTGCCAGCAGAAGGATACTTTTCACCATTCATCTAGACGTTAGAATCTAAAACTAGATATTTCATGGAGGCTGTGATCAGGGCTTTGATCCACAATACAAAGACCTCTGAATGTTCATTCTTTCTTCTGGACTTAGACTTGGATGCCAGAAGAGGATGGAGAGTTCTCTCCATACTCTTCCGGAGACAGTTCTTGACTTTGTGACCCATATTCAAATATGTGATCTGAAAAAGACAACCATTGAGTCCATCTTGAGGCAGAATCTGTGCTATTCAGAAATCTTTTCTTACGTGTTATGGCAAGAGTTGTCTACATTTAATCAACTTCAGGAATGCAGGGAGAGCATTCAAGATGCCCTTGATAGGCGAGCTTTCTGTCTGGGGCTTGGGTTCATACCACCAGGACCCATTTCAATGGTCTACAGATACAGATTTAGCAGAGCCTCTTGTTAATGGTGTTATTTCAAGAGAAGCAGAGGCTATTCTTCCAGAGTGTTTAAAGGTGGCTTTGCCACAGCCATTTCCTCGTCAGGGGTCATATATGTAACAGTCACAGATGAGAGCATACATTCTTCCCCATCTTTCACACATCTTTTTGTACACTAGGCTAATATGCATCTCATGTTAACTACTACTGACAAGGTATACTAGGTTTGTGATCTTTAACTGGACCATCATTAAAGAAATGAGTGGTTCTACAGGCAGTTTGCTACTGTGGTTACTGGGCTGTAGAAGGACTGCACCACAGCACTCTTGAACAAGTGTTGCTTGGTTTTTTAAGGGTCTGAAATTTGCAAAACATAAAAAGCATTGGGGAACATAGTATGGGATGAGTACAGAAACATTTTAAAGAAAGCTTTTTTTCATAGTGTGGTTTTGACTGGCATATTAAATCACATTGCACATTCTTCTACGTCTTTTGTCTATAGAACAACTCTCATTCAAGTGCCTCTCAAAAAATATTTATAACCATGAATTGAACACACACCATTACATCAAGTTGTCTGAAATGTTGATAATTTGGGAAACTTTCGTTTCTTATTGTCTTATGCACCCACCACATTCTAAAAAATAAATCTAAATGTTGAATTTGCTATTTTGACCTAGCAGATTAGAGCACATTCTTCTATAGACATTCTCCCTCATACAGACAAAAAAAACAAAAACTCAAGTACGTGTTTGAGGGTGCTTGTGTGTAAATAAATGAGGGATGTGTAACGTTTTTACTAAGCAAACATCTGGCCTGACTCACAAACAGCATTTTGGAATATTTAAAGTCGAACTGCAGTAGTGCCCCAGTAGTACAACTTCACATGCTTAAAATGCAATTCACAAACCTACGGCCAGAAATCTCCACCTCTGACTCTCCTGTCTTTTCTCTGTGGATCTCTGCCCTTGTGGTGAAGGGCTCCTCACACATGGGTATACATTAAAGTAGTAAATGTGGGAGGGACAATGGGTTGTGGTGGCAAAATCAGGAATAATTACTGCCAAATTGAAAGGTTTAGGGAAAATTAAGGAGGTGTGTAGGGAGAGACATGCTAATAAAACAACTACCCATATAGACAACTGCGATTCACAAAGTACATTTCTAATTCTACTACAACCCCTAATAGTGTCAAATCAGGCACAAATGCACTCCAGCCCAGCCTGAAAGTAAGACAGGCACCACACGTGGCAAAACACTAGTAGTGCAGCACACTTCCATGGAAACAATGGAGGCATGTTATAACATCAATAACCCACAGGAAATAATGTTAAAGTTAAACGAAGAAAAACGCGGATGTGTTTTGATTGAGATTCAGTCTTAGCCACGGCAAATAAAGTCACGGTTCTTCTATTGCCTCGTTGTAAATAAGGAAACCCAGGTCAGAGGTATTCTCCTTCAAGATAAAACAAAGGGCCATATGTACAATGAAGTGGCGGAGAGAGGCGTTAGCCTTCCTGGCTTAACGCCTCTCTCCACCACTTCTGAAATGCAAGGCTGCACCATATTTACAAGAATGTGGTGAGCCTTGCGTTTCCCCCTGCGATGGCAACTTAGTGCCAACGCAGGCACCCTTGCATCATAGTGCAAGGGTGTCTGCGTGCAGGGGAGGATTGTTTATGTGTAGGAAGGTGCCCCTTCCTGCACATAAACAATCCTAAAATGCCTTTCTGTCACTTTCATGTGTGCTGCTTCATGCAGCACACATGAAAGTGACAAAATGGCATTTTTTTTTTAAAGATTGTTTATGTACAGGAAGGGACACCTATGTGAAATACTTGCAAAAGTCTTGATTTTATACAAAAATTCTACTTGCAAGGACCTTTGCAAATTTTGTAGTTGGTGTTAAAAAATTTCCAAGGTTTGCAACAAAAAATCTTTGCATCCTTTTTTACCCCTCACGTATGCATATGTATATTTGATCCACATATATTCTTCCCAGAAAACATCTGTCTACGAAACAGAAATACAATGAAGATGCTCTTCCATGCGTAGAAGTCTTGAGAAGGGTGGAGTGTGGAGGGAGGTGATAATTTTCCTCCTTAGTGTCATTATGAGTGAGACTGGATAAAAACTTAAAACAACCCAGGCGTTAACACAGGGAAAGTGGTGTGCCTTTATTTATCTCTGCTTTCCAGAACCATATGCTAATTGTTATGTGCTACCTTCGATAAAGGCATGTTTGCCTTTTCTTCTACCAAACTCTGGGGGCTGACTTGCCAAATCTGTATGGCCTTGATCATAACATAAACATTTATGTCACAAATTCTGCTTGGAAATATTGGACTGGGACTTTATTATATCAAACCTGGAATGGTGCAATTATTGTGCATCAAATCTAAGACTAATGAGTTCCTGAACATTAAATTAGCAGCGTGCCAATACCACATTACAAAGAATAAAAACATTTGCTCTAAGGAGGTCATCACACTTGTTTGACTGGGAACCCAAAGCAGCCCTGGCAATTTTCTCAGACCAGCCCCAGCTTGGCCCTGGGAGGCTGGAAAGGCTTGCTTGCTGCTTTTGTTACTTGAGTCCGATATGGCAACACCGCTGCAAAACCGGCTCCCGCTAACAAAACTGGGACCCCACTGCTGCAAAACCGGCCCACCCTTCCGGCCTCTGGGAGAATGCACGGTACGGCCAGTCTGTCCCTGTTTACTACCTCTGCCTCAAAACTGCAGTCTGCCTTAAGTTCAAGCATGCCTTAATTTTATCTTTTACCAGAGTTTAAATGGTCCATGATAAAAGTGTTAGGCCCAGATTATCAAAAGTGTCACTCAACCCAGCGCAGCAACTTTGGTTGCTGCGCTGCGTCACAAGGACAGAGTGGGAAAGCCTAGATATGGCACTATTCTGCTCTGTCTTTAGCGCTGACACGCAGTCATGCAGCTGAGCGCCACGTACACACCTTTGCATCATAGTGCAAGGGTGTCTGTCCAAAATACTATGATTAGACTCACTTTAAAACATTTCACACTTCAGAAGTGTGCATTTCTCCTTTTTAACAAATGCTTCAAAGTGGCATTATTTTTTGGTGCAAAACCCTGTCTCTATTGTTAGTAGATAGGGCTTTGCATCAAAAATCATGTGTGGCTGCGTGGGAGCACTGCTTTGCTTTATTTTGAGTGAAGTTTCCAGCACAAAACAAGTTTTGCGCTGGAAAGTAAATAAAAAAACATTTTGTGCAGGTTTGCGTGACATAACCCCAGTGAGAAATGCTTGCTAACCTGGGTCTCAGTGTCTTAAAAGTCAAACGCCAAGGTTTACTAAGGATTTGGGTCACCGCTAAGTGAAGGAAAGTGACACAAATCGACACATTGGTATGTACTTTCCACAACCCCCATAAGGTGGCTTTTTCTTGTGTACCTCTTTTGTTTTGCTTTCCGTTAAGGGGCAAACATGCAGTGTTACTCGGATGGATCAGTGCAAACATCGATAGGGTTTGACACAAAGTCAGATCTACTGAGATTGCCAAAATGGGCTTTGTGTCAAAATCACCTCGCAGGCTTTAACAAGCGAAATAGTTTTCATTCCTTAGAAAAATAATGCATTACATGTGTGCTAAAGTGCACAGCACACATCCACTCGGTGGAGTCCTTCATAGCTTGTCTATGTGTAGTCATATGAATTTGTACAGGAAGAATATGCTTCCAGAAGAAACCTAGGCTAGACAGAGCACACTCAACTCTGTGCTATGGTGTGAAACCATGCATCATTCAAGGCAGTCTATTTAGAATGCCTGTGCACTGCAAAACAACAATAGCAGTATGGAAGCTTTCTATATAAAAAGAAATGTGGAACAACTGAGGTGTACCAAAGTAACACTCTCATTTATAGATTGATAGAGGATGTGCAGAGTATCTGTCCTCACTCCAGGAGTATATGCAGAGGAGACCTGATGGGCACTGCATAATGGCGGCAAATCTGAAATCTGCTGACAGCCATGGGTGAGACATATTGTATCTTATGCCTAGAATGGCGAAATGAGCCCCGAAGCACCAACACTATAACCCACAATATACTGAATATAGGATCAACTTCCTCACTCACACCAGAACTGTTGATATTAAAATATTAGCTTTGTGAGAAAATGGATTATTAGTTGGGGTGGGTTGTAGTTCACCACAAGTAATATTGTTAATATTCTTGTTAGGTCCTATAAAGGTTTCAGTAATTTAAACCTGAGCTCAATCCCTTGTGGCTTTGGCACAGAGTAGACAGGCGTAACTTAAGAAAATGGGTAAAGCATTTAGAAGTACCAAAACAGTTAAAAAGTTGAAAATATAATAAAATTCCTGCTTAAATTTATAACATAGAGAACATTTTAATTAACAAAATGACACCAAAACAACAAAGTTCCAACTCGGGGACCCACAGATCTGATTTTTATTAAAATCTTTAAAAAAAATAGCACCAAAAAGTGCAAAGCGAAAACCGCGGACAATTGGTCGCCCTAAACTGGGACAGAGGTAAAGTTTGAGGCTGACCGTGATGGAACTCAGGTTGTATACGAGGCCCAGGTTGGCCTAGTCAAAGAATTACCTTCAGCTTAGAAAATGTCTGAGAAGGTACATTCCTGGGTGGGCCAAGTCAGGAAGCTGGATCAGAAAGCGGGTTGTTGACGACTGGGTGCTGCAGAACGAGCTCTCCGAGCTAAAATATTCAAGAGTTCAAATCCATGAATTAGTCAATGTTGATCGGATGCTGCTTGGGGTCTGGTCCAGTGAAGATTGATACTTTGGAGTTAGACTCTCTTCTCAAAGTCTGATTCCTTTAAAGGGGCAAAGCTGCAGGTTGCAGCCAAATTGGGTTCAACGTTGTCAGAGACTGGTCGGCGTCGGGACCACTGAATCAGATTTGCTGCAGCAGAGAAGAATGTAGTGGGTGCAGGAAGGTCTCCCTTCCTGCACATAAACAATCAAAAAAAAGAAATGACATTTTGCATAAAGCAGCATACATAAAAGTTACAAAACGTCAAGGTTTCCCTTCCTGCACATAAACAAACTTCCCCTTAACGCAGACACCCTTGCACTATGGTGCAAGGGTGCCTGCGTTGGTGCTAGGCTGCTGAGTTTAGCGCCAGCGCAGGGTGAAACACAGGGCTGCACCATATTATAAATATGGTGCAGCCTTGCATTTCTGAAGTGGCGGAGTGCGACGTTAAGCCAGGAAGGCTTACGCCGCACTCCGTCACTTCATTGTAAATATGCCCCATAGTACACTAAATAATCCACACAGGTAGTCTCTCAAGACTCTTATTCACAATAGAGAGTGAGAGAAGCAGATCAGTTGCAATCTCCCGGGTACAATTGCATCACAAAAAGGCAACTGCTGTTGTCTGTATATCTCTAGGGATGTCTAGACTGTCAGAAAGAAGGAAGAAAGGCGAGTGAAAGTGGTCCCGCACAGTTTGCTTTTCCTCCAAAGAATCTTCGGGTGCTGGGATATCCAAAGATATTGGAGAATACGCCTCACTCACTTATCGTGACATGCTTCATCATAGGCGTCTTTCCACACCCAGGTAAGATGGTACTACCTGGGCGGACTCAACCAAAGTTGTTATGGGAGTTCTTATATGAAGCATAAACTGGCCATGCAGGGAACCAGATGAGTGATGTTAAAAATACCTACAGGTATACCCAGGGCTTTAAGTGGGATGAAAAAACTGGGGGGGTCTCTCAAAGGGGCGTGGTCAATGTAATTAAGGGCGTGGCTTAAAAACACATAAGCTAAAAATCTGCTTAGCACAGTGTGCTGCCCGACGTGTATTTTGCTGTTTATGTCGTTGCATCCAGATATGTGATACAATACAAGTAACATCATACCTACAACAAGTCAGGACTATTGGCTTTGTCAATGGTTGTTAGTTGCATAAGATAAATAAGCTGCAACTATGGCTTGTTTATAATATTGAAAAAACTTCCACTTAAAGCCCTGGTGACACCACGACAATGTTGCTGCTCCTGAGTATCAAAAAGAGAAGGGAAATCCAGAGAGAAAATGACTCTCTTTAAAGGATTTCCCTTCCCCTACAACGCTCACCTGGCATGACGCCATGCCGTAACTTCTCCACTAGTGAGAAGTGAGCAGTGTGAGCAGCGCACTTCGATGTGCCTGCTGTCACTGCAGTCCGGAAAAAAATGGACCGCCTGTGCCAGGGCACAAAACAGAGCCTGATAGAGACCCGTTTCGAGGCCCCCTTTAAAAAACTGCTGGTGCTCAGCACCGGTGAGACCCGGCCCACTTAAAGCCCTGGGTATACCCAAACAATACGTTTATTCGGTGGGTACCTGGGGTATAGAATAAAAGCGTGAAATAAACTGGGTTATGTCGAAATTATTGATTCAGTTATACCCTCTTCAGAGTGCCAACATGTTTCGGCCCGCAACGTGAGCCCACATGGGTCCGGGGCCTTCTTCAGGGCTAGAATATCTACTCTAAAGTATCCCTGCTCTAAAATAAGCACGCATTCCATGCATAAAAATGAGGCATAATGCGCTCACCTGTGTTTTCTGTTTTCCAGTAGTTTTTCTACAAAAAGGGGGAACAAGGAAAGCGTTATGGTGGGACGTTACACCTAGCCTAAGTTTAGACAGGCTGCTCCTCCGTGATTTCTTCATCTTATATACTGAGTTTATCTGTCCTTATAGTCCAGTTATCCTAAATTCTGTGATAATGTGCATAACATTCCTCAATACTATGTCTATAATGTGGTGATCTCCGTGCAATTATTCAAACCATGATGTTAGCTGACACCATAAAATAGTCTTTTGTGAACTATAGTCATTAGTGTATAACCGGAAAGACCTAGGTGTTTCATTACATACCAGTCACATTCAATATCGTGAAAAACACCAGAGTTTACTGTGTATCTGGTGTGACCTCGCTCATGCCAGTGGAGTCTCATTTATCACTTATTTATATGCTTACCTACTGGGGTGGGCTAGTTTGCACCATACGGGTCGGCGGTTGGTGCTGTCTTTTAGTCACACACTGTGAAAGGAAGCAGAGTATGTCGCAGATGACGTGAGGAAAGGGTGCTGTCTAGACTCTATGATCAGGCAACAAGATCACTCCCAAATGGTGGTGCCCACTCCATGATATTCTAAAGTTGATATTTGTCTGTGTATACATTAATGGAGGTTTCGAGTCAGCACAACGTATTTTGATGCTCATTCCCTTGTCTTGGAAAAAGGTATTTGGTCCTCTTCTCATCACACCATTCATATTCCGTGCGCTTGACTTCATTTCATATAATTCTCATTGATAGCATTACTCGGTGTAGCGAGATTGTTACTTTCATACATCTACACCAGATTGGGGTAGGAGCCCTTGTGCCACTCAAACCTCCTTTCAATTGCAGTGTCAACGCCTTGCCCTCAGACCCCTGTTCGTATCGCACTCGACCGCCAGCACCACACACATACGACTTACTTCGTCAAGGTACAGTCACCGCTAGGGTACCTGTATGTCTCGCCCTGCCTGCCGCTGAGTGCCGGAGGTAGCGGCGTGAGACTCTATGTACCCGCAGTGTTCTGTCTGTGACGTCGTTACTCCGCGCGGGCGCCTTGGTGGAGCTATGCCTGCTGGTACCCACCGAATAAACGTATTGTTTGGGTATACCAGTAGGTATTTTTAACATCCCTTATCTGGTTCCCTGCATGGCCAGTTTATGCTTTATATAAGAACTCCATTAACAACTTTGGTTGAGTCCGCACAGGTAGTGCCATCTTACCTGGGTGTGGAAAGACGCCTATGATGAAGCATGTCACGATAAGTGAGTGCGGCGTCTTCTCCAATATCTTTGGATATCCCAGCACCCGAAGATTCTTTGGAGGAAAAGCAAACTGTGCGGGACCACTTTCACTCGCCTTTCTTCCTTCTTTCTGACAGTCTAGACATCCCTAGGGATATACAGACAACAGTCTCTCAAGATTAGCACACCTGCACTTGTCAGAGTAGTGCTCCGACCTGATTGGTCCTCTCATTCCCCCCTCCTCGGTATATTAGTCATCCCTAGCAGATTTTAGGAGGTGACCGCAGGTGCTGTCCACGCTAGCAATGTGTGTCTGGCTTTTGGCCTTTAAAGTTTTGAGCTCTCCGGATGGTAAACCATTAAGCTTGAACAAGTCTCACCTGCCCCTGTGGCCCCTCTTCCACCATATCCCATCTGTGGCCTTCAGAAGAGCAGGGATGCTTCTCTTCCTCAAACTCCACAACAAGCACCTCACCCTTCTCCCAGTCGGCTGGGTCAGAGCACTGAGGCAGCTGAGATGGTTGCAGACGATGACAGTTTCTGGGTGCAGCAGTGTTGTAATTGAAGAGTCATTTTTCGTAAGTAGGAGTCAGGTAGCCACGTCCCATGGATTAACATGTGACAGGTTTATTTGAAAGGTTGCAGGTTACTTAATAGAAAACCCCACCAGGTAAGGCATCCTCCCTGCTCAGCCCACTCTCTCTAACTGTCTATACTTCAGTCACTCACCAACATTCTATGACATCATACACTGGCTGAGCAGGGCAAGGAAACAGGGAAGCTGTGCACAGAATGCATTACAACCAAAGCAGATTATAACACATCTCTTTCCCTTAGAATATAATAAAAATACAACAGAACTAATAAAAATACAAAAAAAACAGAAGAGACTCTAGCTTTGATAAGCCCTATAAATTTACACAACTAATAAAAATGCAAATAGAACTATAAGAGACTCAAGTTTTGATAAGTCCTATAAATTATTCACACAGTGGTCACATCCAACACTATCCATACGAGACCAAAAGCATACCCATATACAGGTCACACAGAACCCATCTCAACAAAGCCTCTAGCTTGCGCAATACCAGGGGTACAATATTTCCACTTCAGCGGCACACATACAACAGACATACCTTCCACTGCATACTTTTGCAGGACCAAGGACACGTACTCCACATACTTTCTACTGCACTCTCTTGCAGGACCATACACGTGTTCAACACATACCCTCTACTGCCAGCGATTCAGACACAGGACTAGGGATGTGCATCATACATTTTACCTCTAATGCACACTTTTGGCAGGACCAGGGAAATAAACTACACACTCACCCTCTACTGCACGCTCTTGCAGGACTAGGGACTTAAATGGCACAAGACTTCTAACTTATGCATGCAAAACATGGAGTAAGCCAGAACCATTAACTTCTCTCAAGACTATTGCTTGCAGCAAACATAAAGCACTTTTTTCCTGACCACTCCACTCAAAAACAGAAATAGAATGAGCACAAATGTAAAATACAACTAACATCAATATGTAAAATTTCAGCATGGCATTGAAAAATATTCTCTGGCAGCAAACCCAAAGTCCTCCTCTCTGGTGAGAGACATCTCACCCAAACATTCATGTAGTACACTGACTGTAGATCCAAAACTATACAGTACTGGTAGAAACTCATGTGGAAATCCTTTCTCTTATCTGAATGTTTGCTTAACTGGTCACTGGCCCAAATTTCCTTTAGTAAAGAGTCACAGCTGCACAAGGAAGAGTCACTAAACACACCAGACAACAAAGCTCTACACCTTACCCCACAAAAATATTCGCAGTCCAATCGTAGAGTTCACCATGACTCAGGGCAAGCGCCACGTATGTGGTCCATGTATATGAGGCCCTGCTCCATCTCGTTGAGCACCTCACAACAGCTCCATTTTATTTTCTCCACTTCAAAGGAGCATCATTCTGATGCGCAACTCACCCCCAAGCACTTCCTAATCTTGCCGCCAGCCGTCACATCACAGTCTGTGTTTCAGCCTCCCTACTGTGGCATTAGCCGTATGCACCGTCAGCTGTAAGCGTGTACCACACATGCGCTTGATTCTACATGCTACACTTGCGCCGGGAAAAGTAAAGCAATTATCTCCATCAGGATCTCCGGCCACATCACATGCCAGCCTTGCAGGCCTTACCAACTGCTGTACTCGATTGTCGTGCTTGGAATCCCTGGCGGCAGCCAACGGCCTTTTTAAATGCTGCAACAGTACTCGCACTTCTAAGGAATGTGAATGGGGAGATATACGCTAGCAGTTTAAGTGCGCACAATAAATCACCACCTATTATCCATTAGAAATGCAAGAAAAAATAAATAAATTCCACAACTTACTCAGCTCTGTGTCAAAATTCAGCTCAGTGGGTCTGGTTCAAAAACAGTGACTGCTTGTCAGTGCTCTCCAGTCTATAAGATGTCAACTCACATTTGATACCAGTTTAAACCCATTAAACTCCAATATTGACACTGGTTAGATGATCATCTGTGTTCATCTGTGTACATCCAGAGTTGAGCAGGCCACACTCTTAAACTTCCAGTCTATGGGTTTGTTATCCACAGGCTGTCTGTTAGAAAAGACACTGGTGGGGTTCAGGGTGTCTTTTTTTCTGTTTAAGTCTTCAATCTACCTTATCTTCTTTGTTTCCATTGGTTCCTCTAACATGTAGGTTCACTTTCCGGTCGTCGCCAGTGTTGAAATTGAAGATTCTTTCTTGGTAAGCAGGAGTCAGGTAGCCAGTTCACGTGGATTAACAGATTACAGGTTTATTGTAGAGGTTGCCAGTTACGTAATAGAAAACCCCACCAGAAGAAGCATCCTTTCTGCTCAGGCGACTCTCTCTAACTGTCCATCCTTCAGTCACTCACCAACATTCTGTGACATCATACACTGGCTGAGCAGGGCAAGGAAACAGGGAGGCTGTGCACAGAATGCACTACAACCACAGCAGATTATAACAAGCAGCTCCTTCATCTTCAAGGTTCCTGCCAGTAAGTCGGAGAAGCAGCGGCACTCCTGCTGGCGGCTTCTGGACTTGTTTCTGATTCCTTCCTCTGGTAGTAGGGACTCCACCTACACGGTGATGCCCCCAATGGTCTTTGTGGCTCCCTCCTGCCATACAGGGGTCACAGATAGGGGTGAAAGTCCCAATCAGGTCAGATCCTCTGGGTGACAGCCCCAACAGTCTGAGTGGCCAGCTGCTGACATACAGGGGCCACAGTCACGGGTGACCACCTACAGTCTCAGTTGCACAGGCTACAGCCATAGCACTCTCAGTGGCAGCAGCTTATGGCCCCAATAGTCCCAGAGGCCCTCTCCTGGAACACGGGTGTCACAGATATGGGTGACAGTCCCAATGAGTGCTGCGGCCTCAGGCTGAAGGCTGGTGTTCCAGCCACAGGACAAGTGTTTCTTGGCTCCTCGGTAATTGCCTCTCACCAAGATAAGAGACTAGCAGACCTTGCTCCTCAGTCCTGGTTCCAGCAGCAAGAAGTCTTGGTGATCGTTTCTTTCCTGAGGAGACAGTGCTGTTCAACAAAGTATGCTGCTCATGCGCCCAACTTTATAGTACGAATCCAGAAACATATATGATTTAGTGTCCAGTCTTTGACATTTGTGTTGGGGGTGTCAGCTCATTTGAAGTGTTTTCTCCTCTGCAATGGCCTTTGTTAAAGGGACAGTGTGCAGGTATGTCTCCAGTTCTGAGTGACCCACAGCACTGGCTAAGGAAGTAACCGGGGATTGCACCTGGCTGAAGGCCTCCACTGAAATATGCCCTATAAAAGTTCCAAAGAATTAGCCTTCCTCTGTATCAAGATTCCCTAGATGTGCCAACCTCATCAGTATCACCATCTCCCTGACAATGAGCCCAGGCCCCATTGACCAGTAACTGTTTATCTGAAAGAAACACGTTAGTTATAGATTCCTTACCTTAGAATTACCCCCAGGCGTCAGACTGGATCCGGAAAGTTTTTTCGTCAGCAGTACCTCTGCGCGTCGGAAGGTGGCGTTGGTCGGCTCTGCGTCCGTCGTGGCAGCTACTTAGACGCTGCCCTCGCGCGTTGACGTCAGTTCTTTCTTTTTACGCGCCAGCCAGTGCAGATCCGGGAAGAGCGGTACCTCAGTCATTTTTTGACTAAGTTTTTCTCGACTTTTGTCGACTTCTTTTTCGAGTCTTCGACTCCGAAGGTGCACGAGGGATGCCCGGTTTCAAGGCCTGCGGTTCCTGTCATCGCATGATGTCGGTGACGGATCCGCACCGCGTGTTTCTTTTTTGCCTGGAGCGCGACCACGACCCCAAGTCGTGCTCCGACTGCAGGTCGATGGCGCTGAAGGCTTTGCGGGAGCGGTCCCGAAAGCTGCTTGAGCACCGGCAGTCGGTTCCACGCCGCTCGAGGTCCCGGTCGAGAGAGAGGTCGAGGGACCGGTCGCGGAGCCACCACCATTCTGGTTCGAAATCTTCTAAGTCTTCGCACTCGGCGTCGGGTAAGTCGAAGCATAAGAAGAAGTCGAAGAAGCATCTTCGCTCTTCGACTTCTCCTCGTCGGTCTACCGATCCGATGAGGCATGTGGGTGGTGCCCCTTCCACGGCTCCGCGCGAGGAGCCTGCAGAGCGACTCAGAGTTTCCCTCCCTTTTCGGGACCGGGAGCGACACCCGCCCAGCTTCGTACATTCTACGAGGCGATGCATACCATCTTTGGGCGGACCGACCCCGCCGGCGCCCCTTCGGGCCCTGCGGACTCGGTTGGGGGGGTCTAGGTCTTCGCTGCCGGCGGCTCCGGTCCCGCTTCCTCCGGCACCACTACCGCGCTCGATGCCGGTCGGCCCCCCGGCCGGCGTCGACCCCGGCCTCCATCTTGAAGTGGACACGGAGCCGGACCGGCGTTGTCTGACAGTTGGCCCGGGCAGTGCTCTCCCAGGCTGTTGCCGCCGGGAGGGATGCAGCAAAGTTTACGATACGTTGTGGACTGGACACTGCCGACTCTCTGGGCAAAACTACTTCCACGTTGGTAGCGCTTCGTCGCTATGCCTGGATGAGGTCCACTGGCTTTTCAGGGGATGTCCAGAACACCTTGATGGACATGCCCTTTGATGGCCGTTGCCTTTTTGCCGACAAAGCAGACAACGCTCTAGAGCTTTCAAGGACTCACGGGCTACGGCCAAGTCCTTGGGCCTCTCCACCCGCCATGGGCAGTCTGCTTTTCACCCCTTTCGTGGTTACGGAAGGGGTGCGCCGCTACGTCCCACCCAGAGCCACAGGCCGCAGCAAGTTACCCAACCTTCACGCAGCCGGGGACGTGGGAACAACCGTCGTGGTTCCAGGGGCCTGCGGGCGGGCCAGTCCACAAACCCCCCCTCTGCAGCAGTCTCCAAACACTCCTAGTCCAACCTTTCAGGCCCATCAAACACCACTGGGCGGCAGGATTCGCCATCACCTCCCCCACTGGCGTACCATCACGTTGGACAGGTGGGTTTTGCAGATAGTCCGAAAGGGCTACTCCCTCCCCTTCGAGACTACCCCTCCAGCCATGCCACCGAGATACCACCGCATGTCGGAGGATCATCCGGCCCTTCTCCAGCAGGAAGTTATGGCTCTCTTGGCCAAGGGAGCCATCGGGCGCGTTCTTGTCCCAGAAGTAGGTCGTGGTTGTTACTCCCACTACTTTCTGGTCCCCAAGAAGGACAAGGGCCTGCGTCCTATCTTGGACCTCAGGGACGTCAATCGCTTCCTCCAGAAGGAGAAGTTCAAAATGTTGACGCTGGCTCAGGTCTTGTCTGCCCTCGACCCGGAAGACTGGATGGTAGCGTTGGACTTGCAGGACGCTTATTTTCACATCCCCATCCTGCCGGCCCACCGGCGTTACCTACGGTTCACGGTAGGCCATGAGCATTTTCAATTTACTGTGCTCCCCTTTGGCCTTACCAGTGCCCTTTGGGTGTTCACGAAAGTGATGGCGGTGGTCGCAGCTCATCTGCGCAGATCAGGGGTTTCAGTCTTTCCCTATCTCGACGACTATCTGTTGAAGGCGGGCTCGCCCCAGGCAGTTGTCACCCACCTCCAGACTACGGCCGACCTCCTGCATTCGCTGGGGTTCTCCATCAATGTGCCGAAGTCACACCTGATTCCATCTCAGAAGCTCCTCTTCATCGGAGCGGTTCTGGACACAACGCGGTTTCGAGTCTATCCTCCCGAACAGCGAGTCCGGGATATTCAGGCTATGATTCCGATCTTTCAGCCTCTATCCCGGGTTTTGGTCAAAATGACTCTGAGGCTGCTGGGCCTCATAGCCTCCTGCATCCTGCTGGCCGATCATGCCAGGTGGCTTATGCGGGCTTTGCAGTGGGACCTGAAGTTCCAGTGGGCGCAGCATCAGGGGAATCTGTCCGATTCCGTCCAGATCTCGGAGGGCACTGCACGACAACTGCAGTGGTGGCTCACGAACCAGGATTGGGTCAATGGCAGATCCCTCTCCCTTCCCCAACCAGACCACACTGTGGTGACGAACGCATCCCTTCTGGGATGTGGCGGCCACATGGGAGAGGCGGAGATCAGAGGCCTCTCGTCTCCGACGGAGTCCGGGCTTCACATCAACCTTCTGGAGCTCCGGGCGATTCGTCTTGCACTGAAAGCATTCCTTCCCTCTGTCCGGGGAAGAGTAGTGCAGGTGTTCACGGACAACACCACCGCCATGTGGTACTGCAACAAACAGGGCGGGTTGGGGTCGTGGACCCTATGTCAAGAGGCCCTTCCCCTCTGGACATGGCTGGAACATCAGGGCATATCCCTGGTGGTTCAACACCTGGCAGGTTCTCTGAACGCCAGGGCGGACGAACTCAGTCGCAGGTGCATGATGGATCACGAATGGCGTCTTCACTCAGAGGTGGCGCAAGGTCTCTTTCGACAGTGGGGAGAGACTTGGTTAGATCTATTCACCACCGAAGAGAACGCGCAATGTCAGCAATTCTGCGCGTTGGAATTTCCAAGGCAGCACTCGCTAGGCGACGCTTTTCGTAGCGAGTGGAGTTGCGGTCTGTTGTACGCCTTTCCGCCTATACCACATCTGCCCAGAGTGCTGAAAAAGATCAGGCACGACCGGGCCCAAGTCATTCTTGTGGCCCCGGATTGGGCACGAAGAGTCTGGTATCCCGAGCTGCTCAACATGGCCATCGACCCTCCGATCAGACTGCCTCTTCGGGGGGATCTTCTGTCGCAGCAGCAGGGGACGGTCCTCCACCCAAACCTGTCCAGTCTCCACCTCCTTGCGTGGAGATTAAGCGGTGACAGTTGACGTCTTTCGACCTGCCTCCCGAAGTCTGTGACGTAATCTTGGCAGCCAGGCGTCCCTCCACTAAGACGGTATACGCCTGCCGGTGGAACAAGTTTGTGGCATGGTGCACAGCAAAGGCTGTGGATCCCCTTTCTGCCCCTCTTTCTGAAGTTCTCTTGTTCCTTATTTCTTTAGCCCAGCAGGGCTCTGCTCTGGGCACTATCAAGGGCTATCTTTCAGCCATCTCTGCCTTCCTTCGGCTGCCGGATCAGCCTTCTCTTTTCAAGTCCCCGATAGTTAACCGTTTCTTGAAAGGCTTAACGCATCTCTTTCCTCCAATCCCCTTCGTTATGCCTCAGTGGGACTTGAATCTTGTTCTTACCTATTTAATGTGCGCTCCCTTCGAGCCGCTATATAACTGTCCTTTAAGACTCTTGACTCTTAAGACTGCTTTCCTGGTAGCCATCACTTCTGCTAGAAGGGTGAGTGAGCTCCAGGCCCTTTCTTCCAAACTTCCTTTCTTGTCTGTACATCCGGACAAGGTGGTTCTCCGGACCCGTCCATCCTTTCTTCCTAAGGTGGTCACTGCCTTTCACATCGGGCAGACCATTACTTTGCCCACTTTCTTTCCGCCTCCGCATCCTTCGAAGGAGGAAGAGAGGCTCCACCGTCTGGACCCAAAACGTGAGCTCTCTTTCTATCTGGATCGGACAAAACAGTTCCGGGTGGATGACCAATTCTTTGTTGGCTACCTGGGCGCCAAGAAAGGTCGGGCCGTACACAAACGCACCATTTCTCGATGGGTTGTTTTGTGTATTAAGGCATGCTATTCTCTGGCTAAAAAGGAGCCTCCGGTTGGGCTACGCGCCCATTCCACCAGGGCGACGGCAGCCACTACTGCCTTGGGAAGAGGAGTTCCTCTAAATGACATCTGTCAGGCAGCCACGTGGGCATCGCTGCACACGTTTACGAAACACTACCTTCTGAACAGCCAAGTCCAGAGAGACGGCTTCTTTGGCCGTTCTGTTCTCCAGGACTTTCTGGAGTAATCTTGGTTCGCAGACCCACCACCGGGGTTGGTATTGCTGGGGTATCTATTCTAAGGTAAGGAATCTATAACTAACGTTTTTCTTTCAGATGAACAAGTTACTTACCTTCGGTAACGATATATCTGTAAGAAACATTAGTTATAGATTCCTTACCGCCCCACCCATCCTCCCCGTTCTGCGAACTGATTAAGGACGTCCTTTCAGGGCCCTAGTTTTGTGCACTTGTGTCTTGCATGGCTCTGCGTTTCTGGCGCGGAAAGTCGTGTACAGAACTGACGTCAGCGCGCAAGGGCAGCGTCTAAGTAGCTGCCGCAACATCATCCCGGCGACCACGACGCCGACGACGGACGCGGAGCCGACCGACGCCACCTTCCGACGCGCAGAGGTACTGCTGACGAAAAAACTTTCCGGATCCAGTCTGACGCCTGGGGGTAATTCTAAGGTAAGGGATCTATAACTAACTAATGTTTCTTACAGATATATCGTTACCGAAGGTAAGTAACTTGTTCGTTTTGCACAGAGGATGCTCTGCTCCTCTCCCTTCAGTGTGTATGTCCCATCCCAGCCCTCAGGAATGTCAGCAACATACATTCTTTCTTGGGATGCAGTCCTCACTTCTCGGACATCCTCAGACCAGAGTTTCCAAAATGGGACACACAAGTCTCCATGTTATGTACCATCAACAGGCATACATGCAACCCAGCACATCCATGCAAGCATTGCACACTGTCCTGCGCTTTATGCAATCCATGGAGGCCAAGGCTGAGTTAAATATAGAGCTTTACACAAATGGGCCAGTACATCGCACTCCAGTGACACAAGTCACATTGCTGATTCTACTGAACACAAAATACGTATGCTACTACAGCCGTGCTCATGTAATTTAATTCCAGGTAAGGGCAGTAGCCTTCTCAAGGGTAGCGCTTGAAACACCCCTCCAGGCCTAAGCAGGCTGCATTACCGCGAGACAGGCCTAGGTCATGTCGCACACGCACAATCCTTGTTCGCCCATGACAGAATATAAGTATCAGCGATTCAGATATTGATGAAACTGGGATACTTCCATCACCACACAGGGTACTTTTCCATCCCAACACTATTATTATTATTGTTATTGTTATTATTTTTGTATTCCAATATAGCGCATAACTACCGCTAGGGGTTCCCAAGCGCTTTAGCAGCAGGTAGGGCAACTTAGACATGAGAGCTAAAATAGCCAAGTGCAGCTGCGCAGGATCTCAGGGAACGTGTTCCAAAGTTTGGGACCCATGACAGAGAAGGAACATCCACCCATCTGAGTGCATCTGAATCTGGGGACAGTGTAAAGGGAACAATAGCTCAAACGCAAAGTGTGGGAAAGGTGGCAGGGAACCACCAGTTTGTCAGGTGCCGAGGGCCAGAACATAAGCTGATTTTATGCATGAAGCAAAGTGTCTTCAAATTGATTTGCTTGTCCATTGTGAGCCAGTGAAGGCTGTGGAGGAGGCCAGACACAGAGGAGTGTTTGGGAAGCAGGTGGCAGAGCTCTGGACCACTTAAAGGCGTCTTATCACAGCCTTATCTGCCCCTAGATGCATGAATCTAGCCTTGATAGAATCTTGTCCTGGATGATCGTACTTTGGGCCAAAAAAGGAAGCATCCCACGATCTTTTTGAGCCATTTCATAATGGCCAAAAATGTGGAGGCTACTTTAGCCACTTGTGGTTTCATGGAGAGGGAGGAGTCCAACCAGAAGTCAATGTTCTCCACTTTGTGGGCAGGTTCATGGTTGTGCCAATGTCTCAACCCAGTCTTTCCACAATATGAGCCTTGGACTTAACAATATTCTGTGGACTTCTCACTCTCCTCCAATCTCTGCTACTATTATACCTGCCCACCAGAAAGTGGTTCCTGGAAGGCTGCTATCTATAGTCAGCCCAGGGAAGTTGGTAATTATTTTTGTAGACACAACAAAGTCAAAGAATGTGAAAAGGAGTAGACAATGTCACTCCGAAGAGGCTCCAAGCAACACATATTGGTAATAATCATCACTGCCAGACCTCAACTTGGAAATTGAAGAACCTTTTATATATGAAGCATCAAGTGTCTCAGGCACAGGGAGGAGTATAATGAACATCTACATCAATTGCACTGTGGTGATTGCAGGCCTATCAAACACACTTTAGAACATTCAAAGAGATTTAAAACTTTATCCTAAGCAGGCAACCATGGCAGCTTATCAGTTGCCCTGGTACTCACACAAATCCACCTGAAACACCAATTAGGTCTCCCTTCCAAGATAAGTCTGTAACCAAATAAAAATCAAAATGTGCAAATTCCCATCCCCAGCAAATTAGCACACCTTCAACACTTGGGAGCTTAAAACAAAAAATTAGTGTCACATTCCCTTCTTTGACAGCATGATTCTGAGACAACTTTATCAAAGCTCCAAACATGTTTGAAATGATCTTCAAGACCAGAGAATTTAGGCTGTATCTCTGCTGAAAATGTATGAATATACCAACATTTAGATAACTGAAATGTCGTACTTTTCATTCGGAGGCAGGCCGTGCTTTATATTTTAAACCTGACTACCTTCATTGTTACAGCACTGATACACTCACCACAGCCTACAATTCAAGATTCTAGCATGATGTTTCACAAATGTCCTTAAACTAAAAGACACTAACAAAGAAACTCCTACTACTATATGGACTGATTTAGCAGAGAACTGGCCTGAAGCTGGAATTGAAATTCTAGAATGATATCTTAGAACTCTCTGGAAACTGGAAGAACACAGAAAATCCTACTAGCCAGAGATATTGACCTGTAGGTGTATGGGTCTGGCATTATGTCAGCCATAGATCTATTCAAAAACATAAATGCCCTGGGGATCGAAATAGTCAACCTGCCTATGAGCACTGTTCATATGTCAGTCAGTTGAAATACCTTATTTTTGATTGTGCAACCATGAATAGCCATTATCATTATATATAATTACATATAATACAAGCAGTTAATCATCACTTACGCAAATGTTTAGGAGAAAACAGCTTGCTAACTTAATGCCACCTGATCTTGTTACATCTTTAAAAGAATGATTGAAAAACTCAACTACCTGCTTACTGCTTAAAGGAAAAAGCAAAGGGACTACAGGCTATTCTTGTTGCACCCCCTTTATTCCTGGCAAAGATACTTTGAACCCCAACACACAACCTTATTTACTGCACTTCTGCGATCACCCAGGTCAATCCCCATCTAACCTTGGTGATGTTTCCATCTTACATGTGCATTAGGATCATCAGCAAGACCTGAGGATCTTTGATTATGCAAGTGAGTCAAGAGTAGGTGGGGGGTATTACCAAAAGCATACCGTAGATCCACCAAAGCTACTTACAAAGATACTTTTCTGAGTGTAACAAATTTGTCTATCAGAAGGGAAATTCAATTATGCAAATGTTTCCTAAATCCAGCCAGACAGTGTGATAAAATGTTATTTTCATATGGCCAGATTTCAAGTCTTGTGAGGCTCAGTTGCCCCAAGATCTTCAGGATGCAATCAATTTAAGTAAACTATACCCTTTTTTTATTAATGGAATCAATCCCAGTCTTTAGCCGTAAAGGGGGAATTAAAGCTACTTTTCATAATTGCATTAGCTAATGAACAAGTATAATGACTCTAGAAGCACTCTTCAAACTAGTAAAGGCCCACAAAAAAGTGCTTTCCACTATTTTTGACTCCATTAAGGTACTCAAAATCTTGTCTAGTGTGCACATTGGTTATTGTTCACAATCAACAACCTACAAAAAAAGGAAAAGCTCAGCACTTGGTTCCCCAGAGACATCAATAATGTCAGCACATACCTCTGAAAAATGTATGTGATTCCTGGTTTCTGATATGTGGATTAATCATAAATGCCTTCTTATAATTTGTTAAAGCCTAAAATCTACATGTATTATTTAACACCTCATCAGAGGTACTAAGTGCTGTATATATTGCGATATGATACTATACAACACAACAAGCTCTAGCTGCTTCCATGACATATACCAACTGACTGTACTCCCAGACTAATTGCCTTACATTTATCAAAAATGTATTCAATTTCCTCTTTTGTCTCACATCTTCAACATACCCAAATCGGAATGCTGTCAACAGTTTCAATTTAGCATGCTTGCATTCTTTGTTGTAGGAATAATCTGAGTTACCCCTTTCATGGAGCTTTGTTAAGTAAGAATTAGACATTAATGAAAATCCGCTCACCCAACAAATTGTGGCTGGATATGAACTGGGCTGGTTGCCTTGTGTAATGATAAAATAAGTCCCAATTAAGTTCAAGTTTATAAAGCGCTGGGATAATTTTATCTAGGGAATTATCTGGCAGTACTTATCTGCTATTAGAACTCTGAAATACTACACCTGCTGCACATTCTGGGACTACAGCCCTAAGAACTTTGCCTTGCTTGAACAAATATTAAGGAGTGGACTCCCTAAAAGCTACAAGTTAACAGACCCCCCCCGCATCATATCCACCAAGAAGTGCCCATCCTGGAGTGTGTCCATTGCACTTTTTAAGGATTTGGTTAGGTGCATTGTGGTAATTGTAGTCCCAACATTCCAAGGACCATCTCAGAGCTTCTAAACCCTTGGGTTGGTGTTTTGGACACTTTGAACCCACAAGAGGAACTTCAGGAAGAAATTCCAGAAGTTTGGTGAAGTTTGGAGCAACCTTTGTAAAATGCTTCATAAGGTTATCAGGTGCATTGTGGGAGCTGTGGTCCCAGAGGCAAACCAGAACATCTGAACCCTGGGCTGATGCTTTGGACCACTTTCCTGCATCAAGAAACACTTTTGGGAGTAAGTGTAAAGAACTCTTGACTTTGTCCCGGACCAGCACAACATGTTTTTTAACCCTTCAAGGGCTATTTACTTTTAAGTGCTAGTTTTACTTTTATTCTTTAAACGTTCATATCTTTGGTTCCCTACATTGGATTTTTTTGTTTAGGTGTCTATTTGTTCATAAAAACATAACATATGTTTATAAATTGATGTTGGATTTTTATTGTGTGTTGTTTCTTGCTGTGTTTTTAAATACTTTACACACCTGTCTCCTAAGTTAATCCTGCCTGCGCATTGCCAGCTACCAAGGGTTGAGCAAGGGAATAATTTATTGAGACCTTGACTGACCCTTTTATTGTGTTTGTGGCCTTATTACTAGTGGTAAGACACTACTTATAACTACTAATAACCCACTTTCCAACATTTGGTGTTCCAACATTTGGTGTTCATCGGTGATGATACCTACTTGTGTTTAAATGATACCATACAGTAAATTAAGATCTTTAAAAATCCACTAAATTGACTTAGAATAAAACTTTTGGGGGCATATTAGCAAGACCGGCGATAAAATTAGCGCCGTTTTAGCGGCAGGAAACTGCCGCTAAAACGGCGATAATGGGCTTGCTAATATGCGTTATAGAATTCCAATAGAAGCCCAGGTTAGATGTGCAGGACATCTAACCTGGGCTTCTATTGGAATTCTATACGCATATTAGCAAGCCCATTATCGCCGTTTTAGCGGCAGTTTCCTGCCGCTAAAACGGCGATAATTTTAACGTGGGTCTTGCTAATATGCCCCTTGATTTTTAAATTTTTTAAATGAGGACTAAACTGATTTATAATCCATATTTTTGATTTTTCTAAATGTGTTCTATTTCTTATTAGTAATGTTTTTGTGACCCAAAACCAGGGATACCATGGAGCTAGATCTGGCTAACCTCAACAAACTCAAAGTGGCTCAGCTTAGGGTTCAGTGTAGGTCTAGGGAGATACCTGCTCCGAATAAGATTAGGAAGGCAGAGTTGATTAGATCCTTAAGGCCTCGGCACACACAGCTCCAGAGAGTGATGCGGAGGGGGACAATGACCCCACTAACAACCTCCAGGTGGTAAATGATGATGCCTCATCCATTTCTTTTAGCACCAGGTTCATACTTCCAGCTAATGGAGGGACGGGAGGCTTCCACACACCGGAACCAGACCTGTCCCTTGCAGAGAGACAGCTTGAGGTTAAAGCAAGAAGAAATGGTAGCAGCATAATGAAGAAGATGCTGAGATGTCCAGGGTTGTTGGCTTTGATCCCAGGCTTCCCAAGTGAATAGTTCCCATGTATGTCAAGGGGGACAACATAGACAAGTGGTTGACTGCATTTGAAAGAGCCCTTAAGATGAGAAGCGTCCACTCTAAATATTGGGGTTCACTCCTGTGGGAATTGATTCCAGTAGCTGGGAGGCATAGGCTCCTGACCCTACAGGGGGATGAGGCAGAATCCTACCCAGACATGAGGAAATGTCTAGTCAAGAAATGTGGTCTGACCCCAGAGCATGACATGGTGAAGTTCGTTCAAGGACACCCACAAATTTAATGCACAGTCATGGGTGGACCTTGTGGACATCTCAGTGAAGGCACAAGAAGGCTGGATGGAAGGTAAAAAAGTGAGTACCTATGAGGGGGTTGTATAATTTAATTCTTAAAGAGCACATCCTGACTCACTGTGTACAAGAGAAGTTATTCCAGTTCCTAGTGTACTCAAAGCTGACTAGCCCCAGAGAGCTGGGGGAGTAAGCTGATGAGTGGTTGAGAACCCGGAGTTCCAATCAGCACCAGGGTGGGAGCCCGAGCCAATCCAACTTCAAGGGGAGGGGGTACAGGGAAAGTCTAGTAGTTTCTTTGATCCCTCAAAGGGGGGGAAGTGCTATGACTGTAATCAGCCAGGGCACAAGAAAGGAGATGCTGTCTGCACAAAGAAGTCACTAGTTTTACATTTATTCTTTAAAAATTCATATCTCTGCTACCCTACATTGGGTTTTTGTCGTTTTGGTGTCTATTTGTTCATAAAAATATAACACTCTTTTATAAATTGGTGTGGGATTTTTGTTGTGTGCTGTGTCTTACTTATTTAATGTATTGGTGTTTTAAATGCTTTACACACCTGTCTCCTAAGTTAATACTGTCTGCTCGTTGCTAACTACCAAGGGTTGAGCAAGGGAATAATTTATAGAGACCTTGACTGACCCTTTTATTTTGTTTGTGGCCTTATTACTAGTGGTAAGTCACTACTAATAACCCACTTTCCAAAAACAGGCATATTGGTGAATCCAATGTGCAGAGGTCAAAATGTGTATTGCAAAGTGCTAAAGTGTTAAATGTGAAATATTCAGCTTGTAAAAAACAGCCATTGGTCAACAACAGAATGCAAATCTTTTAGTACAGAGCTACTGCAAATGTTTTGCCAGGACAAATTTGAATTGGATCTTTGTTAGCTTCCTCCATTAGTTCAGCACTCCAAATGCAGAAAATTGGAAAACGTTAGGCAGCAAGGGTATTTGACCTGACATCCTTGGCGTTGTATTCCCCAAAATGTTTTGCCTTCAATCCTCCTGTTTGCTGAATTTGTTTTTCATGGCTAAAGTGCTTGTGCTCTCTCCCTAAAACATGGTTAAATTGCATAACAACTAACTGGCACGTTTATTTTACTTGTAAGCCCCTAGTAAATGGTACTTCTTGTACCTAGGGCCTGTAAATTAAATGCTACGAGTGGGCCTGCAGGACTCATTTAAATTGTCAATTTACATTCAAACATTAGACAAAAACCGATACAACCGGGTATATTGCTTAAACAAATTATATTGTGTTCAAAAAGATTACACAAGGGGTTCCAAAGAAAAAGGGTACTTCAAGGGTATTGATGACAGGAATAGTAGGTTCTTAACATTGACATTTCACTAGTCATCAGTACTCAAAAGCCCATTTCCCACACGTAAACAAAGTAGGGACTATCCTAGACATAGGAACAAAGTCTCCTGGATTGAATCTTATTTAAAGGAAAATGGGTTAAGGCGTCGACGTTTTGGTCTCCGCTAAGATGAATCTATGAGACCATCATCAGGACAAGATGTTTCTGAAGATCCAAGACCCATAGATACAATAATGAGGGAAATTGTGCAGGAGCGACAACGGCAGTTGGATTGCGGAATCTGGAAATGACAAACTTATTTCCTATCCAGATATTCTTGTCTTAATGTGGGTCGCTAGCGTGTAAGCAGCGCTAGGCTATTGGGTAAAACACCTTGAGATAATGCACAGTGGACGGAGGCTTACTGGTTTGCCTTTCACGACACGTTTGGGTTAATCAGTGTCACAGTTCAAAAGAAGCAGTGGCTGCGGTTACAATCGGCAGTCCTCATATGCTTACCACATTACCTGACACTTACCTAGCCAGGTCTTGCATCATGCATGAGGCACTTTTTTCCTACACTGACAGCAGGCATCACAAAAAGACTAAAATTAATCTTCTCAAAGTGAATTGCCCTTGGACCATTGGAAAATATGATGATTTGCACACCTTCTGACTAAGCCATTGACAAACACACACAACCTGGCTCATTAGTGACCATTTTCTCTCTGAATTGTATCCAAATCCTATGAAAAGAGGTAACCAATCAACTCAATGAATATAAATCACCCCCAAGATGCCAGCTTCAGGCCTGCAAAAGAAGCATAAACTGTGCTTGCAAACTTTCAAAAATAACTCTTTATCTCCCTAGGGAAAGCCAGTACATAGGTGCTGATCCTATTTGATACTTCAGCATCCCACAATAGATCGTGCCGTTCCTCTGGTGTCAAGAGTAGCCTTAGATTGGTTGCACATCTTCTCAAATCATTCCCCAAAGAAAGGTGGACTAGTTCACGCAAAGTCATATAGAGTTCCCCAAAAAAATGATCATGCACCTTTGGAGTTCAATATGTATAGGCCCCCATTGTCCCACATTTGAATGGTATATCAATTGCAGATTCAAATATGCAACTGTGACATACAAATCTATATCTAACTGAAGAATGAACTACAGAGACGGAGATGTCATACTTTGTTGCATTGCAATAGTCAACTGTGGAGATCTCCATGGTCAGGTTAGAATGATCATTTCCAGGTCGTCCAATAGGGCCAGGATAGATTGAAAAACATATTGCTAAAAGTGTTTACTGTGACATAATTCAACTGTGGAAAAGTTGACATTAAGGGGCCGATTCCGATTCGGGCTGGAAATCTCTCCGACCGAGCCGGACCCGGAGAGATTTCTGACCGAATCGGACCCGTGCAGCCCGACCGAACGAGTACGATGCGTCCGTATGCTATCGAACTCGAGTCGGTCGGACTCCCATTGAAGTCAATGGGACCCGGTCGTACAACGCGTACGCGGGCTCCCATTGCCTCAATGGGTGCGAGGCGAACAAGGGCGCCCCCTACAGCGGGTACGCGGCAAAGCGACTCGCGCCATACACGCACAGGTAGGGGGGACCCATGTGTCCCCCCTGTGTGCGACTCGCGTGGCTACGCGTACAGGGGGGTCCGACACGGATCCCCGAAGTACGGCTCCGACTGCTCTTTCGAGCCGGGCGGCGCATGTCGGTCGGACTGCTCGCGGCGCGCATCGTACTTACCCGGCCGGGGAACGTCTCCATTGCGCGGTGCGAGTCGTGTCCGAGCGAGTCGGTCGGTGCGGTTAGACCCGGGAACAAGTCGGTCGGAGCGGTTGGGATGCCCGAACGAGTCGGTCGGCGATTTCGCATCGTACTCGCTCGTCCGGACGCGCGTACGAATCGGTCGGGAAATAGGGCTCCGAATTGGATCCGGTTATGCCAAATCCGATTCGGAGCCCTACCGGCCGAGATCGGAATCGGCCCCTAAGTGTAGCATCAAGACCAACCCCCAGGTTGTGAGCATTTAGAGAAGGTGTAGTTGACAGGCAGACTCTAAAAGTTGCAAAGTTCCAGAAGCAAAATCTTAGTTTGAGACACGTTAAGAAAGCGACAGTTGTGGTGCAATCAATTGGCAAATACTTATACAGCATTCTATTTCTTACTGTGCATCACACTGGAAACCCTGAGCCTCTTTTGGAGTTGTCCATTTTGTAAGAAGGTAAAATCATACCTCATATTGTCCACATGCAGTAATTACGAGGTGTAGTGTTGTCAACCTATTCTGAGTTCTATTTCTTGGATTGTGATGACTAGCCAGGTTCTAAGCTATGAAAAATTGCAGATTTCCACAAAACAACCTCTGCCATGTATGATCTGGTGAAATTTGTGTGGGAAACAATTGCTCAATTTGAATAGATAACTTGATATTTACCGTAGACATAAGCTTTTCAGTTGGGTAGGACAGGCCAGATAGTGGATCATAGTTTTACAGCTCTTCCAGCTCCACATTGGGCTTTGTGAGGAGTGAAGTAACTAGAGGATGTTTGAACGGTAGGACATCACCAAATTGAATTGGAACGAGGCAATGATGAGCATGGTAATGAGATGCTTGAGTCCTAGTTGAAAGAGTTTGATGACCTTTGTGTTACAGACATGATGGTGTGAGTCTGTGAACTTTAGCGTGTTGATAACCAAATCATTTTATTGTGAGGCAAATGTGCATCAACCTAAGGAGATGCAGCCATATTGAAGAACCTTGAATGCCAAGTTCTAAGCACTTTGGACTAGTGGTCCAGAAGGTCTACTCGAACAAAGATCCTGGTTGCTTGCAAAAAACGTGCACCCCCAGCAAGGCAGGACGGTCTAAAGGTATTTTGGTATTGAAGGAAAGGAGCATTTTTTGTACCCCTCTGCCCTTTCTATCTTCCAGACCTGATGCAAAAGTCTACTGAACTAAGGGACTGATTGACAGAGTTAACTTACACTTTTGAGTGTGTTTACTACTTTTTGGCTATTCACAAAACATGAGTGTAAATTTACTACAAAGTGTAACTGTTAGAAATGGGATCTCTGGTTGGCTAAGGCTTGCGCCAAAGCCAGGCAGAGACCACCACTCTAGTCAGGGCAAGGGAGTTACACGCCAAAGATAACCCCTGCTCACCCCCTTGGTAGCTTGGCACGAGCAGTCAGGCTTATCCCGGAGGCAATGTGTAAAGCGTTTGCGCACGCACACAGCAACAACATACCAGGCACACCACAAGAAGGAACTGCACACAAGGTTATATATAAAAATAGCCTTTGTATTATCATAAAACACATTAGAATATTACTCACATAATATACATCGTGCCACCTGGCACGGGGTCATATTTACAAGGGAATTATTTACACCTGACAGGGCCAACTGGACCACTGTCAGCGCCAGCACAAAGCGAACTTAGTAAATGTAAAACAGATCCTAAACGTACAACCAGTAATCACTGGTAACCACTGTACTCAGCATCATCCTGTAACATAAACCCCATTATGCACAGTATCACATTTAGGCGCGGAATACATTCTGCGCCTACCTCATAAGCCTAAACGCATTAGACCATACCCTCACCAGCATAAACATATTACGCATTAGTCCTCACCAGCATACACGCAGTATGCAATAATCTCATTAGCCTAAACATCATTAGACACATAAATCATATTAGGGCCTGGCGCCCTATTAACCTCATAGTCCCCCTGGCCAACTGGCCTTCTTGGAGGGCTCAAATGCCCTATGTCCACAATGTCAGGGCGCGCTGCCAACGCAGCGAAAGTCAAGGGTGCGCAACTGCGCAAACCTAAACGTAGCAGCTGCCCACTACTTGCTGGGCAGCTGTGCAACTCACTGTGCCTCTGGTCCCTCTCAGGGACTCTCTCTCAATTGTGCCCAGTTCGTGGCACTTTGCATAAAGGAGGGGGGCCTGGCACCTCTGTGACCTCTGGACCCCCTGTAGCACTACAACATGTGCCACCATCGTTGGGGCGGCCCGCTCTCGGGCGGGCCCGCCCAGGCACCGACAATGTGCCTCGATATGCCCCCATAGACACGGGGCCCTCTGGGGCTCTCTTATTCATAGTAACAACTGCCCCCAAGCGCTGGAGCGGCCCGCTGCCAGACGGGGCCGCTCTGACTCTGTGCCTCTCATCGGCACTGACACCAAGAACCATCACGGAGTCCCACTCACCAGCTGCGGGCAGGACTCCTCTGGTCGTCGCTCTGGGTCTCCTCCCCTTGCAGGTGGGAGCGGCAGCACTTCTCTCACGGCGCGGGG
Organism: Calotriton arnoldi; assembly: GCA_963921515.1. Classification (NCBI taxonomy): domain Eukaryota; kingdom Metazoa; phylum Chordata; class Amphibia; order Caudata; family Salamandridae; genus Calotriton; species Calotriton arnoldi. Next base: position 313,098 of record CAWUFW010003397.1, read on the forward strand.
CTTCCCTTCGCTCCTGGGAGCCCCGCGCTGCCATCGGCGGCCTCTGCCGCCTTTTTCTCTTCACCCGGGCCCCCTCCTGGGACCCGGGACTTGCACATGGAGCCTGCGAGGCTCCGGGCTTCTCCTCTGGCGTGTGCGGGGCTTCCCTCAGCTCTCGGGAGCCCCCTGCACTTCCGGGTCGCCTCCTCCTTCGGCCGCGCTACCATTGGCGGCCGCGGCAGCCTCCTCCTCTCGGCCCCGCCCAGCGTCAGGCACCTCGCCTGGCTTCCTGGTCGCGGTGGCTCGCTCGGACTGCGGCGGTGAAACGCGGGGTGTGCACCCGCTATCCAAAGTAGCATGAGAGCGGGGTGGGCACCCGCTCTCCAACGTGAAATCACTCATAAGCGGGGTGGGCACCCGCAAACAATTCCCAACACGGGGTGGGCTCCTGCTTCCAGCAGCATCACGGGGGAATCCCTCACGTCGGGATTCCCCCCAAAAGGACGGGCAGCACAGCGCTGCGTAGCCCACGCTCTTCCTCTCTTTGGGGAAATTAAGAATAAAGCGCTCACAAGGCGCTAGGAGCCCCAAGAGAGTCCTCAAAGATGAAGGGGCAATGCAGGGCCCAGGGAGGCAAGCCCTCCTGGCAGCCCCCCCTGGGCCCCCAGCAGCAGCACGCCCTGCAGGAATCAGGTACCAAGACTGAACAACCTTCATGGGGTCACAGCCCCTTCTTTTATCCACAAAATCCCCTTTGTGTCACAGCACAGGGTTGGGGAAAAACCAGACGCCACTGGTTTGGGGGGAGCTTTGGAGCACTTTGTTTTGCTCAGCTCCTCTCTCCTTTAACAGGACAGGCTAGGGACATCAGACGCACCACAGGGGGTGGAGCCAGCATTGTGGAGGGAAGGCACAGCCCTATTCAGGTCCCAGGTGCAACTCCTCCCTCCCATCTAGATGCAGATCTCCCTATTCACCACTGCGCTGACTCACCCTGCCCCTCCAGGAGCCACACACACCTCCCAGCCCCTGTCACTCACAAAGCCAGACATGCAATTCACATCAGGCAGGCAGACACAGAGCACACATAAATGCCAACTTCTAAAAGTGGCATTTCTACACCAGTCACAATAAATCTGCGCACACCATTGCGCAGCATTTATTCTCACGAGTTCGCACATACTAAACTCGCCCCTGCACTCCTCTCACACCAGGAATTACCATGGACACACATATCCCCCATGCATTCCTATGGGAGGGCAGGACAATCTCACCACACGCACTCAGCGCGCACGCACTTTACACTGGCCCACAGTGCTAAAGTGCCCAGAGACTTAAAACTACTGACATACAAGGCAAAAAGTTTAGGGGTGAACCGGCCAAAAAGGGCCAAGTCCAACAGTAACTTACACTTGGACTTTGTCAATAGCCAACTACTCAGAAGTGTACCTTACTCAAAAGTGTATAGCTCAGGCCCGTCAATTTGGCTGAGACATGTAAGTTACATTTTTGGAGTAAATTTACACTTGGATTTTGTGAATAGCCTATATTTACCAGAAAATTGAGATTGCTAAAAAGTTTAAGTTATCTTTGTGACTCAGGCTCTCTGTGTTGAATTATCATTCAACTTGTACCTGATCTACCTTTTAACATCATAAACACAACATCAGAGACCTGGCTAACCCATGTCGCAGACTTTAGAGTACCTTTAATGGAGCCTGAGGGCAGGTCCCAACCATGTTTACTTCAGGAAATGTCTGAATATAGAGCTGTTCAGGCTACCATATATGTTAATGGTAGTGACCGAACAATACTCTACAGACGGTCAAAACTCTCACATGATTGGAATCTAAGTGCCTATGTTACCATTCTGGCTATGAATGAAGTGAAACTCTTGGTGCTCTACAAAATCTGATTAAAAAAAAAATACATAAATTAATACTTAAATACGTACAATCGGTTCTATTTGTGTTTGTGTCAGGAATCTAGATACAAGCTTCTCTGAAATAAAAGACATTTGGCTTACAGGTGTAAATTTGAAATACATTATTAAAACGTATCTGTATCTCACACCTGTTTTCTCTTGTATTAGGAAGAGCAAAGTATCCTAGCCATGGAAGATGAAGCAATAGTGCACTTGCCCCTGGAAGGGCATTGCAGGTAAAAAGCAAATAGTGCATGCCATATCATATTGATGCATTGTGCCTTGAAAGAGATGCCATGAGTGATGGATGTATGATATTTTTCTAGCACTGAAACTGACATCTTTGAGACTGATGCCAGCGTTAAATTAAAAGATAGGAAAAATAATGCAGAAATAGATGTGACATGTTTGAGAAGACAAAGACAGCAGCATTCAAGATCCAAATGTCACGACAATTCACATATCTGAGGAGGAAAATAGAGGATGTTGAGCTCTTACCTATGACTTTGGTGTGCTTAGATCTGCAACACTTGATACCCACAGTTACTTTAGATTTCTGTCATATTTGAGGCTGCTGTGAAATATCCAGAGTTGGGCCTACGAAACATCAAGGTTCATGCATGCATATTGCCTTCTTTTGGCTTTCTGCTTTCAATAATCGAGTTGTTTTGAATGTGCTTTATTCAAGAACGAAGAAAAGTTAACTATTAAAATGTAATTTGTGCTTTCTCTACAGAGAATTCTTTTCTAGCAAACTCATCCTTCAGTATGTTAATAACAGTGTTGCAGTTACTGTCCAATAATTTCATAGCATGCCTTTAACAATATGAATGTGTAGGCATACCACTTCCAGTGGCCATTAGAGCAGATACCAAGTACTGCAGTAACTATCTTGTCCCCCCCCTTTCCTAGATTACCTTCCCCTAAGAGCAAAACCAACCCTTTTCTCGGAATGAGGGACTATTTTGAGATATGTACCCATCTCCAGGCATGAGTTACAAAGAAAGACGGGGCACTCCATGGAATCAGCTGAGCCACCCCTGCTTAGTAAGGAGTATATCAACGAGGTCACATATTTCCCTTTTACTATTCGCTGAGCTTGGGAATTGTACAACACCTACAAGAGGCAGGCACCTCACAATGTGGAAAAAGATGTGTAAAGAGTTCCCGGACATGATATAGGATGATTTGCTGCCGGTGCTAGAAAAAAACTTTAAGTCTAGGTGACAGAGGAACTCAGCGCTGAAAGAGATCAGATACAATTTCCTTGGAACGGATGGGCTGCACCTCAGGTGTGTGGGTACAGATCCACACATGGCTGTCATCAAAGTGTGGGAATGGATGACTCAAAATGGGGGAGAATGTGTGAGTGCTTTGTCACTGCTGAAGGCATCAAAGAGCAAGATGAGGGCCGAAGTTGAGTGGATCTGTGCAGAGTTGGAGAATCACAAACATAGTTCATAGTTAGAAGACACAAGTTTCAGCCAAAGGTTAACAAGCTGCTACAGTGTATGGTGGATGTGTCAGTAAAGGCTGACTAGCCAAAGATAAAACTAAACTACAGCATAACCCCAGGATTCAATAATGGTGGTGTCACTGTATTACCGACACCCCATCTGATGAATCCGTGTTAAATGTCATTAAAGCTCTTGAAGGCTTACAAAGACACATTCAGGGGAAAATAAGGACTATGCTAGGCTTACCTGAACCTGGCACTTATCAAACAGAGGAGGCGATCTCTGTCATTGGCAACAGACTATAATTTCCAAATTGACGATGCACCAGTCCATAGTCCATACAAGAAGAATGAAAAGAGGGTGGAAGTGCCCCAATAAAATCAAGTCTTAAGGTTTATGTCAAAGATGCATTTCCTGGAAAGAACTAGTAAGGAGTTCCCAGAAATTGTCATCAATGGTTGTGGAGTATGCTTCGTCAGCTGTTCCTATTGACTAAGAGCCAGGGCTTAGCTTGGAAAGGCATATTCTTAGGAATGTTTAATAACTTTTAGCAATGGTACACGAAGAAGCTGACAACATTCTTACCACAACAGCACTCCATTAAACCTCCTACTTTATATTGCCTTTGCTATAACAGAAGACTCAGGGTCCGATTTAAAGTTTGGCCGAAAATGTACTCTGTCCCAATGGTGATGGAGTACACTCTCTGCCATACTAAAGGACTGCCCGCTTCATTTAGAGTCTGTGGAAATTCAGTATGTCAACGGCGGAGACTGCTCCATCTCCACCACTGACATACATCTGCGATGACCCAACATAGCAATGACCATCACAGGTTATGCCATTGGTAAGCCCAACCCTATTTTGAATGGGCATACAAATGGCAAGTTTTCCATGTCTGTCACTGCCAGGTAAAACCTGGCTGTAAGGGGCAGTGATAACTACCAAATGGCCCCCACGCCTTGGGAGAAAACTCCCATGGCATGGGAGTGAATGTTTTTTTATTTTCAAAAACAAAATCCCACTTTGGGGGAACTTTCAATGCATTTACAGAAACCGCCTTGACAATGGTTCCTGTAAATGCAAAAGATGTCCACTGGGCCGGCGGACAACTCTAAATTTGGTGGGTGGAGTACCCTCGCTTTGGTGGGAGTAAAGTACTCCTGCCACAGTGATGATACTAAATCTGTCCATCCAACTATAAATTAAGCCCTCAGTCTTATCCTGATAGTTGCAGTGGCTGCAAAAAGACAAAATGGTCCTTTGACTTTCTGTGACTACCCCAAAGCTGTGTCAAACCAACTCTTACAGTAAGGGAACATTACATCCACATTTGCAGATGTTTGATGTGGAAGAAGCTCGACAAGCTGTCTTCCTCCATTGAATTCTATGAAGCAATTTCCATTCATTATGCGGAAACCACAGCAGCCCTAACTAAACTGATAGTGAACCAGAGGCAGAGAAGCCAGTCAAAGGAAATATTTTTCAATTTTGTAAGTGTTTGGGAAAGGTTAGTTGCATGTTCCAAGAAGAATGTGTGGGAAGGCTGCAACACAAAATTCCTACATCCAACCAGTGAATCTAGCCAGGTGAAAGGCCACAAGGAAAGAAAGCCAGAGCTAAAAACAACATATCCTGGTTTTACAGTCTCTTGGTCTGAGAGTGAATTATGCTCTTTGGTACTGAAACATAACTTTTCAGGCTGAAGGGCAGACGTCTGCAGTAGTTTCATTGTAATCATCTGGAAAGTGCAACTGAATCCCTGTGAGGAAATTCACCATTTTTTGATGTTCCAAACATTTTATTTACTATCCAGACATGACAAACTCTGATTTAGGGAGTTTAGGGAACTGAGAGCAATACCTCCTAATGTTCAATGGAGATTTAAAAAAAAAAAAAGGATGGTTACCCTCACTCACTTTCACTGGCATGTTTCATCATCAGGCAAACACCATTAATTTCAGTGTCACTAGCTGAATCAATTTTCTCTGCAATTTTGTACTTTAGCAATTTCTTCCCATTTTCTCTACCCAACTTAGAACTCTCAAGGGAGCCTACGACAGACACAAATTAACAGTCGTAGTGAGATGGTACCCGATAATGAAGCATGGCACTGGAAGTGGGGGAGGGTATCAATCTTTTTCTGGAAAATCTCCTCTGAGGAGTTGAGCATCAGGAAGATTAGCTGGGCCAGTGCAAGCAGCACCTCCGGACCAGAAATGGCCTCACCAGTGCCCGTCTTCGGGAGCTCTCAGATCAGAGCAGGCAAATCCTGGGCGTTTGGTCTTCCCACTGTGGTTGGCCGCCATCTCCTACCCCTTGACTTTCTACAGGGCCTCTGTACCTAATTCTCTCAGAAACCAGAGTTTACAGGGCACCCTGGGTGTGACAGTGACCCCATTCCCTATGACCCTCTGGAAGTGATTCCTAACACCCTCAGGGATCACAAATTTACCTTCTGAGTCCACCTCACAGCTATGGGAAACTAGTGTAATCCTCCCCCAAAGCTACACTAGTCACCTCTATGGAGTGCCCATTAGGGTTAACCACCCTCTTGCCGCATGAGGAATCTACCTTTTGGTGCCCTAACTGCAGGCAGTTAAAACACCTACCCCTCTCAAAGGGTTCCTTTCCCCATGGGTTCCCACTCCCCTGCTTTTCTGAAGTGGTTTGGGACTCTTTCCCCTTGTCAGATGTTTCTTTTTGAGTCTTGTAGCTCCCCTCCTTTCCCTGTTGAAGGATGGTCTACTCCTTCTAGTGATCACCTCCCCCCCCAGGATCTTATGGGCACCCTTGTGCATACGTTTACATCAGCTGCCCTTTCAAGCTTTCTGGGATCAGTCAGATTAGAGTCCACTAGATGTTGGTGTGACTCTAAAGAACAGGCACCCAAGATATGCTCCTTAGAAATCAAATTGCAAAGCCCATCATAAGTTTTTTTATGTGTTGACCTTCACCCGGCCTTTTAGTGCTTTCAAAGAGATGTCTATAAAATCTGCTGAAGTTTGCTGCAACTCTTTGAGGATGTCCCAGAGCATTTTTCATGTGTGTGTGTGAGTCATCTACCTCCTCCTTTAGAGTCAGGAGTGTATTCCTCCACAATGTAGGTACCAACCCCCACAACAATTCTCCCTAGTGCTGCTTGTCCACCCTGTGCATCCTCTATTTCATCCCCCACCACAAAGCTAGACACCACAGGGCATATTTACGAGCCTCCTACTTCGCCGTAGCGTCACTTTTTGTGATGGCACGGCGATGCTGACCACCAAATCATATTTATGAGGCCACAGAAAGCTACTTTGCATGGCTTTGAATGGCGTCATAAATATGGAGTAAGGCAACGCAGTGCAATTCACTGTGTTGTCTTACTCTGTGCTAGGGAGGTGCTCCATGGGCATTGCACCCATGGAGTTTGACGCATCCCCAGATTTACAAAACCATGTAAACCTGGGGATGCGCCAAAACCTTACGCCTCCCCAGGGGAGGTGCAAAGAGGAGAAATAACTTTATTTCTCCTCGTTTTCTGCAGCACACATCGAATGAGGAAAAGCCTCCCTGGATTGTTTTTGTGCTGGAAGGTGCCCCTTTCTGCGCAAAATCAATCCTGCATGCAACGCAGGCACCCTTGCACAATTGTGCAACGGTGCCTGTGTTGGCACTATCCTGTCAAAATGGCGCCAGCACAGGGGGAAAGGACAGGAATGCGCCATTTGTCATAAATACGATGCATTCCTGCCCTTTACTTTGACGCAGGGCAGCACAGCAAGGAGACTTGCTGTACTGCCGTGCACCGAAACCCCATAATTATGCCCCTACATCTTGTAACAAGTAAGGGTGGGTGGTTCCTCTGTAGACACCTCCCCATTGCTGCCATCATCTTTGTGGGACTGGGGATGTCCCAACGGGCTCTCTTCTGTTGAAGAACTAGCCTTTTCTCTTCTAGTGCAAGCCTTCTCTCCTTCAGTGCATGAGCCACCTGTTGCTCCTCCAAGTTCAGAGCAGCCAGCTGCAGCCTCAACACCCTATTAGCCTCCCTGTTTGCCAGTTTCAGCTTGTGAGTTTCCCCTATGCCAGAGACATGCTGTGAGAGGCCACACTGCTCCCAGCCCTAAACAACACAGGTGTCCCAAAAAGACCAAGGGTGCAACAATTAGACTAAAAACTGTAATTTCACAAAACAAAAACTTAATCAGAACCATGTGGCAATAAAAAATAAAAAAATTGCTTTTAATTTAGTTTAGGGATTTTTAATGTCAACTTTTAGAACTGAGTTGTACTGCCAAACACAAGTTCTGAATCCCATTGCTGAATACCAATGTAAGAAAGTGACTTTTGGTTGGGGTGGATGGTGGCCCACCACAGTTAATGAATTCACTAACCTGTTAGGCCCGGACAAAGCTTTCAGTTATTTAAATTTAGCTCAGCCACTAGTAGCTATTGCACAGAGCAGACATGATTAACTTAGAGAAAATGGGTAAAGCATTTAGGCACAGAACAGACAGGCTTTATTTGGAGAAAATGTGTAAAGCAGATAAAAGTACCAAAACAGGTAAAAAGTCAAAAGCACAAAACAATACAAATCCCAATCCAATTTATTAAAAAACAGTGTAAACTTTTTTAATAAACAAAATGACACCAAAACATCACAAATCCAATAGGAGGAACCAGAAATATGATTTTTTTTAATGATTTAAATGAAAAAGCTATTGGGAAAAAGTAAGGCGCCTATCAGTAGTGATTTCAGGCCTACCGCAATAGAGCGTGGGTCAGATACGCCAAGAAGGGTTTGTCCCAATCTTAGTACTTAGTCTCTGCAATGGAAGTCAAAATCCCTCAGCGGGGCAAGGTTGTACAGGGCATCTAAGGAATTTCCTCTTGGAGCTAGATAGCTATCGCACGAGGTCCCTTGCAGTCATTGGCTTTGGTAGGTTACCCTTTGAGTAGGAAAAGTTCAAATTTCACGCCCAGGTAAGTCACCTTGCCAGAATAATACTTTTTGGCCTTCTCCCGGGGCAAAACAACAGGAACTCAAAAGGGATTAAAAATAAACAACATGAGATGCTCCTTACCCACTTTTTCAACAGTTCCTGTTGCCCTACTCCAAACAATCCTACTTTTAAAATCCAAGATGGGGAAACCCTTTCTCCCTTGTACAGAGCCAGTGTGCCTGCACAGGGTTGTGCCCTGGGAAATTAGTAGCCCCCTCCTTTGTGAGCACTCTAAACTGTTTCTGAGGTTAGTTTCCCTCCTACTGGGTTTGGGGGCAGCCTGGCTGGCAGACAAAAGTCTGCCTTCCCTAGGTCTCATATTACATTTACTCATCAAAGGGCAGATTGTTTACACTTTATTGAAGTTCCTGGATTCGCCCTAACTTGTTATCCTGCAAGGGGAAGAATAACACCTCCCTACACCCTAGCCATTGCATCTACTGTGTGAACACTTTTCACACCTCAATAAGGTAAAGCAATGATAGGGCAGCTGCTAGCAGGCTAGTGCAAATTCCATGAGCTTCAGGCAAGGAAAGGGTAACTTTCTAAAAGTTAGTTTTCCTAAATATTTTTTAACAATATAGCTTCATCATTAATTTGGATTTTTATTAAGTATTAAAAATAGTGGTTGAACAGTTTTTTTTAGCTTGCTCAAACCTGAGATGGCAGAATTAATATTTTCATCTGTACTCTAGTTTCCCTCATAGAGCAGCCAGAGCATTCAACAGTGAAAACAGCTTTAGGAAGCTTGTCACTGCAGGGACATTGTAACATTACATTTCTACATTTTTTAAATATCAGGGACCCTACCTTGTAGGCTACAAGACTTAAATAGGGGTGATGCAGTACTATTTAAAATTTCGGTTTTTTAGCTTACAAAAAGTGTAATTTTGACAGGTCAGAATGCATGCAGTCAGACTACACTGGTAGGCCTGAAGTCATGTTTTCCCTGTGACACTCTTTGATTTCACAATACGTGCTTCAGTCTAACCCTGGGCGGTGAACTACGCTCCGTTTGCTGCACTCCACGTTACGCGGATCTCGCGGAGTGCAGAGAAAATCCGCTACGCGAAGCGTAGCGGACATTTTTGCTTGCTCACGTTCCTCAACATCAAGTTGGCGACCGCGAGCGAGCAAAATCAACATCCCGGCGAGATTTTTCCTCGTTCGCGATCGGCAACATCAAGTTGGCGAGCGTGAGCGTGGAAAATAAACCTCCCGATGAGATTTCTCAACGCGGGGGGTCAGGTTTCTCATTGCGAGTGGTCTCGTATGCTCGCGACCGCTCGCGACGAGAAACTGCCCGTTCACGTTGAGAAAGCTGTCGCTCGAGTAAAAATCTACTCGAGCGGCAGAAAACGACCGCTTGCACTGTGCATGATGCCGTTTGCAATGATTGCACAGTGCGGACAAGCATCCGGCACTGTGCAATCACCGCGAACAGCATTTTCCTATCACACTACGCTGCTCGCGTAGCTCCGCGTAGCGCGGCGGAGTTGTTTTACCGCTTCGCGTTGCATCACGTTGCGTCGTGTAGCGCAACTCCGCGAATTACGCCCACCCTTAGTTCAGTCAAGAGGTGATTTTAAACTTTCATGCCATGGGTGTAGTTTCTGCATCATATCATATACCCTTAGCAATAAATACACTAAGCCAGTATTAGCATATTTTTTATTGTTTTAGGGATCAGATATTAGGCATTGGATAGCAGTACCCTAGTGGGCACAGTCTAAAAACAGCAATAGAATTAGGAAAAAATGAGGGTTACCATGCAAAAAATGGCATTATCTCACACGTGTTAATCAGATGTTCATCTGTCCAGGATCATACAAGTTAAGTTTCACTAATAAGAGGCATATTTTCCAAAATTCGACAAGCAACAAAATAATAGCACATTTTCACAGCATTACCCATTTGTATGGAATCTGTCAACTGTACCTTGTATTTAATTATAAATGTTTTCAAGTGTTTTTGCTTTCATTATTTTTAAATAGGTTGATTTCCATATCTTTCAGTTGAACCAATAGTGAGTTTGAATTCAAGAACTGTTTTCCAACTTTCAGAATTTATCAGGTGTAACCTGTAAATAGCAAAGTAATAAGATTATGCTTCTACAACAATGTAGTTGCTACATTTTTTAATAATAAAGTGTACTACTGAACATGGTATGCATTGAGTATGAAAATGAGTGGTACCTCAATTCCCTATGATGTCAATACTAAGGAGGAGTAGAGCACTGGAATGTTGCGCACTGCATTGAAGATAATGGAGTAACTCAGAGCTAATAATGGCTGGTACAGGCCTTCTGCTCCAACACTGATATGCTTGTCTTTGTGTTTCTCCCATTGTTTTCCTAAATTCTACTTTCAGTGGGTAGAATGTTCTAATAGACTTTTAGTCCTTCTGCCTCGGGCTATGCCGGTTGCAGCTAAAGCTTATAACTAGGGTTCAGGCAATTTAGTAACCAGTATAGTTCTTGACAGAGGGCTAAAAGCATGCACAACATTATGTTTCATTTGTCATTGATTGGCTTTCCAAACCTGTGACTTGTTGAGCTGTTGACATCTACTGACAATTTAGTCTAGTATTCATTGTATGTGTCATGTCTATCATTCTTACCTAGAGATGATCCATCTGTAATAAACATTTCTGATGAAGTGGCAAAAACCTCTGTGTGGAAGACTCTGCTCATAACCGCAGAAAATTCAAAGAATAAGGAGTCGAGCTTTCCTTCAAAAAGGTTTTGATTTTTATCTTATTAGTAATAGCTGATTAGCACATATTGATTTTTATTGAGATCTTTATAATTAATGACAAAATATACATATACGTGATTTTTTTTATATTCACTTCATTGCAACCACAGCTTCCTCACAAGACTGTTTTTAATTTTGAGACCATTTGACAAGTGAAAAGCAAACGCACAAATCCTTATATGTAATTTTCAAAACGGAAATATAAAGTTTAGAAATTCAAGAGGCATGCATTTAAATGTATTATTTCATTTAATTAGTTATTTAAAACAAAAACAGTAGTAGATCTTCGCTGAGACCATCAAATATCAAACTACAGCATTAAACCATACTATATCTTTTCGATAAGGCCTAGAATTAATCCAGAGTATTAGGTTACATTGAGCTGAGTGCATGTATATGGCACAATTTATGCTGTTACGTATCTAGGCAATTGACAGCATAGCACTAGAAGAAACAAAACAATATATTTATTGTCAGTGCTATTGCAGTGGATATAGTTATCCATAATACTCTTTTTGTCAGAATATATTCTAAAGGCCCCTCTTCCTACTTGCACTTATGGATTTTCACAAAATCTTTCACTCTTATCAGCCAAGAATGTCATGGACACCAGCAGCCAAATTCCTAAGCAAAATGTATTAGTAGGTTGCGTATACTTTAGAGCATGGGTGAAACTAAGTCCAGGATGATTGGGATTGGATTCATGCCAGATTTTCAAGATAATTAGTGAATATGAAATTGGTTCCATTTATATTCATTGTATGTAAATTAATTATATCTGTATATCCAGCCCTCCTCAACCTACTGTGGAGGCTCCTGCATTGGAGAGAGCAGGATGGCTTTGGTTGATTCAGAATTTCAAATGTGCCTATTAGAAAGCACATTCCTACTAAAAGTAGTCAGTCATTTTAAAACCACTTTTAACTGTGCTGTACAAATAACCTAGTTTTAAAAAGTATGCATGTATAGCTACTTGGTTATTAAAAATGAAACAATGATTAGGTATCCTGAAATGAGTACATTTATACATAGTTTTATAAAATAGGATATCAAACAAGAAAAAAACTGAAAAATACAGCATATCTCATCCATTTTTTTCTAAATGTTTATACTCTCAGAAGCGAAAGCTTTCAATATCATGTGAACCTGGTAAAAATACATTTTTGGAACATTTTATTAAGTTGTAATGCAACAGTGCAAATCATATACAGAAATAGTTATCATTTATAGAATGCTTTGGATAAAATTCTCTATAAATCCATGTAAATATTCTAATAAATATTGTCAGTTATTTTGATCTACAAAACCTCTTTATCAGTTGAGCAAAGTCTGAATTGGCTGAAGAAATATCTGGTTTTTTAAGCAGCCGTGCATGTCCGATCTTGAATAAAAAAATATATTTTCTACCAGTTGAGTGTATTCCTATCTGAGAAATGGTTCCTCATTGACACTAAAGATCAAGGAAACCACTTATTACTACCTCACAGATTGCATATACCAATTACATAGCACAGGGAAACAATTCTCTTAATAATTATGAGCATGAGGGCTCTTCAGTGTGATTTTACCCTACTGCCCAAATTTAACCCCTTGCCTCCTGGTTTCAGTTAAATGCATTTTGTTAAAATAAGTACAAATGAATAAATACCCTGGCATAAACCATATATGCAGATGTGTAGTGTATAACATTATGTCACCATTGATGAGGACGAGGGCTTACCCATGAAGACTCTTGTGATGTAGTATCTTGGAATATCGTGTTATTTGCAGCAGGAGTGAATCCTGATTAAATTTATTAAAACATTTTTTTGATGTAACCACTCCCAAAGTATAGTCTGCGATGTAGTGACTGACAAAGAACTGCCTGCAATATAAATGTACTGCACCATGAGGGCATCAAAGGAAAGATGGCAAGAAATAAATTATCAGTGCAGCTGAATAGAAACACTGAGCTCTCATGACATTTCAGATGTGCCACAGAAAGGAGTTCAAAAACATTTTAATTGACTCTAAGAAAGTGTAACTGCCTCACAATTAAATTCAGATATATTCAGCTGGCTAAATCTTAACAATCCCATCTATAGTGCTCATACTCTTGGCCTTGTGGTTTATTGTATGTCCATCGGCCTGTGCTGCAAAGTGAACTTCATGACTTGTTTGTGGCTGTTTACAGCTGTGAATGATTGGCTTCTAGTTGGTGACTGTGTTGGAATTTGAGATCCCTTGTTTTACACTGGATATAGAATGGCTGAAGGTATATTATTGTTTCTACAGCATACCTTCTAATATGTAATTATGCTGCAGGGTGTGAGGGACTAGCATTTTAAGAACGAAATGAAGGCGATATGATATTGAAGTTTGGATTGGGTCTAGATGTGACATCCTGTCTCTGAAATGAAACAGGAATAGGGTAGGTCTGGTTTACTGTATGACTGCATGTGGTCGCCAGCCCATTCCCTTGCCATAGCTCTTGTTCATGTCCATTGTGTTGATCGTTTCATTGCTCACAATGCTTTTATGTGGATGTTTTAAAGTGTGGCACCAAGCTTCTTTACTGGCTTATGATTCTTGATAGCGAAGTGTATTCAGGGGCAAGCCATAGGATAGGCTTTATGGTATTGTGGATGTGCAAGTATCACAATGTCTGTGGTTGGGAGTGGGTTGGCAGATGATTTTCTTGTTCTCGTGGTTGAGCTCAAACTTTCGCTTGAGCATCTCATGTTTTTTTTTGTCTTTTTGAGTCTATGTTGTTGTGTGCCTTGAACCACTACGAGATGTTACTTCAAAATTTTTATTTGTATATAGTTGATTACTTGCTGAATGTGTGCTATTGTGCGTTTTGTGAACAGACACATCTTCTTAGAAAAATGGAACATTCATTTTCGTATTTCTATGTTTAGTTGTTGAGTGTGGCACAATGTGAGTTTTGTGAACAGACTAATCCAGGCTTAGAATTCACCGCCACATTTTAAATGTGACGCCCAGCTACCATCCTGGGAGATTGATTTGGTTCAGAGCACAGTTTGTGTTACAGTAGCTGACTTATGGCACATGATTCTACTATCATTTTTTCTGCACAGTGTAAGTTTGCACGTGTGTCCTTTGTATTTTTTCATTTGAAATGTGTTATTCTTTTATGGTAACTTGTATCATGCTAGTGTGGCAATGCCCAACATTGTGTGGATAGATGTTTACCTAGCAACTTATTCGGTGGCAGTGTTTTTGAATGTGTAGTCATGTCTGTAAGTACTGAGAATGTATTTATGTGATTTTCACATGTATATTTCAATTACATTTACCTCCTGCTCTTTGCTTGGTTGCTGCAAAGCAGCTTTTGCTTGGGAAACTGTTTGCTGGAGGTTATCTTTGTCATTGTTGGACTTTTTCAGACACACATTTTCAGCCTGAGTGATCAGGCCTTTTGACTTTCATTTTAGCCACTAAGATCTTGCTGCGGCTAAAGTAAACCATCTTTTCTCAACTATTAAACGAGCCTAATGCTGACATATTGAGAGTTGTGTAATTGCATGGTCTTCTCTAAACTTCCATCCATGTTATAGGTAAATGAGAGACACCCAGCAAGACCGAAACTGGTGTAGCTTTACTTGTGTTCCCATCTAGAGGGGAACTGACGCTGCAGTTCAGGCTAGAATGTGCCTAATGTATGAGAGCTATGTGAGTCACATATTGCTGGTTCCTACTTTTAGTGGCATGTTCGTCCAAAAAAGGATGGGAATGAAGCCCCACGAAATTGGCTATTGCTGAGACTTTTTCGAAGTTTCTGAGGCACATTGTTGCAGGACTATTTGGAGGACAGTGGCATGCTCAATGGGCATCAATCTCGAATATTATTAGGTAATGGCACTCTCCCACTGCTGCTGGGCCTCAAGGGGTAAATAACTCTTTCCATGTGTGAGGACATGCTTCAGCTGTAGTCCTTTAACATCGGTTCCCACCCTAAGAATTTGCTGTAGTTTGCACAAGCAATGTTCACTTTACATTTTCCTCTGCCATGTATAAATATGCATTGATTGACAAAAATAACTGTCATAGATTGTGACCAGGGACACAGGAATTGTGCAATTTCATGTACACTGCAATTTCTGAACAATTAGGGATTCCTTGCACAAGGGTGGTCTGCGCTGGTGTGGTAAACCAGAGTTTATCAATGTTATTAAGAAATTATACCAATCATCTAATCTGAGATTCAGGCGGTGGAGCATGTTTAATGAAGGTGGACATTGCTATTATGTTTTAGTAAGTCAGATGAGAAGTAGTAATTAATTACAAATGTTATGATCATTTATAGAATAGATTGTAAACAAAATTATGAAATTACTACAAACACTATACATTCACACTAATTGAAGTTCCACATAAATGATCTAAATTAATGACTTCTCCTCCGGTTTACCTCAGTCTCATTATTTAATGTTCACATCATTCAGTCACTGAATCTCAGGCATGGCATAAATATTTATTTCATATACAGAAAATTTGTATTTGATACCCTGTATGTATAGGCTACAAGTGATGCTCATGCAACCATCGCTAACATAAAATTCACCAACTACTGTATAATTTGCAGATTTTAACAAAAATTGTTGTTTTTAACTCAGATAGACCAAAACGTACTAACCCAGCAGCACAACTGGTGCCACTCACTGGCAGACCTTTGACAAAAGTTAGTTGACAAATCATCTTTAAGTTGCTTATTGATGTTTTTATGTATTTAGGTTTTTTGGTATTAAACTGATTCTGTTCGCTATAGTAGTAAAATGAGTTAAAATGAAAAAATAAAATTATAATTCTGCCACAAACTGTGCCACATAACTTGCCTTATCTTGATATAGAGTTTAATGAACCCTGCTGCATAATTGGGTTTTCCATTTATGCATAATTCCAGTGGCCCTCTTTATGACATCAAATGTTACTCAGCTTGAAAGTAGGAATTAAATCCATATTTAATTCTGGATGCAAGAAACAAGGTCAAATGCTAGTAACAAAATATCTGAGTTAGCCCATTGTCACCCAAAAAATAAAAGTGGTCATTGGGCCCACCACTTTTCTCTTTAAAGACTATCTGAAATTTTGGAAAATGGGACATTCTTAACTCACAGCTTATATTATTATACTTGCCCATTCTGTTAATTTCAGGCAAAGTTAGTCAGAGGAATATATTCTTCTAACTGAAGAGGTTTCTAATGTCCTTGTAAACTCTTCACTGTTGCACCTCATCTGCCTTGCGGCATGTGGGTATTTTTTGTTTTTGTTCCCTTTGGTTCATAAGTTGGTTCATTTGTTTTTTAACCTGTATGCAATGCTGTTTGGTTAATCTTGTAGCTTTTGCTCCATACAAACTGCTGAAGCGACTGGAGATTGTTCACAAAAAAATTAAACTTAGGGAAATGAACAGTGTTTAGTTATTTCTGTAATTGCAGATTGACATTCTTCCAAGTATCCGTACAGTTGATTTTAATAACATTTTACTTAATTGTCTCATATTACATTTCCACCATTAGCTCCCCTTCCTAATCAATGTAGAAGCTGGTTCCCAAAGGTAAGATCACCCTTTCCCTGTAAATCCTCATTGATTGCACCTTGTTTGTAAGCATTTCCTCTTCGGGATGACAAAGTCCATGACAGACCACAAATAAAGTTTGATCCTATGGCTGCCTTCAAAATGAAGGAAGCATATGTTACCACATTTTTTCTCTGCTTCTTGAATAATGTGTTATACAACTTGGCAAACTAATTGCATTTCTGAATATGGAAATTTCATCAAGTTTATAACGTAGTTGTTGTACTGTTCTTGCGCATTATAGGCCCAGGCAAATTATATGCACAAGGGTGGTCTGCGCTGGTGTGGTAAACCAGAGTTTATCAATGTTATTAAGAAATTATACCAATCATCTAATCTGAGATTCAGGCGGTGGAGCATGTTTAATGAAGGTGGACATTGCTATTATGTTTTAGTAAGTCAGATGAGAAGTAGTAATTAATTACAAATGTTATGATCATTTATAGAATAGATTGTAAACAAAATTATGAAATTACTACAAACACTATACATTCACACTAATTGAAGTTCCACATAAATGATCTAAATTAATGACTTCTCCTCCGGTTTACCTCAGTCTCATTATTTAATGTTCACATCATTCAGTCACTGAATCTCAGGCATGGCATAAATATTTATTTCATATACAGAAAATTTGTATTTGATACCCTGTATGTATAGGCTACAAGTGATGCTCATGCAACCATCGCTAACATAAAATTATTACTAAATTAGGATTAAAACAGTATGCAGACAATGTGGTCTTAAAATGTCCTCCCAAATTGGAATGCTGCTTTCTGTCTGTATTGTATCGCTTTCTTTTAACAGCAGGCAAAAAAAAAAATCATTGCAACTACGACATGCAAGTATGCCCATTTTTTGGTTGTGCGCTTGGCCAGGAGCTGGTGGAGGTGAAACTCCTGTACAGTTTGTTATATTTGATTGTCTTCCAAATATGATTGCATGCTTCTAAATCATTGTCCTAGACTGGTACTGCATTCCTGTCATGAGTCTCTGATAGGCATCTGGGACAATGCCTAGATAAAATAGGAGTACATTTCAAATGATTGTCCACATACTTGCTGTGTACTTTATATTTGCATCTGTGTGGACTGATTTGCCACATACAAATTATATCACCCTATACAGACTTAATGTGTTGAGATACAACATCAAAGTAGATCTATTTAGCGTCTCAATAATTTAAGGTGAATTAACTTCAGTTTGATAGTTGGCCTGTCTTTTCTTTGCCACCACATTATGTGTCATAGTCAGAAAGAAAGCGTTTTCTGAAAAATGGGACTGTACACAGAGGATAAGAATGGGTAAAGATTCATGCATACATCTTGCATGTACAAACACTGTTTCCTTGTTGAAGTGCAAAGATCATTTGTAGAAGAGCATATGTCACTGAATCACTGAGCTCAAATGTTGGTGCTTAAGTAGTCAAGCCTAGCTGCTGTTTTTCTCATGAACGTAACTAACTCATCCCCAAACTTTTTAAATTATATAGTTTATCTGTTCCCTTCTGGTCCTTTTGTGCTAGTTCAAAATTGATGCACATTTGGTTCCTACTGTTTCAAGGCTTATATCTAGGATAAGGCAAGACAAGGGTGCCAGACTGACCTTACATTCATCAAATGTCCCTGTACAAAAGGCAGAATGTAATGGGGGGCGGGGTCAAATGGCAGGTTGCCTGCACCAGAAACCATAATTGAACCAGCCCTAATAGCAACATTATTGGGGTGAAAGCCTTTAAAAACATCTACCAAATGAAATGTGAACCACAGTTAATAAGGAGCCTTATCAGCAGCCTGCCTTATTTGAGGATGAGATGCTTCTCTGTGGCATTTTTGGGGGGGCTACTTTAGTGCAGGTGTATTTTTAGCACATATAGAGAGCACATACGTTGAAAACTTTGTGTAAACAGATTGATTGTGCACAGTTCCATGTCACTGAACAGACATCATATGTCCTGGCTCTTTGAAAAATGACTGCTATGGCTAGTCTGAAGAGAGTGATGAAATATTCAACCTGACCTCTTGTTTGTAACATTCAGAATGTCAGTATGTCACAAATGCACATATCAAGTCTTTAGTTTTGATTTAAAAGATATGTCATGGCCAAAATACTTGCAGAAACTCTTGCTCATATCAGCCAACTGTGAGCATGAAAGATCTAACTTGTTGGTCAAAGGCAAGGAAAATATCATAATGCAGTGATTCAACCCAGAATTGTAGCTATCACTAATACTGAATGCAGAATGAAGGCGCATTGAAGCACTGTCACACCTTCAACATTACCGATGTTACACTGCAATGTTTCACATTATTTTATTATTCCTTTTTAGCGTTGAAAACGAAAGAGAGAAGCAAGCGCCCCCAGGAAAAAAAATTGACAGAGAGACTTGTCTGTAAATTATTTGAGATATGTTTGAAAGGCAACATGAAGAGTTTATGAATTAACAGTGTTTTGATAGTCTTTTCTTCAAAGAGCAGACAATATCAACAGTGCAATATTTACATCATTCCACCGTGTAGAAAGAATATTCTTCAGAAAATATCTACTGTAGTCAAACTATTTGAGGAAAGTTTTGGTTCCATTGATAAATGTTGCAATGAGTTTGCAAGAACCTAATTCATTATTCATTCATGTGAGTATATAAAGAGAAGTCTGTTTTCTAGAACTATAGCTTGCATATTTGTATTTGCTTTATCTGTGTGCTCTTGGCAATAGATTCACTCTGCGTTCATAGTTTCAATTTCTATTTTTAGCATAGCAATGTGGAACCATTTCCAGGCACACAAAAAAACCTTTGAAAAATGTAAAATAGATACAGTTTTAATTGATTTAATCAATATTATTTTTTTAAAATTTGTATGAAACTGGAACTTATAAAGCCTCGCACACAAAGTATGCACACAACCGCCACACACAATCACCAGCGTTAACAAAATAATGTTACAAGAGCTGATAGAAATGTGAGCTACGGTTGAAAGATAGTGAATGCTCTCAGTTCTATACATGGAGCAGATACTCATCAACAGCTTCACTGCATCAAGGAATATCTATTTTTCTTTCTGATATATGCATTGATTATAAAGATGCAGCTAGTGTACCCTTATAGTTGCTGACTTCATATTTATTATCTTTGTAAAAAAAAACTGCTACATAAGGTAGAAATGTAAGATAATAGTATACATGATTGGTATATTTACTTGAATATGTAAGATTTGTAATTGTACCACTTAGTGTTGCTGTCAATAATAGTTGCCTATGAAATACATGTGTACAAAAATTACATTTTAGATAATGAAATACTGGCCAAATGTAATATGTCTATTGCAGTCTCATTGGACCAAATTTTTACTTTCTGGTTAGTAAATGAACTATAGCTATCTGCTGCATTCAATTTAGTTTGTTTACACCAATAATTTGTAACTACTATTATGATTTCCAATAGCCCTAGGGCATTTTCGGTTATTTCTACAACTTGACAGTGTGTAAGCTACTGATTTTAGTAGTGGTAAGCTTCAAGTATGAACAAAAATCATCTTTACCAAAACAGTGCGAACAGAAAAATACTTTTTGGATAATTTGGAAGATTTGGGGTGTATACTTACCATTTTGATCTAATCACACTCATAAATTTAAAGGTTGCGTGTGGATCGATGTGAGACTGCTGTTAAAATTGTTCCTCCCTTCGATATCCGTGAAAATGCTTTATCAGTCCTCTATCAAAAACGAAATCAAGACTTTTTCTTGACGAACAGTTGCTCACTTACTATATTGCTGTTAGCCTCATACTGCTGGAAATTGACTCCTTATTTTGCACATAGAGAGGGCAGCAGACGCCTTTGCCTTTCAACCTACCAAGACTGACAGAAACATGTGCCAGTGCCATTCTGGAAGGAAACATCAGTTGAACATTTGTACCTACTTGGCCCATGCTTTGCTCACTCATTCCTTATGACTCTGCTGACACTTTTATCAGTATAGCATTTTGTTTACACTGCGGCACTTACCACTGGAAGCACAGCCACTTAAAACCCATCAGGTGGTGTTGGCTTTCCATCTCACAATTAAAGAGGTAAGCTTCTTGTAAGACCATTTGTAATAAACTGATTTGTGTCCTTTCCATCAGCATGATGGCCTGCTGCTCTTTTTTACATCATGTAAACACTTTACTCAGGATCCACAATTTCATAGCAGGAGAATACTGTAAGATGCACCAAAAGTATGAAGCTACAGATTTATTGTGAACTCTTTACAGAGGCAAATCAGAATCAGACAAGAGACAGATTTCAGGACCTTATCCCCTCCGGCAACATACAGCAGTCATGATAATATCATAAAGCCTTTATTAATATTTATGATACAATGAAACATTGAAACTCATGAATAATCAGCTGTACCACTAAGTTACCAAGCAACCAATGTCAGCAGTAAGCCTCCTGAGCTTAGCATGAACTACCATGCATATCAGTATATTTTGTTTAATCATTTTATCCTGAAACATAAGCTTTTCAAGTTCATCAGTACAGGCAGCATACCATCAAATATAAGCTCTTCATTTTGCATAAATGTGCCCTATTTCCCTAAACAAAAGCTTGCTATTTACACTATTTTAACGCCATGTTTATCCTGAAATACCAGCCTTTAAATTTTAGTAAATGCATGTTTAGGACTGATATCATGTTCTCCTGATTTTCCCGATTTTTGTGGTTTAGGCTCTGTCTTTAGCGCTGGGAAGCCTTTGGTAGCCATGCGCTTTACAAGTGTCTACTCATTCATTCATATCTGCTCGCTATTTTCATCAAGTGTGCTGATGCCAGGTATGGACAGAATACGTCTTTCATACTCGATTGTCATCAGGAATGGCAGGGATTCCTACTACTCTTATGTCAGGGAATGTCAGGAATATGTCAGCAATGTCCACAGTGTGTTAGAGACTGGCACCATTATGCCCAAACTAACATTATACCATGGACTGCAACAATTTAGTCAAGAATTCCCAAAGTCAGACGGTATCAGGGACAGATAATATCAGGGTCACCATCAAACCAGGGATAGGCAGAATTATGACAACACTCCCAATAATGTGCCAGGGATGAGTCCTATTATACAATAGCCAATGTTATGCAAAAGACTGCCACAATTACATCAACAGTTTGTCATGGATGGGCACCTTATGTCATGTCCTTGCAATTTCTAAATAAACTTTCCTCTCAGGCGCATCTTTGCTCTTCCATCCTTGGCCTTGTGGTCTATACCTCATCTCACCTTTCAAGGAGTATTATTAAATATTCAAATTTTCTATCTGTACAGTAAAAATTGGTCATTTAAGTAAATCACAACTTCAGCCTACAATCAACCTATCAAGCACATATATTTAATAGCATGTTATCCACGCATTCTTCTAAGGATTCCACATTTTAATAGACTCTGTACACTACTGTCATTTCACTGGGGGATTTTAGGTCATACAGTGAGTCACAGTGATATTCAAAATGACATGTAGGGTACTGACACCGTTGTATGTGTCTGGCTAACATAACCAACACTGCTATCAACCGTGACTTTCTCCACATTAGCTCTTGGAAACTTTTGCCATTATCTTCACTCCTCTCTCAATCTTTCCAGTTATAACAATCATACTTCCAGCTTTGTTGGTGTTTCTGTGGCTCGCAGGGTAGCTGGGCATGCCTGCAGGCAGGGGTATAACTCTGTCAGTTTCTCATCTGCAAAAATAACCCATGCTTTACACACTTTTTATGTCTTCTTCTGCATGTGGTCCAGTACACAGATTTTAAATCTGCTTATTATAGCAGCTACAGCCATTCTTTGACAAATTACACAAATGAACCTTTATAATCTGTAAAAAATGTAATGAATCACATGGTTAATGGCCCACGTGATTATAGATGTGCTGACGCATCTAGCACACACCTTTTAATTAGAAATATCAGACTCTCTGAATTCCACATCCAGCTGAGATCTATACTCTTAGTGAAAGAACTGAAGGAATGTAGCCTGAGCAATCTGCCTCTGTAGGATTGCGGTCAATTTAAGCAGCGCTTCTTGTAAAAATATTTAGTGAACAGTGCTGACAGGAATTATGCCATCTGTACTTCAGATCATACCAAGTGCCAAATCTAAATCTAAAATATAGGAAAGTAGACTAAAGTGTGCCATGCTGTTCAACCGATATTTTGTACTAACTTTTCTTCTGATTGCGCTTTAATAAGCTCTGCCTCTTCATCATATTAAAGGTGTATTTGTGTCTTTGATTAGTAGTTAAACTCTTAAGTCAGGCAATGCCAAGTGACTTTCCAAAAGGTATATTTATGTCAATCATTTACTCCTGGAAGTCAGGCCAAAGTCACATAGTAAAACAACAATTACAGCTAAATAAGGAAGATCACGTGTTTTTCCAAGCAAAGAAAGAGTAACCACTGCACAATAAAAGGCGCAGCAGGATATTTTGTGGCTTGATTATCCATCTGGATTTTGCGAGAATGGTGAAATTTACACTATTGAGACCTAATCTTCTTCACTTTGTGTGCAGTATGTGCCTCGTGTATCATGTAATATAACTTTAATACTACAAGTCAACAAATTATTCAGTGTGCACATGAAATAACATTCATATCATCTAGTGACATCGCAAATGTTGATAAGTGGAAGAAACAGCAGGCATTCCTTTACAACACAGATCTAATTTATGACGTATTGTGTCAGTTATTCTAAGACCCAAATCTGCATCTAGTGAATTCAGAACACCGTGCTACTTTTCTAGGAAGTGACTGTCAATATTTTGGTTGGCGATTAATGAATGACAAGCATAGAGAGTTTAAAAAATATATCAGAAATGAAACCACCAGCTATTACTAAAACAACTTACAATGGATAATTTTTCAAAATGTTATCAGATTAGTGCAAATTAGGTTGTTCTTTGAAGTCCATTTTAAACGCAGTATTACGAGTTTCAAAAGTCCTGCTGGAGAAACAAAATAGTTTTGTGTACTTTATATATTGTAACATTCCATTTGTTTACTAAACTAGAATAAAACAGCATATATGGGATCCTGAGATATTTTTATAGGTTTGCAATATTATGTTCTGAATAATCACAAGCTCTTAGAGCTCCAAGAAGTATGTGTTGAAGTATTCATTAAACTCATGTTCTTACGTATTTTAAAGTATTTATTTTTCACTGTCAATCTGTTCACAAGAATAAAAATGCTATTCTTCTGGTAATCCCGACTGTTTGAAATTAAGTAAAATGTGAAGCAATTCCAGCGTTATCTCTCACTAACTTCTAATTTCAGACTCCAGACAAAACCACTTTTTCTTGTATGTAATTTATTACAAATGTTTAAGTAACATGTAATTGTTAATAGAATATTGTCTTTTTCACAGAAATGTTGTGTGCAAATAAATATTTATCCTAGCAGATGTGTTCATTTATTTGTTTGATTTATGTCTTTATACAGTGAGAGGAATATGTGTACAGCGATTACACCGAAATTGTGTTAAGGCTTCAAAATGTATCAAGGATGAGCAATCATTCAATAGTTTTGATGAAAATCATTCTATATGTTGAGTATCATTGAAAATCATTCCATATGTTGAGTTGAATATGTTGAGTCTTTTTGTTTCTTTTGGGAGCAGGGGCCCTCCATGTTATTTCTTCCTACTGTTCATTCATCTTTCTAACAAGTATTTATTTGATAATTACATCTCATTTTCTTTAAAGAAAGGTACAGGGATGGACTGAGCTGAGAGAGTGAGGAGGTGAACGTGGCAGTCAGACTGTGCTGTAATACAGAAATGTTAGAATGACTCATGTACAACTCTCAATTATTCCAGTTTATAATTCAGTTAAAGTTCAGCATTGGGTGCATCGTCCTTAGACTGCAGTGTTGAATTCAATGCAGTTATAAGTAAGCATGGGTTGCATTTCTATTAAAGTGATGTGCAGTTGGAATGCCTTGTAGTTAGGCTGCAGCAGTGGGTGTATTGGTAATGGAGTGCAGCATTAGTCGAGGTATGACCAAAGGGAATTGTTATATAGAGTGAATTTCAATTGCAGTTATGCATGCAAATCAAGTAGATACCAATGATTGGTGTGTAACAGCTGTATTGTACGGCTGCAGCATTGGGTGTAGAGCAAATAGAAATATGTTTTGAGCCTGTGAGCTGCAAGGAGGTGGCAGTGACAATGCACGTCCCTCAAAGGCAGATTCTAGGGTTCACGGAAGTGGCACAGTGATGGTATCCTAGGTTGCCCTTCATAGCAAGGAAGGAGGAATCTTGAACAAACCAGGGTCAGCATATGCCTACTCAGCTCCCATGCACTGTGAGCAGCTGCAAAGGGGATCATTGGAACATTCATACAGGCTGTGGTGCCAAGTAAGAAGACGTAGACAGACGGTGTAGGGCACCTTGTGGTAGCAGATGGGAGCTGGGTATCCAAGCGCAAGGCATCCTTTGTAAGGCATTGTTAGAAATTGGGTTGTAGGTTGACTTGGATATGAGCCCAAGTCAAAGAGCAACCACAATCCTATTCAGGGTAAGAAGCAGGCAAACTCTAAACTAACCTGTGCTCACCCTCTGGTAGCTTGGCACAGAGCAGTCATGTTTAACTTAGAGGCAATGTGTAAAGTATTTGTGCAACACTTCAAACAGTAAAACAGTGAAAACCCTATGCAAAAAGATTCCACAACAGGATAGAAAAATGGAATATAATTTTATAAATAAAACAAAATCAAAACGACAAAACTCCAATCAATAGAACATGAGATATGAATTTTTATAGAATAAACTGTAAAATAGAGCTTAGAAGCAATAAGCGTTTACTTGAGTTATCTGGTCGCGCCCGACTGGGACAAAGTCAAAAGTTCAGGCCAACTGCGATGGAGCATGGGCCAGATACAGGGACCCAGTGAGGTCCACTGAACAAGAGTATTTTGATCCTGGCTGCTTCGACTTAGAAGAGGCAGGATGCAGCCAAAGCGATGCGTCAGTCCTGATCCGCGCAGCAGCAGTAATTCGTTGGCTCCAATGAAAGAAGAGCTGCGATGCGGAGATTTAGCATCATCGTCAAGGATGCCGTCGACGGGGATGCGGAGACCTTGCAAATGGAAGAGCATCGGGCAGTGGTGGTTCTGAAGGCAATGCATCAGGGAGTGATCCATGCAGCAGAGGCAATGTGCCGGTTCTGGTCCACGCGACAGGAGGGATGCGCCGGTTCTGATCCACAAAACGGTGATGATGCACTGGTTCGGCAGAGGATGTATGGGTTTTTCTGGAGCAAGCACCTTAGGCCCACTTCCAGGGGTCCTGGACTAGGGTGGCACCACTCGGCAAGGCAGACTCACTGATGGCAGAGTCCATGTGCAGAAGCATGTAGGTTGGAAGTCTTTTATGTCCCTGAAACTTCAGATTAGAAAGCCAGACAGCTAGACTTTGGAGTCACTTTGGGAGTCAAGTGATGCAGGTAGAGTCCTGCTCAGCCACGCACGGGAACAGCAGGGAGAAGGGCAGCACAGCAAGACAGGAGTACAGTTAAGCAACAGTCCAGCAGAGTGGCAATCCTTTAGCAGCACCGCAGTCCTTCCTGGCACAGTCTTCACAGGTCAAAAAGTGTACTGAAGTGGTGGTGTAGGAGGTCCAGTTCTTATACCCAGTTGGGCTTTTGGAGTGAGGGAGACTTCAAAGACAAGGTCCTTGAAGTGTACAGAGGTCCTCCCTTCCTGCCCAGGTTCCCGACTTACTATACGGGGGTATGCAGCCCTTTGTTTTGGGACAGGACACAGTCAATTCAGGTGTAAGTGAGGCATGGTCCAGTTCCTCCCTCCCATTCTGCCAAGATGGCCCATCAAGTCACACCTAAGCTCCCATTGTCTGTAGCTGTCTTTGTTGAATATTTGAATACTTTCATGGTGTTGCAAGCAAGCCATACCCTCTCCAGGGCATACTTTGAAAAACGATGCCCAACTGAATTTTATTTCTCTGCAGAAATTCTCGAAAACTATCTGTTAATCAAATGGCATTAAAGGCAGTTCAAACAAATGTGTATGCAATTTCAATGGCCTATAATTTTTTCAAGATGGGTATAGCTACATTCTATTTCCATCCCATTGCTTCCAAGTAGATTCTCAGTTCTATTTTATGAATGACAATCTCCTCGATTAATCAAGGTAGAAAAATGTAAAGTTATACAGGACAAATCTGATGCTCAGTATCTTACTATGGCACAAAAGCGAGTCACCAGTGTCTAACCTATGATTTGTACAGGAGGTATACCCTCCAGTACCAAGTTTTTTGTGTAGACTTTTGCACAGGGAACAGCTGTGTAAGATGTCTGTTTTACTGTGAAGAACAGGGGACACATGTTGATATATCTGGCATTAGAACATTTCAACCCTTGGGTGTGCTTGGTTTGATTGGGTGCTAGGCAAAGCAAAATTGTGCTAATTTAATAGACATGTATTTGCACTAAAACTTGTGGTTAATACCCTGGCCCACTCCAGACAAGGGACATTACATGAGACGCAAACACTACATATGGTGACTACAGGCATCACCATTTTTAAATATATCTGACCACATTTTATCTTATCCTCAGCTGAGATTTCACCTCATAGCAAGGGCCTATCTTTTGTCTTTACTGAAAGAACTGCAATTTTTCATATATCTCTGCATGCATTATTTTTAAGTAAATATGTGCATACAATAAGCAACATCACTGGTTTATGTTCAAAATCTACATCTTGTCCACCTAATTCAATGATTCACACTGAGATTCACAGCTTACATGGTTTTAAGGGCTTTGGCTGAATTATGTCCCACGTGATATAATTCTTGAAGAAAGAAAAACTCTTGCTGACTTAAAAAGGAATGACTAAATTGTGAATTAGCCAAAGCGATGCGTCAGTCCTGATCCACGCAGCAGCAGTAATTCGTTGGCTCCAATGAAAGAAGAGCTGCGATGCGGAGATTCAGCATCATCGTCAAGGATGCCGTCGACGGGGATGCGGAGACCTTGCAAATGGAAGAGCATCGGGCAGTGGTGGTTCTGAAGGCAATGCATCAGGGAGTGATCCATGCAGCAGAGGCAATGTGCCGGTTCTGGTCCACGCGACAGGAGGGATGCGCCGGTTCTGATCCACAAAACGGTGACGATGCACTGGTTCGGCAGAGGATGTATGGGTTTTTCTGGAGCAAGCACCTTAGGCCCACTTCCAAGGGTCCAGGACTGGGGTGGCACCACTCGGCAAGGCAGACTCACTGATGGCAGAGTCCATGTGCAGAAGCATGTAGGTTGGAAGTCTTTTATGTCCCTGAAACTTCAGATTAGAAAGCCAGACAGCTAGACTTTGGAGTCACTTTGGGAGTCAAGTGATGCAGGTGGAGTCCTGCTCAGCCGCGCAGGGGAACAGCAGGGAGCAGGGCAGCACAGCAAGACAGGAGTACAGTTAAGCAACTGTCCAGCAGAGTGGCAGTCCTTTAGCAGCATCGCAGTCCTTCCTGGCACAGTCTTCACAGGTCAAAAAGTGTACTGAAGTGGTGGTGTAGGAGGTCCAGTACTTATACCCAGTTGGGCTTTTGGAGTGAGGGAGACTTCAAAGACAGGTCCTTGAAGTGTACAGAGGTCCTCCCTTTCTGCCCTGGTTCCTGACTTACTATACGGGGGTATGCAGCCCTTTGTTTTGGGACAGGACACAGTCAATTCAGGTGTAAGTGAGGCATGGTCCAGTTCCTCCCTCCCATTCTGCCAAGATGGCCCATCAAGTCACACCTAAGCTCCCATTGTCTGTAGCTGTCTTTGGGGAATACACAAAGCCTAGCTGTCACCCTCCCCAGACATATATCAGAGACAGGCAGTACGCACTTAAAGTAAGAAAATGCCAACTTTCGGAAAGTGGCATTTTCAGATCTGCAAATTAAAATCCGACTTTACCATAAGTCGTGATTTCAAATTGTGATTCCAGAGATACCAAACTTGAAAAGTCCATCTTGTCACATTTGGGAATTACACTTAAAACATGTAATAAGGTAATCCCAATGTTAGCCTATTGGAGAGATAGGGCTTGCAGTAGTGGAAAACGAATGTGAGAGTTTTTCACTACCAGGACATGTAAAATGTAAAAGTACATGTCCTGACCTTTAAATACATTGCATCCCACCATCTGGTTTGGGCCTGGCAAAAGGTTTACCTTGCCAGGTCAAAATGGCAATGTATATTGCACACGCAGGCTCTGCAATGGCAGACCTGGCCATGGTTAGGGGGCTACTTATGTGGGTGGCATAATAAGTGCTGCAGGCTCACTAGTTGCATTTAATTTACAGGCCCTGGGCACATGTAGTGCACTTTGCTAGGGACTTATAAAGAAATTAAATATGCCAATTGGGGATGAGCCAATATTATCATGTTTAGGGGAGAGAGCACAAGCACCTTAGTACTGGTTAGCAGTGCTAAAGTGCACAGAGTCCTAAAGACAGCAGAAACGAGGTCAGAAAAGTGGAGGAGATATGGAAAACATTAGGGGGAAGACCACCCTAAGACTGTCAGTTCTAGCAGGCTTATTCTGAGTTGCAATTTGAAGAGAAAACCTGAAGTGAGCCCTTTCAATAATTTACCATTAAACACTCAACCACTCACCCCCATGCATCCAAAAATTAACTTTCCAATTTATTCAACCTGCCGACAATTCTTCTGGTCATTCACTGTCTATCCATCCATGCACTCATTCACTCACCAGTTCATTGATCCATCAGTGTGCTCACCCATTCACCAACCATCCCTGCATTCACACACTCATCTAGACATCCACCTATTAGCCCACTCACTCATCATTGCACACACTCAACCATTAACACCCTCAGATTCTCACTCTGCAATCCATAATTTCCAAAACTTGTTCACTCATTCTCACATTCACCCAGTCACACACAAAAACCCGCCAACGATAAAGCTCCAAATTATAAAAAAAAGTCAAACTTTATTATTTTATAAATGCTTGTCTTAATTACAGGTTCTGCTAATCAAACAGTTCAGCATGGATAATGATGAACGGAAATAATGTACAGTCGTAGTTTAAGCAATGGCACGCAGCGAACGAAAAGAACATAATTTTCTTTTCTGGAAATTTGCTGACGCAAAATATCAACCACATATTAAGCAAAATGTTGCTTCAGTTATACCAGACAGAAAACAGAAACTTGAGATAAAAGTAATAGCATGCTTCATGTTAACTTCTGTCGTTCGTTACTTCTTTGTTCGTGGTGTCAATATTGCAAATATTGCTACAGAGTATCTGCTTTCCAGAAACAACCTTGCCCCAAGTGAAAATCCCACTGCGCCACTTAAAATATTAATATATTAGTGTATTAATGTGTAGTAAAGCACCAGACAACAGTCTATTTTTTATAATTCAGTTTTAGTAACATGGTAGGAAGTGTGTTTCAGTTCACATTTTAAAAATGTCAGTAATTGCAGACACAATTTCAAATCATCATAAAAGAATCTGCACTGGTCAGGAGCTTTAAAGGCGAAATGGAATACGTGACCATCCTTAATTCCACATAGGACATAAATCCAGCAATTCCAGGTTTCTTCCAGGGTGGTTCTCCGAAGAATACAATATCGAAAAATGGGTCAAAATGGTCAATTTTAGATCACACCTTTAACAAAAATTGGTTGAAAATCCATTGGTTTGAAGGGACGTGCCAAATATTTGAATACTTTCATGGTGTAGCAAGCAAGCCATACCCTCTCCAGGGCATACTTTGAAAAAACGATGCCCAACTGAATTTTATTTCTCTGCAGAAATTCTCGAAAACTATCTGTTAATCAAATGGCATTAAAGGCAGTTCAAACAAATGTGTATGCAATTTCAATGGCCTATAATTTTTTCAAGATGGGTATAGCTACATTCTATTTCCATCCCATTGCTTCCAAGTAGATTCTCAGTTCTATTTTATGAATGACAATCTCCTCGATTAATCAAGGTGGAAAAATGTAAAGTTATACAGGACAAATCTGATGCTCAGTATCTTATTATGGCACAAAAGCGAGTCACCAGTGTCTAACCTATGATTTGTACAGGAGGTATACCCTCCAGTACCAAGTTTTTTGTGTAGACTTTTGCACAGGGAACAGCTGTGTAAGATGTCTGTTTTACTGTGAAGAACAGGGGACACATGTTGATATATCTTGCATTAGAACATTTCAACCCTTGGGTGTGCTTGGTTTGATTGGGTGCTAGGCAAAGCAAAATTGTGCTAATTTAATAGATACGTCTTTGCACTAAAACTTGTGGTTAATGCCCTGGCCCACTCCAGACAAGGGACATTACATGAGACGCAAACACTGCATATGGTGACTACAGGCATCACAATTTTTTTTAATATATCTGACCACATTTTATCTTATCCTCAGCTGAGATTTCACCTCATAGCAAGGGCCTATCTTTTGTCTTTACTGAAAGAACTGCAATTTTTCATATATCTCTGCATGCATTATTTTTAAATAAATATGTGCATACAATAAGTACATCACAGGTTTATGTTCAAAATCTACATTTTGTCCACCTAATTCAATGATTCACACTGAGATTCACAGCTTACATGGTTTTAAGGGCTCTGGCTGAATTATGTCCCACGTGATATAATTCTTGAAGAAAGAAAAACTCTTGCTGACTTAAAAGGAATGACTAAATTGTGATTTAGCCTTTTGAAAAAGGCAGTGGCATTTTTATTCAGAACGATGTTGATTGCAATACTGACATTCGTCATCAACTTACTAATACATCTCATTAAACTAAACTCAAGATTCAAATCATGACATCTGAAACCAAAGAGGAAGGACTTTTGAGCAAGTTGGAGTACCACTTCTTAACAATAAGACATCTAGAACATTGGCCTTTTATACTCAGAAACATACTTATGGGTGCCGCTCTGTGCTGAAACTGTTTAGAAAATACTTTGATTTCTTCAGCTGTGACTTTTTACACTTGACAAGAACATAGGTAGCAATAGCTCTTACTTTATCACCATCATAGAAGATTTACCTTTTGACCCCTGTGAGAAAGTGCTCTATTTTGCGTGTACACCCCCATTTTTTAGGTCGTGCCTAGCATTGCAGCGCATGCGCTGCTCGCTTTGCGAGGCATGCAGTATTCAGTATAGCGTGGAAGCTTCGTGGAAACTCAGCCCACTCTCCGCCCATCTTTTTCATTGGCTTAGGTCCTAATTGCTGCCTTCTGATTGGTTTTAGGCTTGTTAGTCCCTCCTCATGATGGCCATGTCGTCATTTGTATCCTTCCATGGCTACTGGCCCCTTTACTTCAAACACTATTTTCTTCTCGTGCCTCCCCCTCCCGCAGTCCGTGACCCGCACTCCCGTTTCCAATGCAATAGGTCTTGTGTAAATGTGAGTCCTATTGCATTGCAAATGCTTGTTTTACATTGTTTTGGGACCTGTGTTCGCCTACCTGCCCTCTCGAGTCAGCGATAGACTGACGGGGTGCCCCCTGTGGAGGGCAGGATGACCCGACTGAAGCGCCTTGCAGAGAAACAAAATGCCACAAAAACTTGAAAACTTGTTTCCGAATGGAGAAGTGTCGGGGGTCGCTGGCCAACGGGACCCGTCACGTCTCGCTGGAGGAGAAAAAAGGTTAACTTTATTCCCAACGGAGGTGGGCATGATGCCGACATGTGTGCCAATGGGTCTGCCAAGGTGCCCGGAGGGTATCCCCCGCCGGGGCTGCGGGAGCCCACTACCGAGCGCACCACCTGGACCTGACAGATGGACTTCACCATGGGTCTGGGCAACATGTGGCGCTTCCCGTACCTGTGCGAACGGCGGAGGTAGGTGTCGGCCTCTGGGCGCCTTGAGGCCTTTCTATGATACTTGTGGCGTTTGCAGGGCTTTCTTTTCTACCATAGACACGTAGTGTCACAACACTGCAAATAACAACCTGTGTTATCAACGCGACAAAATGAAATGAAATGTGACTCTTCTGGGGTCACAAAGGTCTCAGCAGCAAGTAGTGAACCCACAGAGCTATACAACTCTCTTTAATGTCTTTCAATGCCCTTATTAAGTGTTTCCCGTTTACTACACGCCGGTGCCATACGTACTGCGCGTCCTCCCATCTGATTGGATGCTTGGTTCACCTACGTGCACAGAACCCTGCTGACAAAGAGGGACTCTGCCCCTTCCCCACCAGCTGAGGATAGAGGCGCAGTGTTTCATGTAGTTGCGTCTCTCTCTGGTCACGGCTAGCCAGAGCTGTCTCGTGCTCTCTGCTCTTGTTCACGAGCCTGCTTTAAATCGTGCACACCCCACACCCCGCTGCCACCTTGCAGGGGGCATCCTGTATTCCCTCCCACACTCAGGCGATGGCGTCGCATCAAAGCCCTGCTGTCAGTATTCTAGGGACGTGGGTGGGGGGGGTCTCACGCCCTGCTTAGACTCATGCCTTGAGTGGCAGAAGGCC
The DNA here is from genome assembly GCA_963921515.1 of Calotriton arnoldi. Classification (NCBI taxonomy): domain Eukaryota; kingdom Metazoa; phylum Chordata; class Amphibia; order Caudata; family Salamandridae; genus Calotriton; species Calotriton arnoldi. The sequence goes on from CAWUFW010003397.1 coordinate 346,273, forward strand.
CCTGAGCCCCTCCACATGCTCTACGTGACCCCCCTTCTTTTGCATTGTGCCACTGGAGGCAAGAGTTAATCACTGTCCGGCGCACTTGCATAGTGCTTCGTACTCCGGGAGAGCAGCGAAGCACTATACATTTTATCAGTTCCTGGTCACCCTTTTTGAAGTGTGTGCCTAGAATAGAGCTGGGGGTGGTAAGCGCTAGATGGGAGAGGGGTCTTCTGTGCATGTGGTTCAAAGACCTGCTCCAAACATTGTGGCGCATGTTGGCAAACCGAAAGAAACCTGGTATGGGACCAATCAGATCTGTAAATGAGGGAGGTGTGGCTCTAATGCATGCTGCTTGCTTTATCTACTTCAGAAGGATGAAAGGCAGAGCCCACTTACAGTTCTGAAGCAGACTCCCTTATGTATTTTAAAAAGCATTTGGAAACTTGGTTTTCTCACTATAGTTACCTTACTTCTTGGTTGGTTTGACTCTGTAGATTAGTCAGTCTCGCCATTGCGCTTTGGTACCTGGGGGTCTAGTGTGCTTTATAAAACAGTATCATATCACATCCTTCCTCCGGAGTCTGGGACCTGCAGGTATAAAAAAGATCCTTGCAGGGGGATTACTCTCTGGGGGAGCTGTGTGACTAACATTGGGATCTATGAGCAGCTGGTTACAAAGAGATCTTCCAGTGGGCGAAGTGAGGTACTTTCAAGCACAGCTTCTGCCTGAGCAGGGGTAGGGGTAGGTTAATTTGTACACAGATGGTGCATTTGTAAAGCGCACATTCGCCACGAAGGGTATCTTGGCCTGAAAAACACATGTTTATTTTTCCCAACTCAACGGTACTCATTTTATCGACCTCAGAAGGATGAGAGACTGAGTAGACCCACCAGGATTTGAACCTGCGACCATGATGTCAAACACAAGCCCTAGAGTGGACCTATTAGTCCACTAAGGCACTAGACCCAAGGAGTAACAACTAGAGTCCGATCTTTTATCGAAGGAGGTGCCAGACCTCTAGGGAGACCCTCTAGCCACATCACTGGCTCTGTCCCGGCCCTTCTGGCCTGGTGTGATACCTCCGGATTTGCCTGCAGGGCAGTTGCACAAGGCGTACGGCACTTCACCGGGGCACACATTTGGCAGGGTTGCGTTTGGACCTATATGTGCACAGGCAGGGTGGGAGGCGGTGGGGGATTGAGGGGAGAAGCAAAGGCATCGAGCACATATGGTGGACCTTTGACCTCTGCTGTGCAGCTGTAACCATGGACATGGCATGGTCAGTTTGGCACAATAAACATATGACTCTACATCACCTCAGTAAGAGGTGGGAAAAAGGAAACATACTACTTTTGTATATGTAACCCTCGCCCACTCTAGTAGTGTCATGCTTCGTCATCGGGTTCACTCTGACCCCTATAAGTCAGGGTGGGCTCAACCCTGTTCCAGGGAGCTCTTTGTATATTGATGCATCGGGAGTGTAAGTAAAAATTCCTCAACCACTCCCAAGGTATTCCTTTATTAGCAGGGTGAATGGAAAGGATGAAAATTAACTATGAAAGGGTCAAAAAAGGATACTATGGTCCTATGACCCTTATAGCGCCAACATGTTTCTGCCCTACACAACTGCTCATTCAAGGTCCTGGGTATTTGTCAGGGCGGGTTTGTTGATGGTCAGTTTGGCACCTTTTATGGGAGAGGGCACCAAAGAAGCTCTGGTAAGGTAGAGATAAGTTGCTGGGTGTAATTTGCAGGAACCTGGCGTCTGGTCCCTGCCCTCCTCACCCAGGAGTCTCAGAATATGAGGGGACATTAGGAATGTTGTACACAGTAACAGTGGTATGCATGTATGTAGCGCCAACATAGATGCGTAGGTATGAAGCAGCGCAGAACTGTGCATTACGTGTGTGTGGGGACGATCTATAAGAACACTTTGGCGCATGAGCATGAAGAGACTAGCCCAGAATCACGCGGTGCTGAGTCAAGCGCCGATGCCAGGATTCACTGCAGCTCTAGTCGCTAAGAACCCCTGAAGAGAAGGAAGGAGAGACTTTCCAGCTGCTGAACATGCACAGGATGACTCGTCTTCCTAGAATTCAAGCTCAACGCGTGGAGGGAGCTCAAGGGCGACAGGAGAAGTGTGTGCCTTGAGTGACAGAGAGTGGGGGCGGAAGAGCTCGTGCTGTAGAAAGAAACCGTAAAGGGATGCCAACGTGCACGGTGCGGCGGGCCCCGCAGCAGTAGTGTAAAGCTGTCACAGGAGTAAACGTCATAGGCCCAGCTGCCTCTGTCATCCTATCACGATACACACCAACTCGCACCATGAGATCCACAGTGGACGCTTGTACCCACACTGAATTCACCCTGCGCCACCTGCAAGTGTCAGGACGTCAGCCTGCAAGGTGCTAGCACGGGAACTACCTCACATGCGACCATAGGTCACACATGCCCACAAGAGCATACATCTCACAGTAAAGTAGTCAGTGTACACGGGAGACGTGACTCGTTGTAAACATGTACAGTTCATGCCCCCCCACTCTATAAACATGTACTCACCGGCCACTCTGCTGTAAACATGTACAGCTTATGCCATCATGTAACTCACCGGCCACGCTACTGTAAACATGTACAGCTCATGCCTTCATGCAACTCACTGGCCACTCTGCTGTAAACATGTACTGCTCATGTCTTCATGCGACTCGCCGGACACTCTGCTGTAAACATGTACTGCTCATGTCTTCATGCGACTCGCCAGCCATTGCTGTAAACATGTACTGCTCATGTCTTCAAGTGACTCACCGGCCACTCTGCTGTAAACATGTACTGTTCATGCCTTCATGCGACTCTCCGGCCACTCTGCTGTAAACATGTACTGCTCATGCCTTCATGCGACTCACTGCCACTCTGCTTTAAACATGTACAGCTCATCCCTTCATGCGACTCACCTGCCACACTGAAACATGTACTGCTCATGCCTTCATGCGACTCTCTGGCCACTCTGCTGTAAACATGTACTGCTCATGCCTTCATGCGACTCTCCGGCCACTCTGCTGTAAACATGTACTGCTCATGCCTTCATGCAACTCACCGGCCACTCTGCTCTAAACATGTACTGCTCATGCCTTTGATCCAGCGCCAAACCGTGGGTCTCTGAATGACACAGCAGACAACGGGCCCCAAGTTTACAGTACACAATTTCTCACCATTTAACAGACCCTACAAGAATGGCGCTGAAATGCGGTTTGTGTGACGTTGATTTTGTCTTTACTCATCTAAAGGGAAAAACAGATTATCTAATTGTTTCTTCTCTATTTTAGGCCTTTAACCTATTTCGTCAACCACTTTCCTCTGGGTCGATGAATCATATCGATGAAGTAGTGTAAATTATTGACATGACTAATTAACCAAAACCTTAACAATTGTCATGAGGAAATAATCACAAACTCAAAAATATCGTTAATCTGTTTATCTTCAGTAATTATAAGAAAATCTCAGGTACAAAGTTACAGGGAAAGAAAATACACATTATAGGAGAAATATCATAAAATATGCAGACAAGATCACAAACATCTGAATCACAGTGAATATTATGGAGTGGATAGATGAAGAGACATAAGATTCATGAAAGGAAAACATTTGCAGAATTGAAAATTTCCCTATTGATACATACCTATCGATTAAAGATCAGGAAAACCACCACCCCCTGGCCACAAGGATAGTGAAAAGGAACCCGATAAAGGAAACCAGGATAAGATAGGATCAGGAAACAGGTAGGCCTCTAACCGACGGACAGCGACGATCACCCTCTGCCTCTCTGGACCTACGAAACCTGCCTTAACCACACCCCCTAAGAGCATCCCAATTATACGCTAACTCAACCTGACCATCCCACTAATCTGCAACATTCGGAAAAATCTCAACTTTTCATTGGTCAATTTGTGGGGTGTTACACCACACCTCCATTACTTCATTTGGCTTTACATACTTTCTTTGTTCTTAACTCATTCTCCCGATTTACTTCACTGCTTATGAATCGTTTCTCTGTCCCCCATCACGTCACATTCTCTGATGAATGGCTTGTCCCTGTATTAGCAACTTTATTTCAAACAATGTATCGGCTAGACATAAAATGTTCATCAATTTGAGCTTTCCCAGGCATCTTGACGTCCTCAAATATTGCACGTCATTCTTTCACTCTTCAAAGTTTCCTTCATCCGCCGCTGACACCCACCAAAGTTCACGTACAGGTTACATTTTCACGGCCTTTCTTCGGCCTTATGTCAACATTAAACACCCAACTAACTGCTCACCATAGGCCCATTTTTAAAACTACGATGAAAGAGAAATATAAAGAATATTAATAACACAAAAATGAAAATTACACTGTTTCCCTCCCCAATTGCACTAATCCCATGTTAATTTATATGAGCATTAATGTGCAAAGCATTATTATTTGCAATAGCATTATTCCACTTTGTCGGTTTTAATATGCAAAAAGCGATATGCGGCCTAAGCATTTCATGCATTAATCTTAATTGCAATGCACACGTGCGCAAAGCATTTCTCCGTGTTTGTATGTATTAATGCATATTAGTACAAAACACACAATTAATAAATGTTATCTTGGGGTGTTGATCCGAGCAGGTTTACATGACGCAAACCCTGCTCCATCAATTCCCCCCTTTAATGGCTTTTTATGCCATCATAAAATATCCATCACCCATTGCCATTTCTTGTTTCCTCAGAAACTCGTACTTCTTTCGCTTTTAAATTTCTTCTTTTCACCTAAATCTTTCATCATTTCATAATATTTGCCATTCATATTTTCTAACTCTATTTCTTCTAATTTCCTTTTTCTACCTTTACATTTGTTATCTACTTCTAGTATTCTTATGTTCTCTCTTCTTTTCTTGCAACATTTGTAAGTCATTATTATTAGCATGATCACTATTATTATTGATATTATTGGTATTATTACTCCACCTAATAAACTTTTACCAAAATCAGTGAACCATTTACCTATATTTGAAAAACTCTTATTAATTTTCTCCCAGACACCATCAACCTCTAGTTGTGTTAAATCCCTATGTAAATTTGTAATATTTTTAATATACCCTTCAATACCTTTGCTTTTGTCAGGAATATAAGTGCAGCAATGTTGCACCTTTAGCATCCCACAGACTCCACCCTCTTTTGCCAATAATATATCAAGGGCAAGTCGATTTTGCATAACCATTGATCTAATTGCAACCATTTCTGTATCAATCAATAAGAACCCTCCAACAGTATCAGTTGATAATCGATCAACCACTGTGGATAATTTTCGAATTTTGTGTGAATTAAGAACCACTCCAACTGAAGGTATTAACGCACCAAATATATCACCCACTATTTCTGAAAAACGTGCTCTCTTACTACGTATTAATCCATGTTTCTTCTCATTAATCTTATTATTTCTATCTACATGGTATACTTTAGGAAATACAATCCCAAAGTAACAACTACCGTACCAGTGAGCAGGCAGTCTATAATAAGCATTCCTCCCACACACATAATATACACCTGGGAAAACAGGGTCAGTTCCTCCCTTTAATCCCCATCCTCCTGTTATTAAGAAATTATGTTCACATTTATTAGTACCTAAATAATAGTTGTTATAGTTAGTCTTTAGTCTTAGCAAGCAAAGCTTCCCCTTGTGATTCCAATCCAGAGACATTGCAGCATAAGTCTCGCCTTTTTCATAATTTCCTTCTCTAAAAGCCCAAGGTGGTATATTAGTTTTCTGTTCAGCAGCCTTTTTATGAAATTCTTGTCTTCTATTTTCTACCATATTAATGAAATCTTTTTCTTCTATTTGGAAACTACAGATGAGATTATTTTTGTGGGCATATATTAAATCCAAAGTTTGTGTAGTATGAAAGAACTCTCCCATATGTTCAGCTTCTAAGCTACTAGATACTTTATTTAAATTCTTTCTAATAGGAAGTTCGGAAAAGACCACATCTAGGTTAGAATAATAAAATTCTAATTTTCCTGTTACATAGAATAGACTAGTTAGTACACTACACGAAACACCATATGTTAAAGGAAGGTGGTGATATGTCACACCCTCCGAGACAGACGATGGTAATTGCATGCAAACATAACAGTCACTCACATTCATCGTATTAATATATTCATACAATAATTTAGTAAAAACGTTTAATGAGAAATCAGTAATTGATCTATCTTGATGATAAATACTTCCATCATTATGAACTATATTAGTTGGACTTTTAGTAACAACTTCCACTCTCATACTTATTGTATTATTAGTCTGATTTTTGTCACTAGCCACCATCAAGACAGGAACAACAATTGTTAGTATTAACCACACTGACATAGTTAATAAGACACCACATAAGCAAGCTCTAATACATTTACGTTTTAGACTAGGTTTCGGACGTTCAGTCACTGTAGATTCTACCATTTTTCCTGGTTAAAAAAATTATAAAAATCTAACTTCACTATTAATTTCTTATAAACCTAATTCTATAAAAAAATATGTAAAATCAATCTTCTTTTGTACAACCACACACTTTGATATTTTCTCGGCCTCTTTTTTTTTTTTTTTTTTTAGGTCTTTCTCGAGTCTTTCTTTTTTTTTTCAAATCTTCTTGACGTATCAACTTAATTTGACTGGATTATGATGCACCTTAATTTTTCTTACAGTTTCTTTTAAGGTGGTTTCAATTTTCTCTCATCAATTCGTTCTGTATCATCTGTAACTTCTCCTTCTGTTTGATCAGGGCTTTCGATTTCCTTTAAGATAACGTAAATCCACTCAGGTCTGGTATACTTTCGACTTGCAGCTCTTTGTCTTGTTGTTCTTCGTACTATTTTCTTTTGAGAATCTTCTTGATCCGACTGACTTGAAATTTCATTTATTTGTTCTTTCTAGGATATATCTGTCTTTTTGCTCCACTTTGCCAATTGTCATTATATCTCAGTCTTTTTGTTTGAACTCCTTCTTCACCCTGATTTTCGGGTTCTACAGTTCTTTTGCATAACCTCTTTCTTGGCTGTTCTTCCTTTTCACTTTCAAAGTCTGTTTGTATTTCCGGTTGACTAGTACCCTCGTTTACTTCTTCTCTCTGTTGACTTTGTTCTTGGCTTTCGATAGCTTTTTCGGTCAGCTGATTGTCTTCTTCAATCAACTCTTTTTCTTGTTGGCCTTGTTCTAGGCTTCCAGCAACCACTTCTTCTGTCTGGATATCACTCTCAATCCGTTCCTCTGTATGTTGGCTTCCTTCTTGATTTTCGGAAGCTTCTTCCTCACTCTCTCCAACAGCAGTCTTTTCAGTCACAGTATCTGGTGCCCACTCTACTCGGCTGGTACTTGGTTGTTCATCATCCACAGGCTCAGTGACATCTGCCTCTCTGGATTTCTCAGGCTCACAACCTCTGGCTTCTGGTCTCTCTTTTTCTTTTTCCAGTTGCCGTTCAGCTACTTCAAGTGGACTTGGGACTCTTCTGGTATGGCTGGCGTGTATCCAATTTAGTAGGCCACCACACTTTACTGCAGTTGTTGTTATCAATATGATCTGGTATGGTCCATGCCACCTGGGTTCTAAACACGACTTCCTCACGTGTTTCTTGACAAGAACCACTCTCCTGTACTTAGATCATGCACTGGATTCAGCTGTATTTCATTTGCGTCTGCTCCAACCTGATAAGACACAGAACGCACCATATCAGCCAGTCCTTTGCAATATTCAAGAATCATATCATCAGAAATGCTCATCAGTTTGTTTGCTGGTACAATTGCTTGTCTCATGACTCTTCCCATGAGAACCTCGTGTGGACTCAATCCAGTTTTTCTGTCAGGAATGCTTCTGAGACTCAGTAAGACCAAAGGCAAAGCATCAGGCCATTTCAGTGTTGTGGATGCACAAACTTTTCCTAATCTAGATTTTATAGTGCCATTGATCTGCTCCACAATTCCAGAATCTTCTGGTCGGTAAGCACAGTGCAGTTTTTGTTCAATTTGCAATGCTGCGCAAATTATTCGAATTATTTCATTATTAAAATGTGTTCCTCTATCTGATTCTAAAGTGACTGGAAATCCGTACCTTGGTATTAATCCTATCAAAAGCAATTTAGCCACGGTAAGGCTGTCATTCCTCCTTGTAGGATAAGCCTCTACCCAACGAGAAAAGAGACACACAATGACGAGTACGTATTTCAAACCATTACACGGAGGCAACTCAATAAAATCAAGTTGCAAACGTGTAAATGGTCCTGCAGCCTTTCCGATAGTTCCTGTACCCACAACTGTCCTTCTCCCTGGATTCTGCTGCTGGCAAACAACGCACCTTTGGCACAAACTCTCTGCAATCTACCTGAACTTGGGATTAAACCAGGTCTGCTTAAAGAGTCTAATCATTGCATCCCTTCCAACATGAGTGATCCCATGATAGACTCTTGCCATATGTCAAAGCATGCAATCGGGCATAACTGATCTTTCATCTACATATACCCAAATTTCATCCTCTGGTGTTTTTGTACATCCTGCTTTTCTCCAAAGCTCCTTTTCCTCTTCACTAGCTTCTTCCTGTATCTGCTTAATTTCATCCCAATTGTTTATTGATGTAAACATTAAATGGCAATCGGTGATTTTTCTTTCTGTTTTCCTGTTAAGTGCAGCTGAATTTTCTGCACAGAAATTCACGAACTGATCTGCGTATCTGCTGCCACTGGTCACATAATCATTTCCTGATTTATGCGCAGATCATTTTACCACTGCAATTTGTTTTGGCAATTGCAGGGCATCCAATAAATCTCTCACAATTTTTCCATTTTTAATAGGGGAACCTGATGAAGTCATGAATCCCCTTTGCATCCATAATTGGCCGAAATCATGCACCACCCCGAAACCATATTGACTGTCCGTAAATATGGTTACCCTCAAATTTCGGGAAACTTTACATGCTCTAATCAGAGCGTATAATTCTGCAATTTGTGCTGATTTTACCCCAAATAGGCAGGATGCTTCCACAGTTCCAGTTCCCATGCATACTGCATAAGCAGCACTCAAGTCTCCTATTTTATTCCTCAAACATGATCCATCAACAAACAGAACATTGTCAGATTCTTCCAAAGTCACATCTTGGATGTCGGCCCTAGGTTTTTTACAGAATTCTGTCACATCTAAACAATCATGATCTGCTTCTTCTTTTACCTCCTCCCCATAAGGATTTGGTAGTAATGTTGCTGGATTTAAGGTGGTACACCTCACAACTGTCACATTTTCAGCACCCAAAATCACTCTCTCGTACCTAGTCAGCCGACTGGGAGTCATGTGCTGAGTTCGTGTTTTGGTTAAAAGAATCTCAACAGAATGTGGAACATACACTTTGACTGGATAACCCATCACAATTGCTTCACTTTGTTCCAAACTCACACATGTAGCAGCAACGGCTTTCAAACATCCTGGTAATGCTGCTGCCACAGAATCTAACGTAGCAGAAAAGTATGCCACTGGACGTCTAGTCAATCCATGCCTTTGAGTTAACACTGCTAACGCACATCCATCTCGCTCACAACAGAACAATGCGAATTCTTTTGTATAATCAGGCATTCCCAATGCTGGTGCTTGGCACAAACTGTCTCGCAAATTTACAAAGGCGTCCATACTCTCATCATCCAAATCAATCGGATCAGTCACATCTTTATGTGTCAACCTCTATAAAGGTTTTGCAATCACTGAAAATCCATTTATCCATTGTCTGCAGTAACCAACCATTCCCAAAAACATTGGCACTTCTTTCTGGGTTCTTGGAGGTTTCATCTGTTGAATTGCCTCAATTCTTTCTGGTGTCACTTTTCTAACTCCTTTCTCAATCCTGTGTCCTAGGTATTGTACTTCTTGTTTACAGAACTGCAATTTCGCAGGTGACACTTTATGTCCCCCTTCTGCCAGATGGTTCAATAAGGCAATAGTATCTGTCACACACGCCTTTCGAGTTTTTGATGCCAACAGTAGGTCATCAATGTATTGAACCAAAACCGAATCTTCTGGCATTACCAATGTCTCCAGACATTTTTTCAGAATTTGATTGAAAATCGAGGGGCTTTCTGTGTACCCTTGAGGAACTCGGCACCATGCCAAGACACGGTTTCCAAACCGAAATGAAAATAAAAACTGACTGTTTGGGTGTAGAGGAATTGAGAAAAATGCTTTGTACAAATTAATTACTGTGCACCATTTGGCATTACATGGAATCTGGTAGAGGATCACTGCTGGGTTTGGCACGATTGGACAGCAAGGTATCACTATCTTATTGATTTTTCTCAAATCTTGCACTATTCTGTATTTTCCACTTGGCTTTTTAATCCCCATAATAGGTGAGTTACAAGGACTGCTCAGTATCTCTCTTAGAATGCCTTGTTCGATCATTTGATCGATCACAGGAGCAACTCCTGCCATTGTCTCGGGACTCATTTTATATGGAGGAGTGTTTGGGTAATGAGCACCAGGTTTCACTATAACCTGAATAGGATCCACATTTTTCATTAACCCTATTTCCTTTCCTGTAAAATCCCATACATCTGATCTTACTGTCTCTCTCAGCTCATCAGGCAAATTCTGTTCTGTTAAAAGTGAATATAGTTCATCCACTTCCGTCCCTTGCTTTGCTAGCATCAACTTAAATTCGACATCCTCATCAGGTGTCTGAAATGCAATACCATCAGGCGTACAAAAGATGGTACAATTCATTTTGCAAGGTAGATCTCATCCCAATAGATTCACTGGGCTCGAATCGCATACCACAAATTGATGCATGTCTTTGAACCTTCCAATGTGAATCTCAATTGGTTCTGTAACTGGAGTTTTAATCTGCTTATTTGACACTCCCACAACTTGGATAGTTTCTCCCGAGTGGGCTAGGTTAGGAATTTCTGCTGCTTTCACAGTAGAACGGGTAGCACCAGTGTCCACTAAGAATGTAATATTATTACCTTCCACCTTCCCATCAACAAATGGACCTGACTGATCTACCTCCAGAGTTGCGCCAATCACGCACTCTTCCTCCCCCCCTCAGGCACCGTCATTGGCTACTCTCCGAATCACTCCCATTACACTGCAACCAATATTGTGGAATCATCTGCACATTTGGGTTCTTACCATGTTGTTCCATAGGAGTAAATCCAGTATTCACACTGTATCTCTGTACCTGAGCACCGACATTACTCTGCATAGGAGCTTGGGTACCTGTATCTGTGGTGTAACTATCTGCTGCGGCTGTTTTTGGGTCACAACCACTTCATTCTGCACCTGTGAATTTAAATTTTGGGTTGTCCCATTCATTTTTACAGTGCTTCTACACTCGTTCTTCCAATGTCCAAGCTTACCGCACGCATGACAAGAACATTTTCTTTTCAAATCATCTTTAACAAATTTTCCTATACCCTTTCCAACACCTGGTACCTGAACATTTTGATTCCGATTATTCGTCTGCTCGACACTATTTACTTCCTGTTGCTCTGCTACCTTAACTTGCGCCCACATCATTTTTTCCTTAAGCTTTTTGTGTCTTGAATCAATGTCGTCGCTATAGTACTTTGCATAACTCAGAATTTCATCTACCATTTTATTCTGCCAGCAAATCAGATGCTGTTGAATCATATTACTAATCTCTGGTTTCAGTCCAAACAAAACGATACACAAAATGTCCCATATCCTTCTCACCTATATTCTCAAATCCGCTATACTGCTTAAACACCTGTAACAATTGCTCATAGTATGCATGCACCGACTCTTTCGGCTCCTGTGTTGTCCTGTCTATTTTTACCCAATCAGTTTCCTTCGGGGAAATCTTTCCTTTCAAGAAAGTAATCACCTGATTGTACTTTTTCATCACCTCATCTGAAGGTGCACCAGTTTTAGGGTCTCTTGGATATTCTTCTTTAGGCCAATCGACAGTTATCTTACACTCTGTCCACAAATCAGCCGGAACTACAATCTCGAATAGACCATCTAGGTCCTTCAGCAATACCTTTGAAACCTTCACAAACCTTTCTACCTGTTTATACCATTCCACTGGTTTTTCTCTCAATCTGGGGAAATCATTCGTAAAGGACAAGATGTCCTGTCTACTCCAGGGAACATGAACATATCCACCACCTAGAACTTCCCTCATTGGACACACCATTTCAACCTGTCCATTTGTTTTTAATGGATACATCGAAGTACCTTCTGTAGGGTTTAATTCATTTTTTCTTTTCGACCATCTACCTTTCCAACGATCAACATCTCCCCACTTCCTCAGAATCAGCATCAATTCCTTTATCTGTAACTTTTACCAGACACATTCAAACTTTCCAAGTCCCTGTCAGTGAAATCCATCCTGTATGTTTTCTGCAATACCTTCGATCTCTCAATATCTATTCCGTAATCAACAGCAGCTTCTGCTATCTTCTCATGCAAATTCCTTGCTTTCCGGGTAATATTCTTACACAAAAACAATAATTCCTCATCTCTATAAATACTTAATCTATCTGGACTGATCGTACCAATTATCATTTCCTCCAAATCCACCTTCAATCTACACACATCTATACTTTGTGGTAGGGGTTTTCGCTTTTCCATTCCCTTTATCCACTCATTCAGCTCTTCTGGTGTGGGACCTACTGAACTCTCAGATGCGGAATCACCACTCTGTGCTATTCTCCTAGGATCTATTTGAACATTTCTTCTTGGAGTTTCATGTACTACTTCTCCTACGGGAAGGTCTATTAAGGTAACATTTTCTTCCATTCGTTCAACTGGACTAGGTATAGTCATTGTCTCACTCCTCATACTACTTGTCGGAACTGTCAAAGCATGTACTCCTGATATACTCTGTTTATTCCCATACAACGGAACTATAGGACCTATTGTTACGGGTATTGATAATGCTTCTGCATTCAGATTTAACTGTTTACCTTTCTGAATTAATTCTTTTCTTGCTTGGTTTCGTAACTCTGTCTCTCTATCCGGTACTACTCTCGTAATCACTGGAATTTGGGGAACTTGCGGAATCAGTGGAGATCCCATTATCGGGGCATTTGGAACTACTTCTCTTGGACTTTCCTGATATGGTGGAGGTCTTTTTGTTATAATATCCTCCAATAACTCGTCATCTGAATCATTCATGTTACAACTCCCTCTTTGCATTTCAATATTATTCTTTTTCTCCTTACTTTTGCCTCCTATTGACTCATCATTGACCAAGACAGGATACAGTCCTTCCGTTACTACAGCTCTTCTCCATCTTTTCACTCTCTCTTGCCTACTCTCAAAGGGATATCTGGTCATGATATTTCTGTATTTTCTTCCACCCCTGTATTTCTCTCGCTCAAAAGCCTCATATTCCCATTCCTCAAGTGCCTCATACTGAGTCGGTCTAGGTCTAGGCTCCAACACATTCATCCGATCTCTTCAATTTTGTAAAATTCTCACATTAAATGTTCCATGTTCCGGAAAAGCCAGAACACCATCGCTCTCAGTATACTTCACCCAATTCTCCAACCAAGTGCACGTATGATATCCACATTCTAGCATCATATAGGATGCGGGTGTTCCTGGAGGCGGAATAAGAATTCCCTCCCTTGTCACTATCGGTCTGTCCTTTTTGAAGAAATTCCTGATTTTATTAATAAACTTCATTTTTCTCAACTGTCCCTTCAGAATGTGACTCAAAAATGTCAACAAACATTTCGTACTTCTGTAGTCTCTATTAGGCAACTGTCGTCCAATACCAACGCGACTCACACCAACCAACCAATCAGAACACTGCTACGTCAGCAATGTCTCAACCAATAGAGATGCAGCTTACAATAGCTCATCCAATCACAGATCTAAAAGCTCCCGCTGCCTGACCAATGCCAGCGCGGCGTTTTCTGACGTCAGTATTACTCCTTCTACTGACCCTCCCTTTACAAAATGACTCTGCAAAAATTTCTTACGCTTTTTCTCAAAGAAATCTTGTTAATAACGACATAAAAACAATGCTACCTTGTCTGTTTTCTAAATAAAGAGATAGTATTCACTTTTCCAAAAAGAATTTTCTCTACGAGCAAGAATAACGACCCAACGCTATCTCACCCTTCAATCAAGCTCCAGGAGGACCTGTTACTTCTCCAGGGATAAGGCCAAAGTTTCTCAAGAGGACTTTTTGGTATGAAAAGGAGCCTTGGTACTTCTCTGGGGATAAGGCCAAAGTTTCACAGGTGGACCCTTCGCTATAGCACTCCAAATCTACTCTCATACGAATTCTCCCTAATGCAACACCTACAGCCTTTCACTGTTCATTGTTATGACTTACAGACAAAGTACTTCCGTAGTGGGATACGTCTATCCACACTAATTCCCAGCCTACTTCAGGCTATGACTTTAACCCGGGCAACCTTCTCGCCCGTATATTCAAGACGACATAAAAATACGACATTAACTTTTCGGGTTAGAACACATATAATCAAATCATTAATCAATAATCAACTAATCAATAATAAACCATCATACTGCTACCAAAAACTGATCCAGCGCCAAACCGGGGGTCTCTGAATGACACAGCAGACAACGGGCCCCAAACATGCAATACACAATTTCTCACCATTTAACAGACCCTACGAGAATGACGCTGAAATGGGGTTTGTGTGACGCTGATTTTGTCTTTACTCATCTAAAGGGAAAAACAGATTATCTAATCGTTTCTTCTCTATTTTAACCCTTTAACCTATTTCGTCAACCACTTTCCTCTTGGGCGATGAATCATATTGATTGAGTAGTGTAAATTATTGACATGACTAATTAACCAATATCTTAACAATTGTCATGAGGAAATAATCACAAACTCAAAAATATCGTTAATCTGTTTATCTTCAGTAATTATAAGAAAATCTCAGGTACAAAGTTACAGGGAAAGAAAATACACATTATAGGAGACATATCATAAAATATGCAGACAAGATCACAAACATCTGAATCACAGTGAATATTATGGAGTGGATAGATGAAGAGACATAAGAGTCATGAAAGGAAAACATTTGCAGACATTACAAATTTCCCTATTGATACATACCTATCGATTAAAGATCAAGAAAACCACCACCCCTGGCCACGAGGATAGTGAAAAGGAACCCGATAAAGGAAACCGGGATAAGATAGGATCAGGAAACAGGTAGGCCTCTAACCGACGGACAGCGACAATCACCCTCTGCCTCTCTGGACCTACGAAAGCTGCCTTAACCACACCCCCTAAGAGCATCCCAATTATACCCTAACTCAGCCTGACCATCCCACTAATCTGCAACATTCGGAAAAATCTCAACTTTTCATTGGTCAATTTGTGGGGTGTTACACCACACCTCCATTACTTCATTTGGCTTTACATACTTTCTTTGTTCTTAACTCAATCTCATGAATTACTTCACTGCTTATGAATCGATTCTCTATCCCCCATCACGTCACATTCTCTGATGAATGGCTTGTCCCTGTATTAGCAACTTTATTTCAAACAATGTATCGGCTAGACATAAAATGTTCATCAATTTGAGCTTTCCCAGGCATCTCGACGTCCTCAAATATTGCACGTCTTTCTTTCACTCTTCAAGGTTTCCTTCATCCGCCGCTGACACCCACCAAAGTTCACGTACAGGTTACATTTTCACGGCCTTTCTTCGGCCTTATGTCAACTTTAAACACCCAACTAACTGCTCACCATAGGCCCATTTTTAAAACTACGATGAAAGAGAAATATAAAGAATATTAATAACACAAAAATGAAAATTACAGTTTCCCTCCCCCCATTGCACTAATCCCATGTTAATTTATATGAGCATTAATGTGCAAAGCATTATTATTTGCAATAGCATTATTCCACTTTGTCGGTTTTAATATGCAAAAAGCGATATGCGGCCTAAGCATTTCATGCATTAATCTTAATTGCAATGCACACGTGTGCAAAGCATTTCTCCGTGTTTGTATGTATTAATGCATATTAGTACAAAACACACAATTAATAAATGTTATCTTGGGGCGTTGATCCGAGAAGGTTTACATGACGCAAACCCTGCTCCATCACCATCATGCGACTCGTAGGCCACTCTGCTTTAAACATGTACAGCTCATGTCTTCATGAGACTCGCCGACCACTCTGCTATAAACATGTACAGCTCATACCTTCATGGCACTCACCAGCCACTCTGCTTTAAACATGTACAGCTCATGCCTTCATGCGACTCACTGCCACTCTGCTGTAAACATGTACTGCTCATGCCTTCATGCGACTCATTGCCACTCTGGTGTAAACATGTACAGCTCATCCCTTCATGCGACTCACTGCCACTCTGGTGTAAACATGTACAGCTCATGTCTTCATGCGACTCGCCAGCCACTCTGCTGTAAACATGTACAGCTCATGCCTTCATACGACACGCCAGCCACTCTGCTGTAAACATGTACAGCTCATGTCTTCATGCGACTCGCTGGCCACTCTGCTGTAAACATGGACTGCTCATGCCGTCATGCGACTCACAGGCTAGCCTGTAAACATGTACAGCACATGTCTTCATGCTGTGTTTGTTACCAGGTATGTTTACCCCCAAATATCATACAAGTGGTTGAGTGTTTGTCTCCGACTATCTGTCTTTATATAATGGCACAATTTATCCCTAAGTAGCTTTTAAGTAATCTATGTTAAACACCCACTCTTGCTACCTCGATGCCTTTGTACTCGAACAAAAACTGCCCCGGAGTCCAGGGCTGGAGGCAGGGTGCAGTTCAGTCTGTCTGAAGGCCGATAGGGTTGGGGCAGAGACTGACATGTCACCTATGGCCTAGTGATAACCACCATCGTCCTCTCCTCTCAGACTCTCTAACTTCACGAGCTGCCTTTGGAACAATGACTGCCCCGGTGTCCAGGGCAGGAGACAGGGTGCAGGCCAGTCCGTCTGAATGCCGGTAGGGTTGGGGCTGAGACTGACATGTCTCAGGCTGTCCCATCGACTCGCCATGCGCCACTGCTCCCAAACGCTGTGATTGGTACGAGGTGCCCTTGAACTGCCCTTGTGGGCGAAGGGGCTGTGGCATGTGAACCCCATCATTTCGCTGGGGACCCCAGCTGCCTTCCTCACCAGGGATATGTACCTCTTGTATAAGGTGCCTGGACACACGTGGATCACCCATGCATTGCTCTCTTCGTTGCCAGGGCTGGATTCTGAAAGGGGGCGGGACATGCCCTGGAGGCAAACAAGACAGGTGCCAGCCGCGTCCTGTAAACTGAGACAGGGTTTCCAGCATTTCATGGAAATCCCCCCTTCCCCTTCCCCTCCCCCACGTCACGCACACACACACACTTACACCTCCCACCCTGGGGTCATATGAGCGCATCTATCTATAGAGGGCACCATCTGATCACATGTGGTATCACTGGGGATGCAGGTGATGACATCATAGATCAGAGGTAAGCGACCATGCACTGTCACTAGGGGAGGGGAAGAGGTGACGCCAGGTTCTTGGGTTTCACGAGGAGAGCATTTATCCATAGAGGAATGTATAAGAGCACACGGGGCATCAGTGGTCTCAGCCGGGCATCTGCCTATAGAGAGATATATAAGAGCACACGGGGCATCGGCGGTCTCAGCCGTGCATCTGTCTCCAGAGGGATGTACAGGAGCACGCAGGGCATAGGTGGTCTCAGCAGTGCCTCTGTCTATAAAGGGATGTACAAGAGCACACGGGACATCGGGGGTCTCAGCCGTGCATCTGTCTATAGAGAGATGTCCAAGAGCACATGGGGCGTCAGTGGTCTCAGCCGTGCATTGGTCAATAGAGGAATGTATAAGAGGACACGGGGCATCGCTGGTCTCAGCCGTGCATCTGTATGTAGAGGCATGTATAAGAGCACACGGGGCATCGGTGGCCTCAGCGTGCATCAGTCTATAGAGTTACATATGGAAGCACACGGGGCATCGGTGGCCTCAGCCATGCATCTGTATCTAGAGGGATGTCTAAGAGCACATGGGGCATCGGTGGCCTCAGGCGTGCATCTGTCTATAGAGGAATGTATAAGTGCACACGGGGCATCGCTGGTCTCAGCTGCGCACAATCGCAATGTTAGATTGCAACTGGCACCAGCATAAATCAGCAAGGCATAAGGAAAGGGGAGGGAGAGTTGGCAAGGAAGTGGAGCGCCAGGTGGGGGGCGGGAGTTTGGGCATGTGGGACACGCGGTCTGCATCTAACCGTTATACAGTCTCAGCCCTACATTGAAGGTGGCCAATTGGGCGGACACTGTTATGGATTTATGCACTTTGCACTTATGTATAACACCCCCAGGAGGAGGTTTGCTTCTCTACGTCCACTCACTACCTGCTTCAGAGGCCTCCAGAGTCCCCTTTCACACCTTCCAGAACCCTGGGTGCAAGTCCAGTGCGCACTGCTGACGCCAGACCCCCTGGGACTTCCAGGCACCTCACATTGTCTTAGTGTGTTTATTTATTCTGTCGGCTGGCTTGGGCGTATGCCTAGAAAAGCAGAAAGTAAGCCAAAAACAAGCACTGGCAAAGCCAATAGGCCTGGCCCTAGCAGCCAGTCTTATTGGCGTTGTCAATGCCTGTTTCACTTTTGACATGGTTTTTGTTAAAAATTTAGCGTTGGGGAAGATGCTGGACCCTCATCAATCAAAAAAATACACTTCTGTAAACAAAAACGTTTTTGGTCTCGAAAGGCACATGCAACAATACCCTTTTCCCTGACACTTAAGAGGACTACTTTGTGTGCGGATGTGCTCCTTGTAAAAGGGAGCAGAGCAGTCATCCGGGACGAAGTTAGCCAATGGCTGAAGAAGTGGGCTGACCTTTTGCCCCTGGCTGCCTACTGCAAAGGGCGAAAGAAAAATGTGAGTGACCCAGAACTGGACCAATGATTGGAGAGGGCTGGCAGACAGCTCCTTTCACCATGTAGATTGTACATATAATGTAAGTGCAAACTAAAGGTCTTGGCTAACTTCAGACCTAATAAAGATGGCAGGATCTACTCGCACCTAAAATGGGTCATGGGCCTGGGCCACTGGAATTATGCGGCAGGAGAGGGTCAAATTATGCAGCAGGCATGAGTAAATTATGTTGCAAGAAAATGCTAATTATGCAGCATAATGCTGCACATTTTGTAATAGTATTACTTCATTATTTCGTCATTTTTAAACATGGAAACACTCTCTGGGCATTGGTTGCATTACATTAGTACCAATTTAACACCCAAATCTAGCAATATTTGACCAGTCCAGCTTTGCAAAGGTCTCTCCACTGCGCAGCAACACGTGTCATCGCATGTTTAGTAACTTTTGAACCGTTTGAGCTAGAAGCACATTTTTTTTGTTAAAATCTGCAGATTATACAGCGGGTGAAGGATTATGTGACAAATACGGCAAATCTATAATTATGTAAAAATCACTCCAGCCGCACAATTGCATAATTCTAGTGGCTCTGGTCATGGGGCAACTTGACTCTAAAGCTAGGACTGGGTAAACTCCTCACAGCCCACTGGGGAAACGTGATCAGACACCAACCCAGGAAAGAGATTTTTTGAGACCCTTATATAGTCCACCTTCAGATAAGACATATACATGGACTAAAAGCTGACGCTCTATAAGAACCACACCTGTGACCCATCAATGAACACAACAGGGTTTATAGAACAAATACTGATTAATGACTTTCACCTGCATTGATGGAATTTTATCATGAAGGATTGAAATAACCAAAAGAGATGCAAACCCCTCACCCAGAACTGGTGGCAAGCTTCATCATCAGGGCTGCTCTTATATAATAAGATTCGAGACAACGGAAACTGTCAATATTAGCTGTTAAAATTGTAATTGTATAGGTGAAATACAGTCATTTTTAGGTCGACCATTCGAGACCTCTTGTATATGCTTTAGTATATACTTATATGTTAACAACAAAAAGACAAACGGCAGACCAAGGTCAAGCACATCCAGTCCACATGTACAGTAAATTCACAAGGTGGTGCAAACACTTCCTACACCCGCCGTCCAAAAGGTGTCAGTAGTCACCAAGTTCTAAGAAGAAAATGGAAGGTGCACACGTGATGAAGTCAATACACGCACGTCGAAGTCTGTTCCAGAATTGCTTCTTTTTATTCAATCAAATTTGTTAAACCTGGCACACAGCCAACGCGTTTCGTTCCCGATTTTAGCCAGAGGGAACTTCGTCAGGGCTCCTATATAATCAATTTGACAGTAGCAGGATTGGACCTCAAGAGGCATAAATTAGCCACGATTACAGTAAGGTTAGTAGGTTCTCACGCTTCAAAATATTGGGCTTTAAAATTTCTTTTTCTTATTTGGCGAAATCAGTATAGAGAAAAGGTCCAGAACGTTTAGTCATCAATGATGACTATACTATTCTTTGACTCACTAGGACCAGGGCTGGACTGAGAGCCAAAAGTTGCCCTGGCAAATTTTGTCAAACCAACCCCCTCACTGCATAGACATAGGAGGGAAGCGTGAGACCATGGCCACTGCATAGTAGGTTTGAGGGGTTTGTCACTCATTTTTTTTATACTTGGAAAAAAAGTGTGCATTTTGCAACACATGATTCCTTATATACTGCTATTTTGCATCTCTATTCCCCCCTCACTGCTCCTTCCTTCTGCCTGCTCATTCTCTCAATCTCCTATTTTCTAACTATAACATGTCCATGATTACCCCCTGGCTCCTCCTTTACTATACTGCCTTCTTACTTTCTCTATCCTTCTAGCTCCCTTGTTATTACTTCAATCTTCCTTCTCTCCCCTTTTCTCTACTCATCTCCTTTTCCTTGCTCCCCTCACTGTCTTTTCTCATTTCCTCTCCTGAGTAGTCCTCTCTCGGACTTTGCTTTTTTCATCTATGTTCTTTCTCCTTTCTTTTTTGCCCCTTTTCTTGCTACCTTCCCTCTCTTACTTCTACATCCTCTCTGTCTTCCTTCTACCCGTTTCTGTTCTCTCGTCTGCTTCAGTGCACAGGTGACTGGGTGTGATTTGGCTGCGTGAGAGGTGTGGCGCCTTCTCTTGCTTTGAGTGTATGAAATTAGGGACTAACAAACACTTTGGTGCCGAGTTCACTTAAATGCTCACTTGGCTTATTTAGAGAGCAGAGTTCTCACACACAATGCAGTGAACGCAAGGCTTCACTTTTCAAACTGATATTTTGCTTTAATGTAAAATCATGCAGGATGGTCTCTTCTTTACCCCAGTGGCGTAACGAAACATGAGGGGGCCCCCCTGAAAAGGACATGGAGGGAGCCCCTCACTCTCCACACCCAGTCGGGAGCTCCAAGGCCGAGGCCTCCGCCCATGCACAGTACCGGAGGGGGGCCCCTGAGGCTCGGGCCCCCCCCGCACCCCAGGAGCTGCGGGGGCTTTTGTTACGACACTGCTTTATCCGTACATTACAAAAGCAATATTTTCCTCCGTGAATGCGTAAAATCATGCAGGATGGTCTCTTCTTTACCCCAGTGGCGTAACGAAACATGAGGGGGCCCCCCTGAAAAGGACATGGAGGGAGCCCCTCACTCTCCACACCCAGTCGGGAGCTCCAAGGCCGAGGCCTCCGCCCATGCACAGTACCGGAGGGGGGCCCCCTGAGGCTCGGCCCCCCCGCACCGCAGGAGCTGCGGGGGCTTTTGTTACGACACTGCTTTATCCGTACATTACAAAAGCAATATTTTCCTCCGTGAATGCGTGAGAACCGACTTCAATCTGAAACTAGGTGGCAATGCCAGACACCAAGCCTCGCCTTCGGAGCTTCTTATTGACGGGGTACTATGCTGACTGGCTGCAAGAGCTGCCCAGTGCAGTCCGTCTCAGCCAGCTCCATATGTCTGCGCTGAGGCTTGTATTTTCATTGCACTGGCTGGCTGCTGGAATTACTGTGTCCTGACCAAGCCTTAAGTGAGAGTGGCCCCAATAGGTGAACATCGCTTTCATTTAAATTTTTAATGTCTAAACATCAAGATTCGAAATCTATTATAAAATGCAGATTCATGTCTTTATATTTACCTCACAAGTACTTTTATTTAGCTTTATTGTTTTCTTATCATTGTGTAATATCAAGCATACATGTACTCTTGTTACTGATGTACCTCTTGAAGGTGACAAGAACGGACTGTGACTAGAATCGCCACTGTGTTTCTATTATGTGAGCATGGATGGATCCTCATTATCCATTATTCATTCTGATCCACTCAGATCCGGTCCCAAGGCCCACTGACTATTCCTCCTAAGCTGCTACCCCGATTCCCAAAGGGGAAGTTGTCCAAAGGGGACCCCTACCCCTTAATGAGTCAGTTGGAATGTATGATTAAACTTTTATAACGAGTGCCTAAACCACGAAGGCTACACAACGAAAAAATCCTAACCACTATGTTTTCAACCACGACTTACTGAACCACAAAAATTAATCTATTGCCATATAGCCGGAATCTACCACTATGTTCAAAACAATGCACGTTTGAAACACTTATAAAAAAATTGTAATTAAATTAAACAACACTTCTAATGAAAAGTATTTTTAGTAAATAATCTTGAAATTAGCAATCAAATAATCGTTTATTAAAAAAACAGACAAATTTACAAAGAGACAGTAATGGACGGTAGAAAACTGTGAAATATAAGTCCATCATCTGTTTTTACAGTATTGACACACTAAAGTTATCTCCTGATACCACCTGATGTTGTTCAGTGATAGATTACAATGCTTAATACTGAAGTTTATATACAGCGCCGAAGCACTCTAGAGGTTCAGGCCATGTAGCGTCCAATGGGCAGGAGTGGGGAAGGGGGAACCACAACCTCACCATCAAAACCCCTTAAATGGTGCGGTATTCTAAATGGGCCAGTGGCCGCACACCGCCCAGCCACTTCCGGGTTACCTGGTCATACCAGAATGTGTCCGAAAGCTCGCTGTGCCTGCCCCACCCCTAATATATAAAACCATACTCCTAGTCCTTCAATTTTAACATTATTACGAGCTTCTACCTGTAACCACTGAAGCAGGCATGTTTTTCTTTGCTCACAGGTTATTTGTGTATCAGGATTGCTGCTTTTGACATGGGACTGGGATGACAACCTCTGATTAGTGTCTGCATGTTGTGTGGGTATGTGTGGATGATTTATATTAGAGTTTATTTACAATTACAGCACTACTTGTCATTCAGATGAGCGCGTCTCCCTAAGTATAGTTGCCGCAGTGGGAGCAGTGTAAATATAAAACAAGGCAGATATTCCTGTGTGGAGCATCAAGAAGACAGCTGTTCGGATTCATTTGTGGGAGGAGCTCTTGAATTTGCATGAGGCTTGTGCTGATGATGTGCACTTCTGTGCTGTGAGATGGGCAGTATGATTATCGCCCCTACCTTCGTTACATTGCTTGCAATAAAAGGGTAGCACTTTTAGTTTCAGCCACACAAACTCATGTGAAAAGATACTCTTCTGAGGTAAGTTTAGTTGATTGTGAACTCCTACCATCACATGAGCAGCCTGGATTTGATCACGTTTTTTGGGCAGAAAATAGCGTAATGATGAGTGAATTAGGACCCCCTAGGCCAGACTGATACAGGGGGGAATCACTGCCCGTCACAATAGCCGTCAATGTTCCTTACTTGGTAACCCGAGCCTTCCTTTCACCAGCAATTTGAGGCTGGTGATCTAGACCTGTATTTTGTGGTACTCGAGCGCTATGAAACCACTCTCATGCCAGCGCTACATAAATGAAAAAAAACGTCTGAAGGAGGCACCCATAAAAGTCTCATAGTTTGTGCTAGAAAGCAAGTACTGCTGCTTGTTAGAGATGCTGCTGTCAGAGGACCTTTGCGACGAGTTCAGTCTCGGGTGCCTGGCTCCCGGCTGCACAGGTGATTCCTGCAGCCTGTGCTAAACCACGACGAAGCCGCACAGGGCACCCAGTCTAGGCGCTTGGACTGGGTCTAAGCAGCCATCCAGCAGAAATGTGTAAAGTCATACGCTGCACCGAGGGGCATATTATCAACAACCGGCGATAAATATCGCTAAGCGCACTTAGCGCTAGGATATTTATCGCCGCCGATCAATGAATTTTATCGCTGAGATAGCGTGCTATTAGCAACGCTTATCTCAGAATCGATAAAATTCCTGGCGCAAGCCGCCAAATGTCCGATTATGGCTGGAAATCCAGCGATAATCGCACGACATTTGGCGATAGCTTGTTGATAGGGCTGGGCATACTTAACCATGATATCCACCTTCCATTGCATATCATGGCTAAGTCAAACTAAAAGCATGCGTAAGGAAAGTAGCGTTAACCAAGGTTAGCGCTACTTTTCTCATCGCTATGCTTGTTGGGGATTCCCTTGATAATTGGAGAAATGTCGGTTAACGACATTTCTCCAGTTATTTTGGGACGGAACGCCCACTTTGCATCTCATTAGAGATGCAAAGGTGGCGTTATGGAAAAGGGCGATAGGGCAAGGATTCACACGATAGCGTGGCCTTGCTAATACAGCGATAAAATTATCGCCGCTTTTCGTCTGAAAACAGACGCTAAAGCGGCGATAATTTCTTATCGCCGGCTTGATGATATGCCCCCGAGTGTTTTAAATGGGCCTCAAAGGCCCGTGTAGAGACAGACCCCTGCTGTTTGCTTTACGATCTGCAGGCGCCCCCTGGGCAACGAGCCTGGCGAGGCTACAGTCAGTGATTAACCCAGCCGGCATTCATGAGGACGCGGACTCAAAGGTATCGCCCCGTCGATGCTTGAACTAGAAATATAAAACTTAGCACACTCATGAAAGTGGCCGTGGAATGCTTAATCGAGAGAATGCAAATAAGATCAGCTCATACAATGCAGATGGGTAGCATAGCTGCCAATTTTCTCAGGTCCATGCCTGATTAAATCAGCCAGTCTTGTTTTTTTCTTAGAATTCTGGCACTTGTAGTCTTATTAGCGTGACCAGATTTGGAGAAGCATAACCGGGACAGGGCAGACATAACAGTAGCCTTCAGTCTTACTTAGATATCTGGCCTGCCCCTTTTTTGCGCAGCCTTGTAAATGTGTGTGTATATTTATATCAGCTTGGTAAATATTCTATACACACACACACACATTTATTAGCCTGTGTTTACATATAGCAATAGCAGGACCTCCACCTTTCGCCCCCTTCTCCCCACTATGGGGTATATTCACAAGACCGTGCGCTAAACATCTCCAAAAAATGTTAACACAACCTTACACATCGCAGTCTATCGCGGGAAAATAACCCTGTGTTAACGTAGAATTCACAACACGGCGGTACCATGCGATAGTTTGCTGAAAACGCGGCCAATGTCCGCGATACAACCACCGCAACGGAGATAAAAACACAAACCCCAATGCAAAAAAAACGTGCGATGAGCCCATTTGCGATGAGGAAAGCAGCGATAAGCAGCGCCAGGCCCGCGGGACACACACACGGCAGGCGGGAATAAGCACAACATAAGAAGGAAAAAGGAAGCCAAACCAAACAGAAAACAACAGCGAAGCACAATGGAGGCAGTCGGAGCTAGTACACAACCCCACAAGCCCCATTGGCAACAAAACATTGTACATGGCAGTCCATCGTGGACAAGGTGAATGCAGCCGGAGAGCGGAGGAGGACAATGGAAGAAAACCAGAACAGCTGGAATGATGCGAAATGCAAAAACAAGCAGAAACACGCCAACAACCAGAAGGCAGCAATGCACACCGGAGGTGGGAGTCCAGCGCCACACCAGGAGCTGGATGACATGGAGGAAATGGTGTCCACCACATCAGTCTGGAGATGGTGGCAGGAGTCGGGGACCGGAAACTGCTCAAAATCAATAGACACAACAGCAACAAGGAGAGGAACGACCAGGGACTGGGGGGACGGGGGGAGATGGGCACAATGGCACACATGCACAATTAAGCACAGCACAACTGCAGACAAACCATGCCCAAGAGTAACAACACCAACCAAGAGCACAAGTCACACAAGTCGGCAATATCACACCACTGAACAAGCACAGAAGTGAAAACCACACTGCCTGAAAGGGAGAAGGGTGAGCCAAATCAGAGCTGAAGGGCCATCTCACACACCATGCAGCACACACACATAGGAAGCAGAGCACCCTAACATCGAACACAAAGTGGTACAAACACCAACATTTGCACAACCCAACACAGGACACAAGTGCACCTGCTTGTGGCCGGTAAATGGCCATACGCATCTAGCAAAGCAAGAAACAGGAACATGATAATGCACAAGTACCAACCCACAGCACTGATGGGGTAGCAATGCATGTATGGCAGTGACCCAGATAGGCCGTGACACACACATTTGCATACATATCAACACTCATCACAGTTGGAGACAAGTGAAGGTGCGGAAACTTCATCAACAATTGCGTGTCAGTAAGGCCATGAGAAGTGCCACAACATGCAGACCAATGCAGCAGCATGTCTGAATGAGGAACGTTGGAAAGCGCCCATGTCCACCCCGGGGGAGTCCATCACCCACACAAGTCAGTGCCAACGCGCGTTGGTTGTCCGCGCATGTATCCGGAGTCCAGGCCAATGCAGCCATGTCCACTGTCGTCTTGGGACATGTGACCAGATCCCCACCATGCAACCAGGCGCCCGGACACGTGCAATGGGTCACATTCAGTTGTGGCTGCAGGTACGTTGTCACTCGTCCATGAACGCGAGTGCAGCAGCGTAGGCCAACATTTCCAACATGAGCTCGTTGTCTACTACATCTAACATGTCGGCGATGTAACCCATCAGCTGTCCCGGACAGATGTGTTGACTCCAACCCCTGGCCCCAATTGGCACGAAAGCCCATTAGGGGAGCGGCTCAATGTGGTCACTGCACACGACGACTCGTGCAATCTACCAGGTCCAGTTGCCAGCATGCATGCCAATCATCCAGGCATGCCATAAACGGGCATCACAGTGACACTCCTGGTCGTGGTCCAACAGGGGGTGCACACACACGTCAAAATCCAGGTCAGCTACCGTTACGTTGGAGAAGCAGACATCCATGGTCCACTCGAATATGCACAAGCGACAATGCAACACAGGCTGAACGCAGGTGACGTTGGCAAGGCAGAAGCTTAGCCGGTAACTGATCCGCAGCACTGCCAATGGCAGTGCCCCCAGTACATGCAGCAGACGTGCACGGTACCGGTCCACGTGACTGGGGTTGTGCATGCGTCCGGGATGGTCTGCCATTGCGTCAGTGGCTCTGCTTGAAGCGGCACCGTGCTGACCCGTGCCAGTCCTGTGGATGATATGCCACAGCTCGGATCAATGAGCAGTGTCTGTGTGCAACGGGTGCAGGCCTGGGGTGGGGTGGGAGTACGTGTGAAGGCCATTTCATGCACGCTAACTACGACCAAGGACTTCTGTGTGTGGGATGTGTACACGTTGTTCTCACATCGGGCAGTGCGTAGTGTGGGAGTCGCCAGCAAATGCTATCCTATCTGTCAGGGGGTGCTGGGCATATGCAAGTCCCAGCTCGGAGCTGCAGATGTGCTTCCGCCTGATAGTTCAGACAAAGGACCTTTCATCCCTACAGTAACTTTACCATCTGCTTGCATACAGAAGATGTACAGAGGCCTGTCGTGGGTGGGGTGGGATGTCTGCGACCCAGGGAATCATGGATGAAATGCCGAGCACGTGGCACATGAGCGGCCTCACTGTGTGTTACGTTGCCTCACAGCTGCTCCTCCCTTCCACGAGCCCCCACACTTGTGTGCGCTGTGCGGTTGTATCACGTGCACTCCTACGGCACACCATTGTCATGCCTGTCTGCGCATGTCCAGCGGCATGCCAACAACACCGTGAAGCTGGCCGCGTGAGTGCAGGCCAATGGTCTGGACAGGGAGGACACAGGTGTACAGTCCATGGCTGGCTGTGATCGCGCTGCGATTGAGGCTAGGCATCTGACTTATGCAGCCGCAGGACTGATACACATAACACTTGGCATGTATGAGCCAAGACCCCGAGCGGTCTTGCGCTCCTACATTTCCCCGTACGTGCGGGCCCGCCCTCTGGGTGCATGCTACATTGCAACATTGACTATTGTGGCCCTGGTGGCGACAACACTCCAACACAGAGACACGCTTACCGCACTTCCTGCTCAAGGCCAGACCAGAGCCACGCCCTGATCCCCCTGCTGAATCAGCACACCCCGGCACTGACCTGACGGACGCCGGACCAGCACACGCCGCTTGTGCATGCAGGGGGGGGCGGGCGAAGCTACATGTCCAAGGTCTTAGCCACTGCTGAGGTGACATGGTATCGTCCGGTGAAGACAGCACACTGTGATGTTGCAGGGCTCGGGCCTATGATGCTGACATAATGACCACACGGACACACTTGCTTAGATGGTGTGAATGGCTATGGGCACGTGCGCCCGGCCACTTTTATTAGCAGGCTCACATGTCGAGTGACACCTGTGTTGGATGTGTGTGGGGTGTGTGTACACCAGCCTTCATGGAGTACCTGGTGCAGTCAAAATACGACAACAGTGTCCATCGTTAAGGACACAACCATTCAACCATAAAGGCTCCATGACTTGAGCTGCACAGAGTCAGTGGCCCCGGATGCACAGCGTCCTGCACGGGCCTACCGCCACGGGCCGCTGACTTGCGGTGCACTGGGGCAGGGTCACGAGAGCAGAGCAGGTTCTCTTAGATGACAAAGGGGGTTGTCACGGAGTGTCTCGGTGGACAGTGGAAGGTGTACCCCCAGGGCATGATGCAGAGGGCAGAACCTCGCAGAAACAGTCACTATGGTGGAGATGAATGGAACAGACACATGTCGAACACCAAGTCCGTCCCAGCCAGATGATGATGCAGGCCATGGGCTCAGACGCCACCAAAGTCCAACCAGAAAGTGCCCATGACTCATGGCGCACAGAGTTAGTGGCACCAGTGCTGATAGGGGATGCCGCCTGCGATGAGGCGTGTCCAATGGTGTGGACTCCTCCATATCTTACGCAAGTCACAGTTCCACATGTGTGACCTACTGGACAGCAGTGTAGGCCTGAGGCAGCGGTCAGCAGGGGCCCTCATCCGAGTGTCGCCGGCTTACGTTGGATGGTCCCACCGGCCTGCGTAGTTCAGGTTCAGTGGCACCACGGGACGCGGACTTGCGGTGAACAGGGTTAGTGGTACCAGGTCAGTTGTTGCTAGTGTTCGGTCACCTCCGTGACGAGGATCCGGCTTTCATCCGGACAGAGCCGCATCTTCCTCTTACTCCTCTCCGTGCGTTCACTGGTATGGACTCTGCCATTCATGAATCACGACTAAGTGCTGGATGTGGGACCTACTGGACCGCAGTGTAGGCCGGGGGCAGCGTTCAGCACGGGCTCACAGACACGTGTCGTGTGCTTGCGATGCAGGGTTTGGGACACTGATCGAAGGGAGTTCAGTGATATAAACTCTGCAATAAACATCTGGTCACTGCCGTTCTGTATTCAAGACACAGTTCCACATGTGGGACCTACTGGACCGCAGTGTAGGCCTGAGCCCTCATCCAAGTGTCGCCGGCTTGCGTTGAACAGGGTTAGTGGCACCACGTGTCGCAGGCTTGCGTTGAACAGGGTTAGCTGTTTTTTAAAAAGAAATTTTATGCGCACTGTTTTTAAAGCTACTTTCCTGTTCTTTGAATTTGAATTTGTGTGTGTACCTGAAACGTGACTGGGGGCACTTTCATTTACTCTGCTGCACAGTTTGCTAGAGGCGCCATTTATCCTCAGTGTGCTCTCTAGTTGTTGGGACGGCTGGGGCGGCTGACGTATAAAAATGCGTGCTGCGTGGATGCGCAGCGGACGCGCAGCGGGCGCGCCGCTGGCGCTCCAAAGGCAAGCCTAAGGCAAGCCCGTCTGCGCCCGTCAGCGTACCGGAGGCGGCCAGGGCCAGGCATGCTGCCGGTTTTACTCTACAGTGTAAGCCTCCGCTAAAGTATAGTCGCGATAGGCTGCTGACGCTCCGGCCCTGTCCTTGTCAACCACCCGCTAGGTGGGATGTTCTTTCTCAATCCTTGAAGGTTTGCCAGCAATGTAGCTACAGGATGAGCTCTGGCTCAGCCACCCGGCAATATTCAAAGGCCACGCACAACGATGATAGGAAGAAGAACCATATTAGAGCAGCTCTGATAAACACCCGCTCTTTGAGAAAACACCACCAGGATATTTTTGACCGGCTCCCAGTTGACCGATTAGATCTTCTTTTTATTACCGAGACATGGCTGAATGAATCCTCAAACCCGGTAGTGCAGATGTCTATCCCAGAGGGTTTTAAGATTTCTCGTGCTGACCGTCAGACGGGTAGAGGGGGTGGTGTTGCAGTGGTCTACAGGGATACGTGGATGTTTAATCGGGAGGAGAGCGTTCTGTTGGGGGAGGGCGAATTCCTTGATTTTAGTATTAATATCTCACCTCGGTCCACATTAGGGGGAACCTTGGTTTATAGACCTCCTGGACCAACAGGGCCCTTTCTTAAAGCCATAGAAGATGTTATCATTCCCCGGGCCCTGAGGTTTGCCCAATATCTCTTTCTGGGAGACCTCAATCTCCATCTGGATCAGACGGATGTAGGGACAACCCAGGAATTCTTGGATTCCCTAGATCTTGCTCAGCTCACCCAGTGGGTTTGTTCTCCCACCCACTGTGGGGGCCATATTCTTGACCCCATCTGTTCTAACTTTCCTGTGGGAGTTGAAGATGCGCTCCCCGTGTCCTGGTCGGACCATTTTTTAGTTCACTTCTCCTGGCCCACTGAGGGTAGCTGCTGGATACCACAGGCTAGTGCCAGCCCGGCCGCTGCTAAAGTTGATCCCTTAGCCTTCGGCCAGGCTTTGGAGAAGCTGAGACCAGCTCTCCCCCCCAATATGGAGGGCGCCCTGGCCTGCTTTACCAGATGGATTTCGCTGGCGATGGATAGTCTATCGCCCCCGTCGCGTCGCAGGCGGGTCAGGGAGTCACCGTCTAAACCATGGTTCTCAGCCGAATTGAAAGTACTTAAGCAGCAATGTAAGAAACTGGAACGCTGCTGGCGGAAGGACTATTGCTCATCAGCAAAGGCCAGGCTCAGAGAAGCTCAGAAAATGTATTACATTGCTATTAGCAAGGCTAAGGGTCTCTATTATGCTGACCGGATAGAGTCAGCCAATAGCAACTCTAGGGAAATTTTCTCTATTGTGCAGAGCTTTATGGCGCCGAGGGCTGAGTCAACGAAGCTCCCTGCCTCTAACACATGGTGTGAAAAA
The DNA here is from genome assembly GCA_963921515.1 of Calotriton arnoldi. Lineage (NCBI taxonomy): Eukaryota > Metazoa > Chordata > Amphibia > Caudata > Salamandridae > Calotriton > Calotriton arnoldi. The sequence goes on from CAWUFW010003397.1 coordinate 377,593, forward strand.
CTTTCAGATTTTTTTATTGATAAGATTCGTACAATACAGACAACATTTAGAGGTCAAAGCCCACCTCTGGCGGGGTGGTGCCCCGGCTGCTCCTTCTGAGCCGTCTTTCATACTGGAGGCTTTTACATCTATTGACCTATCTGACTCACTTAAAATTCTGAAAGCTATGAAATCAGGTTCTCCTTCGGATCCTTGTAAGGCGAGGCTCTTGGCCTCTGTGGCAGAAACAGTTAATTTAGAAGTTAATACGCTCATTAGACTCTCCTTTCAGGAGGCGCTTGTCCCAGCAGCGTGGAAGCAGGCTAAGATCCTGCCACTCCTAAAGAAACCTTCACTAGACCCTCAGGATCCAGGGAGCTACCGCCCCATCTCCCTTCTCCCCACTGTATCTAAATTCTGTGAGAAAGCAGTTAATATACAGCTCACTGATTTTATTGAAGGCTCAGGTTTACTCCATCCAGCTCAATCGGGTTTCAGAGCTGCATATAGCACTGAGTCCGTCCTGGTTGAAGTATCAGAAGCTATCCGAGGCTGTCTGGATGCCGGTGGAAGTGCTGCCTTGATATTGTTGGATCTATCGGCAGCATTCGATACTGTCCCCCACTCACTGCTTCTGTCACGTTTGATGGAAATAGGTGTCACGGGATTGGCCTGGAGGTGGCTAAAATCCTTTCTGGAGGGGCGTACGCAACAGATCTGGATCCCTCCATTCTCTTCCCCGCCTCAAGGTGTTACCACAGGAGTGCCGCAAGGGTCCTCTTTGAGTCCCCTTCTTTTCAACATCTACGTCACTCCTCTGGTCCAGTTAGTGGAGGAGCTAGGAGCCAAGATCGTGGCATACGCCGATGATATCCAACTACTGTTTACCTGGGACAAATCGGAGTTTGACACTCTGAAGGTTAAGAACTGTCTGACAGCTGTCTTTCAGTGGCTCTCAGCGGCACAGCTCAAATGTAATGAAGAAAAGTCGGAGATTCTTCTTTACGGCAACTTTCCCACACGGTTCAGAGATACTCTCTGGCCGGCCGGCTTTCCACTACTTTCTTCTTCTGGTCAACCCGTCAAGAATCTGGGTGTTTGGTTTGACGAGAATTTGTCTTTCTCGTATCATATTAAAAAATTGGCCAGGAGCTGCTTTGGGATATTGAAGTCCCTCAGGAAATTTCTCCCCCTGCTCCCCAGGGCTGCAAGGGAAACAGTGACCAGGGCGTTGATTTTGTCCCGCCTTGATTACGCCAATGCTTTGTACATTGGCCTACCGGACTATTCCCTCAAGAAGTTGCAGGTCGTCCAGAATGCAGCAGCCAGGCTTTTGTTTAACATCCCCATCAGAAGCAGCGTTAGACAACACCTGCGCACTCTGCACTGGCTGCCGGTCATTAAGCGCGTTAAGTTCAAGGCCCTTGTGGTTGCCCATCGTGCTCTGCACGGATCAGGGCCAGCTTACCTAAGGAAGCGCTTTGGGTTCTATACCCCTACCAGAGATCTGAGGTCAGCATCTCAGCACCTTGCCCGGTTACCTCGTGTCCGCCGTCAAAGAGTGGGGGCAGATCTCTTGCATTTCGGGCGGCCACAGCCTGGAATTTGCTGCCCTACTCGTTGCGTAACACTCATGATCTTAGTCTTTTTAAAAACAGCTCAAAACACTTCTGTTTTAATCTGTGATTTTCTTTTTAGCTGCACCTCAAGGTTCGCGCCGGGACACTCCTAGGAGTATCTGTGCGCGTTATAAACTTCAGTAACATAACATAACATAGTGGCACCACGTGTCGCAGGCTTGCGTTGAACAGGGTTAGTGGCACCACGTGTCGCAGGCTTGCGATGCAGACTTTGGCTTCACTGATAGGAGGGAGTTCAGTGATGTGGACGCTGCCACAGACTTGGGGTCAATGCCATTCAAAACTCACGACTCAGTACAACATGTGCCAACAACTGGGCCGAAGAGTACGCCGGTGGGGTATGTCAACAAAAAAGGAGTACTGTGGGCCAGCGTCGTGGAGGCCAGCGATGGTCTGCGAAGGCTGCAAAGGTCGTGGGACTGGGGCTTGGAGCTTGCACGGGCACGTGGTGGGCCCTCTTTGACACACGCCGGTGTCGGCAGGTGAGCGGAGCCTCCTTGTTGCGCTGTGGCAGGCATGACGGGTCTGGGGACCAGCAGCCCAGGGTGCAGCAGGCGCACAGGGACGCAGGCCCCGCCGTGCACGGCGCCGGCCTCGTGGCGGGCTGAGAGGCGCCGCCATGGCAGACACGTTGGCCATTCCGAATGAGAACCACGCCCAGTGCGACGGGCTTTTTATTCACACCCCTACGCAGGCCTGGCATACGCAGGGCCAACCCACTCCGCCCGCGCATACAGGGGGGGACGTAACGAGCGACATTTCCGCGTTCTGCCCCACAGCCTGTGGGGACATGGTAGTGTCCACTGGCCACTACACTCCATGCACCAGCAGTTATTGTCCACATGGCCATTTCCGTGGTTTGCACACTGAAGTCTGTCCGGCACATCCACGCCACACCTGGCGTTGGATAGGTTCTCATTCATTAGTCACTTGCCGCTCTCGCACATGCCTGCTCCAGGCCTCTCCTCACATTCTGCTATTGTGTGGCTGTGGTGCCATGCCGTGGCTGGGTTGTGTGCATGGCAAGCCCAGGTTCCCAATGGATTCGTGTTGTCATGTCTGGTCGGTTGGCATGTTGTGTGGCATGTTGCATATAGTTTTGCTGCGTGCCCATTTCCAGTGTCGTGAGTTGCATGACTGTGGGGTGGAGGTGTGTGGTGTGTTCATCTGGTACTTACCAACGAGCAATGCATTTCCATAGGTGCCATCCTGGGAGCGCTGGTTGATGATGGTCTGTCGGGAGATGTATGAATCATGCACACTGCCTGGGGAGTTGGCCACAACATTGTTGAGGAGTCTCCGGTGGTCCACTATTGCCTGCACATAAATGGAATGCGTGTGCTTTCTGTTGCGGTAGATGTGTGCAGTGTCGGCAGGGGGCATGAGGGGTACATGTGTGCAGTCGATTGCCCCCAACACGTGAGGGAATCCAGCTATGGCGTAGAAGCCTTGCTTGGTCTCCAGCTGCTCCTGCGCAGTGTGGGTGAAGTGGAGGTGCTGGGGTACCAGGCTGATGATGGCATCCAGGACAGTGCCGTGGCTGGGTTGTGTGCATGGCAAGCCCAGGTTCCCAATGGATTCGTGTTGTCGTGTCTGGTCGGTTGGCATGTTGTGTGGCATGTTGCATGTAGTTTTGCTGCGTTCCCATTTCCAGTGTCGTGAGTTGCATGACTGTGGGTGGAGGTGTGTGGTGTGTTCATCTGGTACTTACCAACGAGCAATGCATTTCCATAGGTGCCATCCTGGGAGCGCTGGTTGATGATGGACTGTCGGGAGATGTATGAATCATGCACACTGCCTGGGGAGTTGGCCACAACATTGTTGAGGAGTCTCCGGTGGTCCACTATTGCCTGCACATAGATGGAATGCGTGTGCTTTCTGTTGCGGTAGTTGTGTGCAGTGTCGGCAGGGGGCACGAGGGGTACATGTGTGCAGTCGATTGCCCCCACCACGTGAGGGAATCCAGCTATGGCGTAGACGCCTTGCTTGGTCTCCAGCTGCTCCTGCGCAGTGTGGGTGAAGTGGAGGTGCTGGGGTACCAGGCTGATGATGGCATCCAGGACAGGTGTGATGAACTTGGATTGGGCTGGCTGTGAGACTCCTCCGACTCTGGCAGTTGTGGGTTGGAAGGTACCAGAGGCCAACATGTGCAGCAAAGCCGGCAGCTTTGTCTGCGGAGGGATGTTGGTTGTCCGCTGTGTTGGTACCGTCAGCAGGTGGGCGATGTGGGTCAGGATGCGGGGGATGGTTGTCCTTTTGGGCCTGTAGTGGGCAATGCCCTCCTCTGGCGTTAGGTCTGTGCAGCTGGTGCGTTTACGGTGGGTCCGCTGTCTTTGTGTACGCTGCCTCTGTGGTGGTCCGGGCGGGGGGGGGGTCCTGTGGGTGGTGGCGGGCCTGGGGGTGGTGGCGGTGGGTGTTGTGGCCCTCATGGGTCTCCGAGCTGCATGATCATTGGCTCCATGGCATCTGTGGGTCTTCAGATGTGGCTCTTGGCTGGGCTCCCTTTCATACTGCAGGTAGTCGTCCTGCTTAACACCAGCAAAAGGCAGGTGTTAATTCCCTGCTGCTACCGCGGCTTATCGCCTGTTTTTGGTTCGCATCGCAGATCTGGCAGTTCGTTGTGAAAGTGGTGTTTTCGTGAGTTTTTGCACGGGAACGCCTACTCTGCATCTCATTAGGGTTAGTTGGTGGTGTCACCCGTGGAGATAAATTTTGCGGCAGTTATCCTGGGAATACTGGCGATGTCTGCAGTTTGCACCCGCTTGTGAATGGGGCGTTAAATCTGTCTCCACTTTTGAGGCGTTAAGGTGGCGATAACTCGGCGATAAGTCCTTGTGAATATGCCCCTATGTCTCTCTACTGGAAACAGGCAGCGACCTCCTCCTGTGATGCCTAGCAGAAACGTAGATTTTTAGTTTTTTTGCTTTTTGGTGTTCTTTTTTACTTTTTTTTCCTTCTCTTTTTCTTGATCTTCTACTTTACTCTCCTTTGTTTTTCTTATTCCTATTGTATATTTTGTTCATGATAATGTCTTTCTGTTTTTGGATTGATATGACAGTTGTTTATTGTTTCTGGATTTTTGGGAAAACATATTTAATAAAGAATTGTGAAACGAAAAAAAGACTTCTAGGCGCCTGAAGAGAGAGCATAGTTTAAATTCTGCTTTGCAGGGTGCCCTGACCCTTTTCCTAAAAACTGGGACATGTATTAAAAATCAACAGAAGTGTAGGAACACCGGGACAGACCGTTGAAAACCGGCACTGTCCGGGGAAATCTGGGACGTCTGGTCACCCTAAGTCTTGTGTCCAGGATAAAACCAGGACTACAAGTGCAAGAATTCTAAGAAAAGAGGAGTACAAGTCCCAGAATTCTAAAACGAAAAACTGGGACTGGCCTAACCAGCCATGCATGGACTTGGGACACCTGGCAGCTAGGTGGTAGGCCACGAGGTAGGTGACTGGCAAGACAGAGAACTGCAGGCCAAGACTGCATGGACCAGAGCAAGGGAGGCAGCTCTGCCACTCGGAGCAGCATAGCTAACACAATGCTGTGCTGCAGAATATGAACATCAGGGCAGTGCCTTATGGCACAATGGGCAACCTGTCACATTGTTAATGGAAAGACCCCGTAAGAGCTTCTGGCCAGCTATGTATGTGTGGTCTCAACTTTACTGCTTATATTTACTTTTCCACAGTGGCTCCTTCTTGCTGTAGCTGGCTCACCAATCCTCAGTCAGCATCACCTGTCTGCCTGCGCAACCTAGGAACAGCTTCATTATCTATTTTTGGGACTGTCAGCAGAGTTCTGCAAAATTAAAACTTGGAAGAATAGGACTCTTCCAATCAGAGCACTGTGAGACCAAAATGCTCTTGGGTGGTACAAACAGACTAATAGGGATTAAAGCAATCAAATCTGGAGCAGACAACTGAGAAGGACAACAAAGCCATCAACTGCAGACAAGTGGCTGACCCAAAAGGCACTCAAAGTATATGTTATAAACTCTAAACAATAGGTCGGTCTACAGGTGGCTAAGGCGTATGGGGCCGAGACCTAAAATATGTAGTTTTATTGTTCATCGCAACTGACACCCAGGGCCTGCCTTTAGCATGGGTAAGATGGACCCATGCCCGGGGCGCCAACCATCAGAGGGATGCAGAAGTAGCCTGCAGCAGTCTCCTTCCAGCCTGGCTCTAACTAACAGTGTAGTAAACACTCTCTGAAGTTTGTTTTTCACCTTTCTCTTGTCCCCCTCGTCTTTCCCCTGCCCCTCTCATTTTCCCAACACACTGAGTGGGAGGGGGCGGCAAATGTTTGCCCAAGACTCTATCCACCAGCTTTTCTGCGACCTTTCACGCTGCGTAATCCCTCCTGGCTTTCGCATGTATAGTTTTTGAACAATAAACGTTTAGCTGTTGACCTAATACCTTAGTCTTCTGCTGTTTACACATTACAGGTAGCAGCAAGATACAAGTCTAGCTGACCTCAAGAGTCGCACTGATTTGTTGCCAGCTTGAAGTAGATATATTTTTTTTATACACAAAATGTCCCGGAAATGTGCAGAAGTTCACCAGATTTCAAGAACTCCAAAACTAATATCACACAAATCTACCTCGACTTAATATCAATATTAACCAACAAATCTCCCCAGTAGGAAACCCACAGAATTTTGGGAATGGCTACATTTAACTTAACCCAGTATTAGAGAATAGCTGTAATTATTCCAGATGTACAGAATGCTAACATAAGAGTAAGGACCACAATATACAAGGTACCCATTGATGTTGCGCTCCGCTACTAAACAATACATTTAACAGTTGCATCATCTGTACAGTGTCAGAACTGCACGGCTATCTACATTTATTGCATGTAAAATAAACAAGTACAAATCAATGTGTATGTTTGTGTTTATACCCATATACGTATGTACTGTGCGTGATAAAGGTTCCTGCAAAAACAAGTGTCACATTCCCTTGGCAGTGCCCAAAGCCTGGGTTTTGTTGTGAGTAAAAGTGGTGCCCTCAGAGCAGCATGTTAAGGAAGTGCCTAGCTGGATTGGGTATCGTTGGGCTGCAGAGATGTGTGAGGGTTGGCAGCCATATGTGCTCTGATGGCAACGAAAGGAGCTCTGGGCTTAGTCCGGAGTGTGTAAATGCCTATGGGGCGCCGAAGAGGGAATAGCATTATCTTAAGGCTTCAAGTTTGGGTCTAAAGACTAACAGTGGTGTTTGAGGGTATCTGTGGACCCGCACGGAGGCTCTAGGAGAAATTCTTTTCAGGGCTGGGTGAGAAGTTCTAGCAGCCAGAAGAAGCCATACAGTGTATTATGGTAGGCTTTAAGGGGTCTGTAAGGTTCTCTCATGGGCAACTAAGGGTCTCTGGTGTCCTGACCTTGTTTTGCCCAACGGATGGTTACTTACGGAGAGCAAAGAGCCTTTTAAAAGTGATTTTGGAAAGGTAAAGGCCGATTAATGGGTCTGAAAGACTATGAGCGTCAGCAGAATAGGTCCGAAGGACTGTGTGAGGGCCGGCTTAGAGTGCATTAGGTCTAGTAGAGGGTCTCTGAGGACTAGCTTGTTTGTAGGAAATCCAGATTTGGGTTCGTGAGGGTTGGCTAAAGGCCGGCTGAGGGTCTGTACGTGTGTGGCAATGTAAGGGCTGTACTGTAAAGCCAGCAAGAGTATGTGAAAGCCAACAGACAGTTTGTTATGCAGTGCTGAGGGCCTTCTTCACAGATGGCAGGGTGTGAATGGGTCCAGGTTGAGTGACTGAGGGCGGTAGAAGAATAGGGGCTTGATAGCCTGGAGAATCACTCCAGCGCAGTGCTGTGTAGTGACTGAGGCCCCTGTGGCAGGTCGGTCACCCAACATTTCACGCATGCCTAACCCCACCTGAATAAACACTTGGCGGCACGAGGACCTGAAGTAGGAACCTGCTTCCACCCTGTCTCGAAAACCGTTAACAGGGACCGAAGGGGCCAGTGGTTGGCCTTTCCCCATCCTCCTCACCTGCCTACATCACTGTATGGGCAGGAGCCCTCCGAGTGGGACACTGCCCTCATGCTTGTCTTTTCTGCTGCTCCTGACTGTGTTGTGCCTTTTCACTGTGTCAGGGAAACTAGCAGTGCCACCGCTGCTTGTGGTGCATACTGTGCCTGTTCATTGTGTGAAGGGAAATATTACTGCTGGCGGTACAGTATACACTGCTGGACACACTTTTTGTTAAATGTTTGCAGGAGGATGTGAGTGTGTGCACCAATTACTAGCTTGTTTGTTTTTCCACAGACTGAAGACGCAAACATCCCATAACTTCTATCACGCTACTTGGAAATATTTAATTTCACTGTTAAACATTTTAACAGCGTATATCTCTTTGCGGCCCAAGTTAAAAAAAATTTTTACTCCGATGGGAAGAGATTGCTCGGTGAAACTATTTGTAGATCACTGCTTTGGTTTAATTGTATATAAATTATGGTTTTCAGTATCCTGAGAATCTAGAATGGATGTAACGCCCGGACTTTGTTGGTCAGCCGTGCCTCAGGTGTACAGAGCATAGATCAGACATTGACTTGTGTGTACGCGAGTAAGTGGAGCTAGAGAAGGCTTAGCGCGCGCGAAATGTGACGAGGCAGTGCTCCTCAGTGACGGTTCGCGCAGGCAGAGCGGAAGTGGTTTGGTTTCTGAAGCTTCTTGGCAACAGCAGTCACAGCCTTTCTTCCTCTTGTCTGCAGCAGCAGCTTCTCTCTCGTGCTTCATTAGCTCTCACGAACATCCCGCGGGGAGATGGGACGTTTCTTTGGATTAGGAGTAAATAAACCCCGTGTGACCTTGCTGATGGAGTACATTTGAGTAATAAATCTAATCACCCCACCAGCCCCGCACATGGTGGCGCAGAACTCTTCCTGCCTGGCACCGTGTGCAGGAGAGTTCGAGTACCCACGGAAACGTTACTCGTTTGCAGGGATATAACTAGTGCCAAACAAGCATTGGCAATGCAATAGGACTCGCATTTACGCGAGACCTATTCCATTGCAAACGGAGTGCGTGCGTGCAACAAGGCACGAACGGGAAGGGGGGTTTGGGTGCGAGAAAGCATCGGGCTGCGGGAGGAGGGGGGCACGGGAGGAAAGTAGTCTGTCCAGTAAAGGGGCCGGTAGCCTTGGAAGGACACAAATTACGACATGGTCGTCATAAGGAGGGACTTAGAAGCCTACAACCAATAGGAAGGCAGCATTTGAAACAGAAGCCAATGAAAAAGATGGGCGGAGAGTGGGCGGAGCTTCTACGAAGCTTCCACACTAAAGTGTATACTGCATGCCTCGCAAAGCGAGCAGCGCATGCGCTGCAACGCTAGGCGAGACCTAAAAACGGCCAACCACCCACATAGAACATTCGCATCGAGCACAGGTCATCATTGCATCATTGAAAAACAAACCTACAGTGCCATCTATTGGCCTCTCAAGGTAAATTTAAACAAAGTCTATTATAACGAAAACATAAAATATATTAAGGAAATGTACAAATCAATTTAATGAAAATATCTAACTTTTATACAAAATTGAAAACAGTAAGCGAAAACATAAAAAAATATATAATTATAATTATTGGTTTAGGAGGTCGTGGTTTAGGTACAGGTAGTTGTTTAGGATTCGTTGTTAAGCCCACTCGTTGTTACAATTTCGTTATTAAGGCCGTTTCCCGAGTCAGTTACTACCTCAACTTGGGAAACAGTAACTGACCAATGGTTTGCGAATGCAAACCATTGATACATAAGTTATCAAATCACAATCCTGTATTTTGCAGAATCAGAGAGCTAGCACTGCAAAACCCTTTGTTTATCTGGCGTGAGATAGAAACTAAGTGGGACATGCAATGGATGTGTTCTGATTAAGTGTTGGAACTTTGGTAGTGTCGTCATTTTTATAATGTTGATACTACCTACTACAAGGATATAGTTCAATTTTTCTATCAGCTGCTCATAGTTTAGTCTTAATATATTATGTGGTTTAGTGGTTGAGGATACGCCCAGATGCTTTGCTTTCTTCACAACTCTTGCCAATTGATTGTTTCTTTCCAGCAATATTATCCCTGATTAAATCTTATTAATTTATATCCTTCCAATGATCCAAATTTAGCCAACAGTTACTCAGTAAAGTATATTGTCTCCTCCAAGTCTGTTGTATGTAATGCTATATCACTGGCATAATATTAACTTATTGGGAAACCCCGCTTTTGGATGTAACCTCTGCAGATACATTCTTAGTGAAGGGTTTCACTTACATAGAATATACTGGGGGGGACAGTAGACAAACTTGCCTCATATCCCCTGAATTGCAACGGATAAATACAGGGTGCCATTAATCAATATCGTTGCATAGGTGCCTGCATGGTGACCTGTATATTTTGAGCCCTGCCAAGGAAGGTGTAGCATGCGTTCATTCTTCACAATACCCCATCATGAACTGTCACAATAGCATTTCAAACACCTTTTCTGCACTAGCATTATAATTGCCATTGTCTTGACTTTTTCTTAAGCTCCAAGATGGTCGCGTTGTAGCAAAGCTCCGGCGAACCGGCACACAATCCGACATCATCCTGTAAAATAAAGTGAAGTAAACTTCATTTTAAGTTAGTGCCTACCTCTGGAAATGACTGTTCATCCAGATATCAGGGAAAAAAAGCAGCCTGAATCGACCAGGGAGTGGTATGTAACCAGATAACTGCAGTGGGCCCGGGAAGCAGATAATGGACTGTCGGACCATTGGAGGCAGCGGATGCTGCAACAATGCTCACACTGCGAGGTACGGAGACTGCAGGAACACACCAGTAAGCAGCCAAACAATGAAATCCTGAGGAGGAGCAAAGACAGCAGCAAATCCCTCCTGCCTCTCCGTGCTGGTGAGTGCGCTGCTGCGGGAGCCAATCGCAGAAGTCTGGCGAGTTGGTCGTCGCACAAGAGCCATGCCCCTCAGCAGAGCCAGCTCCCAAGGAGGACCCACAACATAAACAGACACAGCCCGGAGTGCAGCAGCACTTACATAGACCATACACACTCCGGAAAGCAAAAGGGGGAAGAAAAAGAAAAACATAATAGAAAATAAATAAAAAATAAAGGAAAGAACGCTGCGCTTAGCCAATCCGGGCCCACAAGAGGTGAGCCCTGCACAGTGTGCAGCCCACATACCAGCCTGCAAATGAGCAACAAAGTGGCTGGCACCCTGCTGCTTCGCGGGGGAGACGGGCATGGGGAGCCGAGAGAGAGTACCGGAGACAACGCGAGTGTCAGAGGGGGAGGAAATGCCTACAGCGCCTTAACTGCAGAGTGGCGTAAAGGTGGTCTGCAGAGGAACAGCTGCTGAGATGGCTCCCTGGCAGGGCGATACAGAGAACACCTGTGTGTGCACTCCCCGAGGCCTAGAGGTATGTGAGGCATACTGGCAGGGTCGGATTGGGATCACAATTTGGCCCGGGCACTGACGAAAAAAGTGGCCCACATTCGCGGGGCGTGGCCCACATTCAAGGGGCATGGCCCACATTCAAGGGGCATGGCCCACATTCAAGGGGCGTCCCCTTTCATGAGAAAGGGGATGTGGTCAGAGCAGTGAGACAGAAACCTATGGGCCTGCTGTTTTCCCACTCATGCAGGCAGTGAGTAAGGGGTGTGTCCATATGGAGGTGAGGCAGGAGCTGGGGAGGGAAAGGAAGGCCACAAACATCACCCAACAAGATCCCCCATTGAGGAGGGAGTCACTGGAAAATATGAATACTATGAAATGTTATCTTAGTGCAAGCTTAGACTCTCCCAGAATAACAAAAAGAACATAGAAGTAGAATGGTGCACCCGACAAGAGGTACAGAATGACTTAAGTGTCAGAGCGCAGCCTCCACAACATAAGAAAACCAGACAGGGAGGCACTAAGGGGAATTAAATTAAAATTAAAATTTTGCTTCAGAAAAGCTGTGTTAAAAAATATGGACATGTTTTTATAAAGTGTCCTCTTTAATTATCATGTTCCCTTTGCAGAATTATAAAGCATGAACAAATGGTTATTTTTTATAGTTGTTTTTCTATTTGACAGTTTTATATAGTGTGAATTCAGCCCAAGACAAAGGCTATTTGAGTTCTATTCATGAGCACCAATTACAGTACACAATATCCGATTTTTTATTTAAGGGCCTGGGCGATGAAGTGATCTGCCCAGAATCACAGGGTGTTGAGCAGACGCTGGGACTCAAACCTGATTCCCCATCTCTGTAACTCTGGCGTCAGGCCACATATGCCTATGCACACACTAGGAATGAAAGTGGGAGGATACTGTTCTTGTGAAGGACACAGGGCCAAGGTGACAATGGCCTACAAGCTGAGCAACTAAAAAAACAGCAAGGCCCCTTTCTGTTACAAAATTATTCGAGCCCTCCAGCGCAGGAGCACCTGAAAAGCAGCGAGGCCCCTGCTATTACTAACCTACTCAGCCCTCCCCAGCCCTCCAGCGCAGGAGCAAATGAACAGCAGTGAGGCCCCTGCTATTAGTAAATTAATCAGCCCTCCACGGCCTCAAGGAAATGTCCTGGCAGGGGAGCACAAAACACAGCTGCTGGGTCATCCATGGTAGCCAGGGGGAGGCTGAGGTGAAGATGGTGCGAGTTCCAAACATCACCTGGCCCCCACAGCGAGACCCATTCTTCCTCGCCCACTATGCCCTGAATGTGAAGGGCTGTGGGCGAGGTGTTAAGACAAACACTGTTTCTGGGCTGCGTGGGCCCCAGGGGGGCTGAGGTGAAAATGGCTCAAAGGCCTGAGCAACACCTGGCCCCCAGGGAGGCCGATTCTTGCACACAATCACCCCTCCTCAGCCCACCCTCAGCGTGATTGCTTTGCAGGGCAGGGGGTGAAGGAGAGGCCACAGCTGATAATCTCTGTACGGCCGCCCAGCGAAGCTGCTTTCCTTTCTCTGTCTCTGTCTCAGTGCCCTCTGTGGCCCGTTTTTTTTTTTCCTCCCCTTTCCCAGTCCACAGAGAGCACTCTCTGTGGACTGGGAAAGGGGAGAAAAAAAAACGGCCCACAGAGGGCACTGAGACACCGGCCCTTCGGCCAGTGCCCGAGTGCCCGCAGTGCCAATCCGCCCCTGCATACTGGGAGGAGGGTGTGACAATAGATGCCGTTCCCGGGAGCCCAATTACATTGCGGGAGCACTAGAGACACCCCCTACAAGATGAACAGTAATGGATCGAGTAGGAATAGACCTGGGAGGTGTAGGGGCACAAGACCACAGGAGCTAGAGTGAGAATGCAGGCATAAGATGGTGATCTACTCAACAACAAGATAATTAGTACACCCCCCCATTTGGCACGTGGCTAAGATGGGAGGCCCTGAAGCGACCAGAGATACGTAGGAGGCCGCAAAGATACACCGGAAGCCGCTGTAGAAGGCTCGACTGAGTTTCTGGCACTGCAGCCCACATTTTTGCACAACAAGCCCCAAGCGCCCTGCCAGATAATAGCGGTGTAATACAAAAAATATTATGAATTGGCACTGCCCCACATCACTGGAATGTTATAGAAAGAGAACACAGTCCAGAGAAGCGGCAGGTAAAAAAAAGAGACAACCGCCCTAGAAAGTCTGCTCTCCCATAGTAGACATCCACCATGGGCAAAGCAGATAAATTGCAGTCTAAGTTACAATTCAAGATTCGAAGGACTCCCAAACACAGAGAGACTCATATGAACACAGTAGATTTGGGATCGAAAGCTGCTGATCCATCCACGGATGCTGAGTTGAAACAGATACTAACCACTATGCAACAGAGCCTAACGAAAATTGATGAAAAGATTGACGCATTTACAATTAGAATGGATAGGATGACAGAGCGCCTAGATAAACATACGGAGAGGATGGACACAGTAGAAAAAAGAGTATCGGATGCAGAAGATATATCAACCGAGGAATCAACGAAGACTAAAAAACTAGAAGCTTCTCCACACTCTACAATTAAAAACAGAAGATTTGAAAGATTGCTCGCAGAGGAATAATGTTCGTATCGTGAGAGTGGCAGAGTCTACAAATAAAGAGAACATGGAAAAATTTGTGGAGAACCTTCTCACAGTGCTCCTTGGAAGAGACACCTTTTCTGAGATTTTCGTGGTGGAGTGTGCCCATTGCTCGCCGTCGTCCAGACCAGTACCAGATGCAAGCCCACGTCCAATTACAGCACGACTCTTAAACTATAGGGACCGCGATGCCGCATTATGTAAAGCACGAGAACTGAAATCATTGCGTTACAAGGGTTCTGAGATATCCCTATACCCAGACTTCACCCAAACAGTTCAGGAGGCGCGGAGAATCTTTGCATCAGCCAAGAGACAACTTCAAAGCTTACAACTGGAGTACAGCATGTTACAACCAGCCAAACTGCAGGTGATGGTGGATGGTAAGGCTCATTATTTTACTGATCATAGACAGGTTTCACACTTTCTCAAGCAAAGGGAGAACACAGGCACACGACGGAAGTCCCCTCAGCATGCCTTGAGTGAAAGTGAAATCACCTAGGACATAGATGAGCAGTAGTCAAACGATTATTCTATGAGAGTGCTAAAAGGTGTGGTATAAGGCGAATAACTGGAGACATTGTGTTGCAAGCAAGTGCTGGCTGACGGGATGCGTAGAGTGTCAGACAGCTGATGATACCATTAATAGTCCCTTTATAACAAGAGGGAGAGCTAGCGCAGCACAAAACGGCTGCACCCGAACTTCTTGTAAGACTGTTTAAGTTTACACCATGGAAAGACAATTAGTACTGCCAAGACACTGGAGACAGATGTATAATAAGCAGTATTCAATGAAATGTAGAAGACGTAATGCATATAGTGGTGGTGCACATACAGACAAGCACTTACAGAACGCTAATGGAGGTAGGGTCTACACCTGCCCCTATCTACTGTGAGTTAGGCAACATTAGTTGTGTTCTGACCTCGAGAGTCATTGTAAGATGAACTGGTTCCTTAGGTAGACTGGCGGCGGGCAACATCCACCCCCATGTGTTTACCACTGACAGTTTTTTATGCGTGTTGGTTTTACTTAGTTGGGGGCGCACAGGGAAGGGGGGGTGGGATGAAGTTCAGCCAAGCAGAGTTCCATTGCTTCTATCGTGGGAGGGGATCCTTTGGTGTGGTGGTGGGATAAGCAGTAAAGGGAAGGAGTGGGAGAAAATTCAGCCATGCAATGTTTAATAATTCACGGAGTGGGAGGGATGTCAAAGGGGAATACCCCTAATTACGTTTACCAAAAAGTTAGTGAAATACACCACTTGGCTAGGCATGATCAAGAGTTACAGACTATGACTGTATGGAACAGGATGTAAGGCAAGGTGTGGAGCAACATGAAGCCAAAGCGTACATACGATTTCTTACATGGAATGTGAGGGGACTCAAAGACCATAGGAAAGTCTGGAAGGTATTGACATACCTCAAAAGACACAACGTTCAAGTAGCCATTCTACAGGAGACACACCTAGCACACAATAGCAGTACACTATCCCAGCAGCCCTTGCGAGGCTGCTTTTGTTCTGTGGGATTTACATCCCATGCCCGTGGGGTGCTAATATGGATGGACTGTAAATCGAAGATAAAACTCAAGGAAGTGTGCATAGACCTGGGGGGTAGGCATGTGGTGGCAATCTGCTGCAGAGGTCGTTCAGAGGTGATGCTAGTTGGCGTATATGGCCCAAACTACGATGACCCGCAGTTCTACCATGCATTAGGAACACAACTTCTGCAATGGGGACATTTGTCACAAATCTGGGGAGGAGATTTCAATTGCATACTGAACCCTGAGCTTGATTGATCTAAAGACCTCCCCAGATGACCCTCAGCAGCAGCGTGTGCACTTATTGACACTACAGATCTCCTGAACCTGGTATATCTATGGAGGCGTTGCAACCCACAGGGAAAGGGATTTACATACTACTCTGCTGCACATGATACACACACTCGAATAGACTACTGGTTAGTATCCAAAAGCCTGGTGACGCAAGCCCTCCAAACATTGCAGCGCACCTATTCTGATCATTCACCAATAGTGCTTGATCTGGGCCTACAAGGCCATACAGCAGCAGCGTTTACATGGCGCTTCCCCCTACTCCTTACTGGACCCTGTGTTTAAAGCAGACTTAGCCAAATCAATAGAAGATTGGGGTCAGAAGATAAATTCGCCACGGTATGGGAAACATTCAAGGTTTATATTTGAGGTATCACAATCTCCAAGCACTCGGGGGTACTGAAATCATTATGTGGGAGACTATCCCTATTGGAGAGAGAGTTAGCAGATTTGGAAAAGTGGCACCAACAAACTGGGGAGGGCTCACTACTAGATGACATAAAAACTAAACTGATAGAGTACCATGACACAGCCAACAGCGAAGTGAAACACATGGACAAATACGCCGCAGGCAGAATATATGGAGAAGGAGAGCGCCCAGGTGTGACTCTGGCTGCCCTTATGTGACCAAGGAGAGAAACAGGGGGGATTATGGAATTCCTAGATGAAGAGGGTAACACACATTATGATGAGGACAGCATAGCAGACACGTTCCGCAGATACTATGCGTGAATGATTACATAGAGCATATAACTATGACATGGCTCACTACAGAGCATAGGGAACACTTGATGGCGCCATTACTATCGTCCAAAGTACTGACAGCCATTGCGAGTATGCATACCCGGTAAGGCACCAGGAGCGGACGGACTTACGGTGGCCTTTTATAAGGCGTATCAAGATCTCTTAACACCACATTTAGTCACGCTGTTTGAAGAACTGGTGCAGACTGGTATCATGCCTCCCTCTATGCGCGAAGCCATAATTATTACCGTACTAAAACCAGGTAAGCCCCAAACGAACACTCCTCATATAGACACCTCTCCCTGCTAAACGTTGACACCAAGCTGTTTGCTAAAATACTAGCGAATAGACTGGCCCCATTACTACCTGGACTAATAAACCCGGAGCAATCCAGATTTACCCCCAGACGCAGTATTACATCCAATCTCCGTATCATTTTTGGCATGATGCAGCAAATAAATCCAGAAGTCAGGGCAGCTGCCATTTTCCTCGACACTGTGAAAGCATTCAACTCGGTCGAATGGTCATTTTTAAGAGCAGTCGTACGCCGAGGGTAAGTGGAAGAAGTCTTCCAAAAATCAGTAGAAATACTATATACAGGATCAATGGCGAGAGTCAGGGTGGGAAATACAGTTACAAAGCAGTTATGTATCACTAGGGTAGGGTGACCAGGCGTCCCGGATTTGCCCGGACAGTCCCCGTTTTTCACGAGCTGTCCCGGCAAATTTCA
Source organism: Calotriton arnoldi (assembly GCA_963921515.1). NCBI lineage: Eukaryota > Metazoa > Chordata > Amphibia > Caudata > Salamandridae > Calotriton > Calotriton arnoldi. The sequence goes on from CAWUFW010003397.1 coordinate 394,555, forward strand.
AGAAATTAAGCTCATGTCCCGGTTTTTAGAGAGGGTCAGCTGAAAACGCTGGGAGGTATCTTTTTAAGTTTTGCAAAGCAGGGATAGTTAGCTGCTGTTACAAGAAGTCAATTTAATTAACAGGCATGCTACTGGCTTTAAAAATAGCATTTTATGCATGATCGTACTGCCTCTTCTGTAATTCTCTGCTAAGAAGCAGTGTCATTCTGTGCGCTGTGTGGAAGTAAAATTGTAGTCCTTGTTCTATTTTTGGGAAATGTCCCGGTTTTTGGCTTTACAATTCTGGTCACCCTACACTAGGGGTACCAGGCTGGGGTGCCCCCCCTCCCCTTTATTATACATCCTAGTGGCAGAACCATTAGCATGTGCTATGCAGGAATACCATAGCCACAGAAGCATACGGTTTCCCAACTATAGACTCATAATCTCAGCATATGCGGACGATACGCTAATAATTGTCCGAGACCAGAGGGAAACCGTACCCCCATTCTTAGGGAAGTAGTGCGCTTTGGGGGCCTGTCGGGACTCCGCATCAACTGGGAGAAATCTATAGTGTTTCCCCTTACCCCAGTCACAAAACCTATCCCACATGAATTTCCTTTGACTTGGAGGTCGGAACTGATCAGGTATCTAGGTATTCAGATCCATATGGATCCCGCAACAGTTGTCTCAGCAAACTCTGATACTGCGATCACGAAATTGGAAAAAGACATAGATCGCAAGATTAGACTTCCTTTATCATTACTAGGATGTGTTGCCATTATGAAAATGGTGATCCTGCCTAGATTCTTATTCTTATTCTAAAATATCCCAGTATTGTTAACACGCTCATTTTTTACTACACTGCGATCTCACTTAATCAAACTCGCCTGGGCGGGCAAGCAGCCACGGGTGAAGTGGGAAAAGCTCACTATGCCATACAAAATGGAAATGAGAGGGCTAAATGCACCAGAGCTAGAATCATACTGCAAATGTACAGCATATAAGTCATGTGTGTTACGTGTTAGTGAATAGAAATGTTGGATTATGGTATAATGTCAAGAAATCTAATGTCCCCAAGACATGTCATGAAGTCAGTTGTAAATGTAAGAATATTCCATGTACATGCTATGTGTACAAGTGCTCGTGATTTAACCTAGTCACCTAATGTATTGTTAAAATTTCACTAATAAAAACAATAAAAAATAAAAGGCGGCTAATTTTTTGAGGCATGTGCGAGTTGGTGTCATGTCCTGGAATAAGTCAATTTTGAAAGTAAGACATTAATGTTAATGTTCCTTTAGACAGACTGTTAGCAAGCGTTTGAGAAGATTTTAAGATCTGAATTCAACAGTAGGCTGATATGAATAGTAATCTTTGGTCCTATCCCCCGTTTCAGAAATAACAAGATTGTAGCTTTCTTCAAGAAAGGAAGATGGGACTTCCAATGTGGCCATTGTTTTTAGGATATTTTTTATGGGGAAAAAGAGTGTGACACAGTAAGAACGGAGTCCATGCAGAATCAAATAAAGTGCTCTAGGAGCTTTATTTAGAACACCTCAGCCAGTCTCTGCTCCAAGTTCTAGCTATCTAACACCTCAAACCTTAACAGTCTATCCAAACATTCTATGTTGTGTGAAACCTTAACTTTAAGAATCCAATCTACTCAACTACAGAACATTACATGTTTATCACAGCCATGTTAGACATCACACATATCCCTTCTATAAATAAAACAACTTGACATTATACACCAAAGAAACAAACCTAGATTCAACTGTGTGACCTATACAAAAAAATATGTGAATATGTTTTTTTCACTTACTTACATAATCATCAAGATACCTGGGTCTTCTGATAGACCTCAAACTTCTCCTCTGAATAATGTTATTCCACTTGTCATGGTTGTCGGAGCTATCTAGCCTTGTAACATTACTAATCAAACTTTGTGCCTGAGAAGAAACAGACTTGACAACAACCACTCTATTCAAGTTCCAAATCCTGCACTCAATTGTTTTAATTGCATTTCTAAAAACATTATCACAGTATTAATTTTGGTAAATTTCAAACTTGGTGCACATCCAACCTGGGCCCTTATTTTGACCGACCCGCCTACTTTCACAGAACATGCTCTCACATTTGTTAATCAAAATATTATTTTCTCTTTTCTTGCATTGCAGACTCTTTATATCGCCATTTTCCCACACCATTAAACTTTAGACCTTCATTCCACTTTTCCCACCCAGGACAGATTGGCGTATTAAAAAGCTCTACCTTTAAATAATTCAAATGGGGTTTTCCCAGTAGAGGAGTGAGGAGACATGCAATAGGCAGATATTCCCCACTATAAAATAAAATTATTCTACAATCGAATCCATTGACTCGGACTATTTGAATGCTCTCTTTGAGGGTTTTATTCAATCTTTATACTGCTCAATTTGTTTTCAGGATGATAAATAGAACACTTCCTGTATTTGATACCACATTTTCCCGAATATAGCTCAAATTTACTTGAAGCAAATTGAGGTCTATTATCAACTAAAATGAATTAAAATAACTCTCCCTCTTAAAGACCTTTTCTAGGAATCTGACCACACTAGAGGTAGTAATAGCTCACACACAAGATATCTCCACTCATTGGGAGTATAACTCAAGCAACACAATGAGATAGGATGTCTGATGTTCACCTGAAATAGTACTCTCAATGCCCATTGACAAATAATCCTACAGATGTTTAGAGAGTATCTTGCACACTAATGGAATGTGCCTGGTAAACAGTATGTTGTCATATTATTGCATTCAATACATTACCTCACACACCTTTCACTTTCAGTATTCATTCCAAGCCACCCATAATCAGCACATAATCTTTCTTTAGTTTTCACAATGCCCATATGACCATTATGAGCCAAATTAATGTACTTGGACCTAATATTTCATGGGGATATCAACCTCATACCTCTAAAAAAAATTCCATTGTCAACCACAAGTTCATCTTTTACCATACCATATATTTTTCACCAAAACACCAATTTCTCCAGTCCCAATTATTCTTATCACTTTAGTATGATGATTATCTTTCTCAAGCTCTTCCTTCCACTCCTAATCATCTACAGTCCCCTCTGCAACTTCACAAATTTTAATGTACTCTTCGTTCAATTTTTCTTGACCATCATCCATATAATTTTCCTCTTCTCTTAACTTGACGAAGCGAGAGAGACAATTTGCTAGATTGTTTCTTACACCAGGTATGTATTCCACCACATAATCAAATTCCAGCAATGAAGTCACCCATCTTCTAATCTTTGCTGATATTGAATTTAAACCCTTTCTCATAAACACCTTTTTTAATGGTTAGTGATCAGCTCTGATTGTAACAGAAGTACCCCAAACAAAATTCTGAAACCTCCTCATAGACAGTATATTGCAAAAGCTTCACTTTCTATGACTGAGTAATTAATTTCAGAGTCCCGCAGACTATGCGAAGCACACAAAATCGAATGTTCTACACCCAGTTTCTTTTGTAATCATACTGCACCTAAACGTTTAGCACTGGCATCAGTCACTATGATAGTCTCTTCTCCAGGCACAAATGCCTGTAAGCAAGGCACACACTTAAGATCATTCTTGACAGTAGCAGTCTCCCTATCACACTTTTCACTCCAAATAAAATCAACTTTCTTTCCTAGTAAACCTCTAAAGTGTACTGAGTTTTCTGCCAAATTTCTAACAAACGTACTGTAAAATTCATCCATGCCCAAGATACAAAGTAGTTTTTCTTTTTTGCCAGACTTTTCAACTCTAAAATTCTGTCTACTAGATCTTTTTCAGTCTGATCCAAGATCTAGCGATGTGGTGACCAAGATAATTGACTCTAAATTTACACTTCTCTCTTTTTAACGTCAAACCTGCTTCTGACAATCTTTCCCGTATCGATCAAACTCTTTAATTATGTTCCTCCTCACTCTCACCAAAGATTAACTAGTCATCCTGATAGCCTCTAGCTCATTTTATGTGAATATGTTTTTGTCCTGCATATATATAGAAAGACTTTTTTTTAGTACATTTTACTTGCTTGCATAGTCATCAAGATACCTAGCTAGGTCTTCCGATAGAAGACCTTTGACATTACCCTTTAGAATACTGAGGCTACCAAAATTGGATCAAAGGGCATCCTCCTAAATCTGTATGCACCCACTGGAGTAATGAACAATGTCAAATCTTGAGAAGCCTCAACTAATTCTATTTGATGGCAGGAAAACATTAAATATACGGGCAAAAACAATTTTGACCCAGCTAGCGTTGTAATGATTTCCTCAATCTTAGGTAGGAGAAACATATCCACAACTACTTCTCGATTAAGATCTCTCAAATCAATACACACCCGATGTCTCCTCCTACATTTTGAGCTATAACAACAGGAGGCAACCATTCTGTTTCTTCTACAGCTTCATTTACACTGAATTTCGCCAATCTTTCCAATTCATCTTTGACACTTTCTTGTATACTAATTGGAATTCTCCTTACTTTGCCCACTACAGGGGTGGCATTTTATTTTAATTTGATGCAATGTTTATACCATTCCAAACATCCCATTTGATCCTTAAACAGATGTTTGAAATCATCTTAAAATGAACCGCTTGATATTTGAGGTACATTTCTCTGAACCTGTGGCCAGGCATTTGGGTCTAGCTTAACTCCAAGCAGTTTCTGATGTGGACATCCAATCAGATTGTCAACCTTGAATGAAACATAGACTTTACTTTCACAACTGTGAGACCCTAACTCCATGTGGCATTAAAATATCCCATCATTTTGATTATAATACCACCATACCCTCCAGCATGTACATCCAAATTCAACAATTGTACCCGTTCTTTGAAATTATTCTTAAACACATCTTTAGAAACAATGATTAAGTGTGAACATCTATCAAATCTCATTAAAACTTCCTGTCTATTGATCATGACCCTCTCAGAAGGATGCGCTTGAGTGTATTTCCCTTGCTTCTCAACAGAATTACATACATCAAACTGCAATATGATTTCTTGAGTGACTTCATGAACCCCTTTAATGTTATCCTTCTTTAAACTGCTTCTGCAGGACTTCCAAAAATGACCCTGCCTCCCACAAATATTACAGTTAAAATGCAAAGCAGGACAGTCACTTGCATTTGCTCTATGTCAAAACCATCCACATCTAGCACATGTACCTTTGAATTTCAACACTTTGACACTAACTTCACCTTTCTTTTTCAATCTAACAAATGTCTTCTTCAACTTTGACTTTTGAATTGGATGTTTTCTAATACAACTCAGATCAGCAACACATTTGACCATATGGTGTACTCCCTTCGCAATGTTAATCACTTCTTCGAGGTGTGGCTCATCTTTTAACCATAACTCCTCTCTAATCTTCAATTCCACACTTACAAACAGATCCCTTATTCTTTTTTCTACTACTCCACCAAATTAACATGTTGCAGCTAATTTTCTTAAACTGGTTATATAGTCTTCCACCGATTCATACTTCCCTTGTTCTCTTAAATCAAAGTGATACCTTTCCATGATAGCACCTATTCATGGAAGATAGTGACGATCCAGTTTTAACATATAAACCTCATACTCATTGAGGCTCCTTTTTTCCTCAGCAGTTAGTTCTGGTAAATGTTTCAGTATTTCTTGCCCCTACCCTCCCAAACAACATAAAAAAAGAGAATACTTTCTTTCCACAATCAAAGTTGTGCCACATACCCGTACAAAGTTTATGAATATTTTTTCCATTTATTCCAGTTTATTGAAGGGTTTCCTGAACTGATCACAGAAAATTGAATGGGAATTACATTTACATCGTTACTACTAAAGCATATGCACACCCCAACTATAGCCAACAATCTGGTCCAAATGTCACACAGAAAAACTGTGTGTTTTACCAAGTGTGCCTGTCACTGATGAGGCAGGCAAATCCTGCATTCACAACGCGGTGACTTCTTATCAAGTGTATTTATCACTGTCAGATAAGCATTTGACTCTTCCGCTGCTCTCTGTACTTCAATATTTTAACCAGCACCTAATCAAAGCTAGCTGTTCACTTAAAAAACTCCACCAAAGTAATTGTTTTTTCTAAAATAACTATGGCAGCCCCCTCTGTTGTGTGTTCAATATACAAAAAATCACTCTATTCCTCAACTGCATTTATGCGCAGATCATTCTCCTCCTCAGATGGCAGGCAATTCCACACACTTCAATTTATTACAGCCGTTTGACATTACTTAGTTGTACCACTGAAACAAGTGGACAACAATGTCTTTTTATGTTTGTTTCTACAGGGGGTTGCCTGTTTTCTCTTTGTGCCTCAGCCATATTTGTGTGTTCCTCCGCTACTCTTCACAACCCCAGCTTCGTTGCAATGCTCCTCACCTCTTCACCATGAGCGATACTTTTCTCTGTTTGCTAAGTCCAATACTTCTCCTCTGGATATATGGTGATTTACATGTAATTGATGCATTATGAACACCTCTGGCGGTCTCTGCTCCAAGTTATAACTGTCTAACAATTCAAACCTTAACATTCTGGCCCAACATTCTAAGTTAAATAGAACCTGAACTTCAAGATTCCAATCTACTCAACTACAGAACATCACATGCTTATCTCAGCCGTGTTAGACATCAAACAGAGCTATTTCAGGGGCCAGCACTGTATATCTTTTGGTTGGCAAAGTGTGGTGGCACTGGCCCTTCCCTGAGGCCAGACTTTGTAATGGTTTCATTAGCTTTGCCAGAGTGGTATCTCTCTTAAGTTGCAACAGTGGGCGCTGACAGGTCAAGAAGTGTAAAGCCATTTAAATATTCAGGGCCCAACATAGAGTTTGTGGAAGATGGTACTCAATGGCGACCGAGTACCCTCTCTGCCAAATGGTAGGTCTATCTGCCTGATTTAGAGTCAGGCGGACCTTTATTATGTTGAGGGCAGAGACTACTCAGTCTCCGCAGCCGACATAAACCTTTGATGGCTGAACGGTGTAAGGGCCATCAGAGGAATGACCATGTGTTCACCCACCCAATTTAGAGTGGGCGAACACATGGTCAATTTTCACTGTCCATCACCGCAAGGTAAAATCTGGCGGTAAGGGCCAGTGAAAACTGGAAGATGTCCCCCTCTCCATCGGAGAAAACCTCCATGGCAGGGCAGGGCAGGCAATACTTTTTTTTTATTTTCCATAACAAATTCCTGCTTTGGGTTTATGTTTTGGAAAATAATAAAAACATTGTAAGTTTGCTGTGCAGCCCCATTAAGTTGATGGAGCCATCCATCAAACATACAAAGCATTGACTGGAACCACAGTGATGGTGGTTTCTTCAAATGTTAGAGATGTTCACTGGGCCACTGGATATCTCAAAATTTGGCAGGCCTGGGGCTCCATTAGGACGACGGAGTACATTACTCCGTTGCCCTAACGGAGTAAAACCCCATCTGCCAAACTCTAAATCGGCAGGTTAGTAATCTGAGTGGCAAGTATTAGGTCAACTTTGTCCTCTACATACTGCTCCTTTATGTATTGAGGAAAAACTATAGTTGTTTCACTATCATTTCAACACTCTTTGAAAAAATGACACCTGTATCAGTCTGCCACCCATATCAGCTCAAATGTATGAACTTTAATTTTTTCAGTTTGCTTTGCCATTCTGGCAGTTGGGATTCTACCCTTTAATTTTATTAATTTCTTCCATGATATTGTTGCCTTTTGAGTCATCTATAGTTATTGCATGTTTATACTCCAGTATAAATGTAGTTTATATCCTGTCTAATTCCTGTTTTTTTCTGCCCTACTTACCACAGTCCCATATGTTCTTCATATCCCTCTTATATGATTTACTGTTGCCTCTCACAGCATAACGTCTGATGACGAGCCTGTATTGCAAATTAGGAGCTTTTCTACTTCGGACCAGAGATGTCCCATGAAAACCA